>CM043017.1:11877238-12255378 GCA_023690525.1 Holotrichia oblita
TTAAAGTCTTTGTCTACCTTTAATTTATTATAAATTATCTTTGCGTTAAACCCTCTGCGCTTAGATTCCTTTAGAGATGGAATCATTTCTTTCTGATTCTTCATTCATTTCTGATGACAAAAAAATTTATTTGTTTCTCTTTGTCGTTTCCTTTTCTACTTATTTTTCTTTTTGCTTTTATTTTCATATTTTTTTTCTACTCCATTTTACCATTCTTTTATCCTTCCACCACATTAAAAGTAGTACAAACATTAAACTTTAAGAAAAGTAATATCCTTCTATTGCCAACTATAGCAACTTGTTTCGAAACCACAATTCTATTTGCCAGCTTAGTGCTACGAGGGCGATCTGAAATGTTTCCGGAATCAACAAGAAAAATTGGTGTGGTTTTTATTTTTATTTTTCGACAGTCTCCTCGAAGATCAATTTTTCAAACGGTGCTCGTCTAGGCTTCAAGCCATCGGAGAACTAGGATGTTTCGAGGTCTTGCAAAAATGGGAAATCATCTGTAGCGGTGATAATCTCCTCATTTGAGGCAAACCTCTTTTCTGCCTGCGATTTCTTCAGGTTTAGATATAGGAGAACGTCGCTAGGGGCTATTTCCGGCGAATATGGAGGATGAAAGACTAATTTGTAGCACAACTCATTCAACGTGGACACGAGGATGCAGGATGAATGAGCCGGTGCATTGTCGTGGTGGAAAAGCACTTTTTTCGTGATTATCCTTCCCTTCTGCAGATATTCGATGAGGATCACATCTTGGAAATCCCAAAAAATGGTCGCCATGACCTTTTCCGATCGATGGAACCATCTTTGCTTTCTTCTGAGATGATTATCCCAGAAAAATCCACTGTTTCGACTGTTCCTTGATCTCCGGTATGTAGTGGTGGATCCAAGTCCCATCCACGGTTACGAAACGCATGCAGAAATCTCTTAGATTGCGTTGAATCCTGGCTAGACACTCTTCCGAAATGGTCACTCGATTTCGTTTTTACTCCAGTGTAAGTTGATGCTAATCAAGTAAGCAAAGTTGGGATTTTAGAACCAGATTTTATAACCAAACCTTTTATAAACTATTTATCAGAATGCTTTCCATTCTTGATTCCATACTCGATCATTGATTAATGATAAAAGCTGCCACGTTCTTTTGTTTCTGTTGTCGTTTCTCGCTCTATTTTTCATTACCATTTTTAATTTCAATCTCTATTATTTTTTTCTTTTCCTTCACATTGGTTTTTATAACTATACGACAAAACAGATTTCTACACGTTTTATAAATTTATCAACGATCTGTCACCTATAGCAAGTCATGCAATGTAATGGGAACAAAAAAAAAATTGCATTAAAAAAACTGGTCCTGATTTTGCACACAATCAAATTCTTGATTAGAAAATACAAACTACAATTCAAACACGAAATAAATATGCATGAATTGCAATATATTGTTTGCAAGAATGTAACGTCCCCCACTCGTCACTCTCGTCGCATTTGTCAACAAGTTGACCGCGTTGAATTACAATATTTTTCGAATGCAATTTTCGATTGTATTGTAATCGTCGAGTATATCAAATAAGACGCATACATACATTTGCATTTGGATTTCACATTATACGCCTTTAGCCGGCCGTCTCAGCTTCGCGTGCAGCTTTTCTTCGCGCGTAGTCAGGTAGCGTATTGAGTGAACTTTCGTTTCCGAAATATACGACACACACTCACACACACCTCTATTGCGAAATTGATTGCGAACGGATTTTAGGACAATATTGCAATATCAATATCGCAGTATCAATCAGGCATTACAAGTATTCCCGGGTTCTTTGACTGGCTAATGCAATTTTGCTGTCGTAATTGTTGGTGTTGCTTTTTTTTTCAAAGCAAATTAACGAGGCGGGCTTGTCCAGACTATGAATTATTTACTTGAGATATGCGTAGGAAGATAAAATAGGAAAGAGAGGAGATCATTAAGTCTTAAGTCCCAAACATATTCAATGAGATTCACATACGAATTCTGCACCTCATAATTATTATAAAAGCGTTTTCTTATATCTGTAGTAAATTATATTTAAAATATAATAAAAATATACAATATAGAGTATAATACTTTAAGCTTACAAAAACCGTCATTTTGTTCCTAACATTTAGAACATCATTTCTCATCAAAAGCTTCATCGTATACAAAATTAGTTTTGTAATGGCGTACCTCGTAACCGTCTGCAGCCAATAATTCGAAAGTAAAATTGGCCGGCAGAGGTTTGGAAATGTCTAATTTGAACGGGATAGAAACGAGCTCTTGCGAACAACCGTTCTTAATATTAACGTATTTAGGCAATTTTACACTCGCGTTGTATGCCTTGATCGAATACGAACAGTTTTGACACGGTTGATAATCGAATCCTAACGACTTGATAACGATCAATGTCTGTATGATATGCATACCAGCTATTGTATCTAAAAAAAATTAGAAAATATACCGAGTGGCCAACAAATATCGCTCGACTATGTCTCAGGAGACAAATATTAATGTATAAAATACCCCGAGAAACATCTGAAAATTATTTAGAAAAGTGTAGGATGACCGCTAGAGGGCGTAACAAAAATAGAATCTACTGAAAATTTTGCAAACTTGGTCACGTTGAAAACAACATTACTCCTCCAATCTAATGCTTACAAACTGGAACCAATCTAATAAGTGACGTGCATGCTAGAGGGCGCTGTTTAAATTTTTTCGGGATTTTGTTTTTCTCGAAAAATATTAAATAGAAACATACATTTTTGACAAGAAATAAAAAAAGGAGGCTAAATTGCCAACAAATCAGCGAAAACCGGGCGTCGCTATCTTTACCAATCGGAAGCTATCTTCAGAAACTTGTGAATGGTAGAAATTTCTTCTATAAATTTAAATTATTTTGCTTTCGGTGAACGCAATTTAGTAAACCTTAAGTTTTGAATAAAAATGCATGTTTAAGATCTATTTTTGAAAAATATCGACTATGAACACATCTTGACATTAAAACATTTATATTTGTAGATGTTTCGAAACCTGGTTTAATTCTTTTATTCAGTTCTCTCATATCTAAACATATGCGTAAGCTATTATCACTTTGCGTACTAATATAACCACTGGATTAAGAAAATATGGTTTGATCTTTCTATAATTACTTGCTTCAACAATTTACCAATTTCGTTGGGTAGTTCTTTCCATTCATCGGACTATCATTATCAACAATTATCTTATGTTCATAATCTTTAGCAAAAGTTGTTTCATCATTAAATAATCTTGTATTTTCCATCAATATTCCTTTCATTTCATTCGTTATTCCTTCTTCTTTCTCTAATTCCAATCCAGTAATAATATTATTAATCTTCATCATATTTAACATATTTATCCTCATAATCATCTGGAAAACAACATAAATCAGTATTTCCAGTAATATCATAAGATAAAAACCATGATTATCTTCCATATTATCCACTTCTGTGTCCTTTAGTTCATTATCTGATCCATCTTCTCTCAAAATATTACAAATTTTTTTTTTCAATGTGTGGTGGGTGCTTAGTTGCAGTGACTCCGTAAGCTGTATTACTTGTCTGGCTATCACTGCAACTCTTGCGGTGTAGTTTAGTGTGTAAGTTGTGTTTAAATGTCTTTGTGACAGCATCATATCGCCTTTTATGATGCCGCGCTGTTAATCACTTTGCTCCCAACAGCGAATGGCAAGTCGATCCGGGATTAAACTCTCTGAAAAAATGTCACCGCCCCTCCAGAGAATTGAACCCCGGCACCTATCGTCCTCTCACAACAATAGTCAGCCGCCTAACCACTGCGGCCATCGACCCGATAAAATTATTAATATTAATATTCATATTGTCTTTTGCTAAATCAATTATATTCTCTTTGATCTGTATAAAATTATTTTTAAAATCAATTACCATATAATATTTTCTAATGTTATCAATTCCTAAGATTGAATATAATATTGAACTTGCATATGTTCAAACTGTTTCAAAACACACTTTTTCTTGGATTGTTCTTCTTATAGTTTGTAGCAATAATATCCATTTTTTAATCTTCACCATGTGATCTTTATAATTTATAATTTTAGCTAAATCCGATAGTCTAATTAATTAAAATATATATTTTCTGACCTTTATGTACTTATCTTTAAATTCCTGATTTATTTCCACTTGTAGGTCAATTGTTTTATTGACCTACAAGTGGAAATAAATCAGGAATTAAAGATAAGTCTAATTAATGAAATTTTAGCTGCTGTGTCAACTATTGTTCTTAGACGTACATCCTTAATACTAGGTATGCCATTATCACTTATATTATCTTTTACTTCCTTTATTTTGATAAAATTATGCGTGTTGTGGTAGAATCGGTTATTTTTTGTCAAGTCCAGGATATAACTATTTAGGAGTATTATGTATTTTTGCTTTAATTCTGTGAAGTACTCGCTTGATTCCAATTCAACTCACGAGTCTTCAGATTCTTCAGATCTGGTAAAATGGCCGTTTTTTTAATCTCTTGTAGCTCTTCTATGTCAGGTTTTCTACCATCAACATTTCCAAGAATCTTCTCCTCATAATCCCTAGTCTCAAAACCTCCTGTATTACTTAAGTTATAATGATTAATTTGTGTTCTGGGATTGTTCCTTTCTTGATTTACAGTCCCATTATGATTATAATAACCCCTACTTTAATTACCATAACCAAAATTACCTCTGTAGTTATTTCCATTAATGAAATTACCTTTAATATTATCATTGTCATTGCTATCATTTCCTTTGAAATTACTATATTGCTTGAAATTTCTTCGACAGTTATGGTTACCATTGTTTTTCGTATAATTACCTCGACGTTACCGACTCGCGAGTCGGAAAGTGGCCCGTCACGAACCGCCCATAGTAGCACCCTGGAACCGTCCTCTTGACTTAACTTCGGGGTGCGGGCTGTCTTTTCTTCGTTCCTTTACCCTACGTCTCCCGTCCCCGATTCAGCACGGGGATTAGGGAGTTCGGGTAAACTACCTGTGAGACGCCTTCCTCTCGCGTTCTTCCTTTTCCTTATTTTTCATTATGTGCCTGAACATGTCATGTACTGTGGCCCATTTTTGCTCTGAGGACAGCATTTCCCTTATCAGGTTATCGGGTGTTATGGACTCCGAGTTCCCCGAGAAACTTCCCAACGTACAGGATTCCATCTGTCACACCAGAAGGCTGTGTGCTCCGGCGTGTCCTCCTCTCCACAGTATATACAGGCAGCCTCATTGTCCTTCCCGAATCTAAGGGCGTAGGCCCTGAAGACATCGTGTCCTGTAAGCACCTGCGTCAGGAAATAGTCTACTCTGCGGAAAGTGCAGTCCAACCATGGCTTAATGGTGGCTATCAGCCTTTTGGTCCACTGGGCTTTGGAAATGTTGTGATCCCATCTTTCGACGGTGATGGTTCTTGCCGCCGCTCTACAGTCACCTCCGTTATCAAAAGAATACTTCCTCTCCTGTGCCAATATATCAATTGGTGGGATCGCCGCAATTAGTTGTAGAGCCGCTATAGATGTCGTCCGGAAAGCCGACACCACGCGGAGTAGTGCCTTCCTTTGGACTCTCTCCGTGATGTTGCAGTAAACTTTCTTGTTCAGAACGCTGTGCCACACCGGTGCGCCATATAATATAAAAGAGTGTACCACTCCGCTCAGGATTCTACGTTTACCGCTGCTGAGACCGCCGATGTTGGGCATCACCCGGGCCAACATGGTCGCACGTTCTTCCGCCCTCCTTGTAGCATATTTTATATGCTCACCGAAATAGAGTCGTTGGTCTAAAACAAGGCCCAGGTATTTGACGGTCTTCTGGGGTTTTTTATTACCGTGGTACCTATGTTGAAACACACATGGCCTCTATCCCTCCTCCCTTTGAAGATAATCGCCTCAGATTTATGGGAGCCATATTTAAGTTATTGTTGACTAGGCAATTATTAAGTTTCGCGAGGCATTCATTACCGTTGTGGACAAGATGTTGTTCGTTGTCAGCCCTTATTATTAAAGCGATATCATCTGCATATCCGATAAGGCTTGCCCCTGGTGTCAGCTCGATATGAAAGATGTCGTCAAAGAGGACATTCCATAGAGTAGGGCCCAGTATCGACCCTTGTGGTACTCCTGCTCCCATTCTAGTTCGCTGGTTTTTTCTCGATTATTATCACCATAATTATTAAAATTTTCTCTACCTTGCCCTCCATTATAATTACTTCTATTTCCGTAATTATTATTTCCATCATTGCTTCTTAAATTTTGTCTCTGTAGATCCGTTAAATCATCTAATCTCCTTAAAGTTTCCATTAACTTTTCAATATTTGTCACTTCCTTCCTAATAACCACATGTCCATCCGTTATGATAAAATGATTCAAGATATATCTAACTATCTCTTCTTCTGACATTTCAGGTAGATGTTCAGATTTATTAAACATATCTCTTGCATAATTCTCCCGATTTACCATACCTTCTTGGTAACGTTTCGTTAATAATTTAGTCTTAGTCCTGTCCTGAATATTCTTACTCCAATATTGTAGTACAAATTCTTTCTCAAACTGCATGAATGTATTCTCCCTATCCTCTACCATTTCTAATCATTCTACCGCCCTACCTTTTAATATCAACCTTATAAAGTTCATCTTTTGTCTGTCATCTTCTATTTCCATAGTTAATCTTGGTATATTCTTCAAGTATGTCATAGCATGTACTTGATCTTGACTATCACTATATTTCGGCCACATCTGAGGTTTTAAGTAGGGATTATGCGAGTTATTCTTATCATTGAACCTTTTTCTGTTCCTCTTGTATTTTATTTTCCGTTAACATACAAATCTCTTCTAAATCTTTCTTGGTTTTGATCTCAAGCTCTTTGTGTCTTCTGTATATTTTCATTTATTCTAGTATCCATCCTCTGTTCTAAGTTTACCATATTAGTTCGTATGTCCTTTGCATACTTCTGCATTTCCTCTCTTGTCTCTTCCTGTAGGTTGATAATATGAGTTTGTAATTTTTCAATAGTATTCTTCTGTATGATCTTTTGTACATAAGTTGATGCAGATGCAGTGTTAGTTCTTCTAATATTTGGCATCTTGACTCAAATTCTGTATGTGCTTTGTAAAATATATACGAAAACTCTACAACAACGTATTTTATACTTGTAAGATATTTGATGACACGACTTACGAATTAGTTGATCCAGATACAAAATTGATTAGAGGTAGATGTCACTTGTCAATGATACGCGATTATTTTGAATAGAAATACAAGTTCGAAGTTAAGTGCACACCTCAGCATGCACGTCACTTATTAGATTGGTTCCAATTTGTAAGCATTAGATTGGAGGAGTAATGCTGTTTTCAACGAGACTAAGTTTGCAAAATTTGATTCACCAAATTTGATTCAATACAAAGTTTTCCTACCCCACTCCCCTTATTTCACAAAATACAAAAAAGTTGTTATGCAGAATTTTCAGTAGATTTCGATTTTCATATTTATCATAGACCTTAAGTTGGTAAATTTTGCGTAAAATAAAAATTAAAATGTTTGGTGATCAATTCAATAATTCCCAGATGCTTCTTGGGGTCTTTTTTTAGTCAGTATTATTTTTGTACCAAAGCTCTGCTGTTAAACGTTCCTGAGATATGGTCGGGTGACATACTTAGTTGGCCACCCGGTACATAAGTGTACATGTAATTGAGAATAATTTAAGCAATACTTACTGGAAAGCTTACGAAATAATTCAGTTTCCTTATCGTTGTTGGACATCGCCTCAATCACGGTGCTCCACATTAATTTATTTTTTGCAGGAATTTTCATATAAACAACTTTATATGAACGTTTAGAAGAAGAGCGCCTATTTATCGTTGGAATTGCAATATCGATAAGCTCTCGATAAGGTGACGATGGCTTAACCTTGCTTACGATTGCAACACCGAAACACCCAACGCTGCTATTACTGAAATAAATAACTGTACACACTTCCTTAGTGAACCACGTGCTACACAACGTATTCAGGACTCCAACACCATCTTCGTTGCACACCAGCTCCGCAGTTAACGGAAACAATCTGTAGAGCGTCAAATTGGAAACTTCACTTTGGAATGGCATAGAATTCAAATCTTCTATAGTATCGCATGATTTTGGTGTAAACTGTATGGTATAGGAGGTCTCGCGATTCGTATTATACGGAGATTTTAGATCGAAGCTCCTCTTCTTTGAAGTATATAATTCGCTTGTAAAGGTTATAGTTGTGATTACATGTTTAACATTCAACATACCATGTAAATTTACCACTTTACTCTTGGCGTAGTGATATCCAGCACATTCCCCGCTTAGAATCAACGCACATTGATCTGACCTGATGAATTTAGCCGTGTACGATACGAGAACGACGCATTTGTTATTCGCGGGGATCACGTAGAAATCACAATCAGTACCAAAGTTCGTTTCGCTAGGTCCAATAAAGATCGGTTTGTAGCAAACAGGGAAATCATTCTGATTTGTAATCGTTAATCTAGAGCTGTGAGTTTGGCTCAAACCAGAATGAAACTTCATCAATTCGCACGGATACATTTCCGGAAGTATTTCGAAGAGGTAAGCAGTTAACATTAGATTTACGACTGAATGCGATTGCATCAATGTTTGCGGAGAGATTTGGATGGTGAGATTCAATAACTTCCAAGCTTCTAATACCGTTATATTATTATGCAAGGCGTCCTCGTACGATACGGGCTTCGGATATAATTTCTTAAAATGTTCTTCGAGATAAGGGCAATAGGCTAAGGTTACGGCCGCGAAAACGAATCCATCTTCCATATTGTGATTGAAATATATTATATTCCTCGCTTGCAAGGCAGGATTGTCAGACCAATATCGTTGTCGAATCTCCTCGTAATTAAAGTTCAGCCAATTTAAAAGCATCAATTCGTTATCACTAAATAGATTACTGGTTGTACCGGTTGTACGGGGTAAATTGCGAAATATTTCGTGCAAGGGACATTTTGATTGGGACTCTTCAACTCGATTGCACAATGTGTTCAATACGAATATTTTGTAGGTTTGCAAGAGGAGATCCAACCAACACTGCTTTGATATTCGATAAAAATCGGTGGGATTTAGCAACTGTTCTTGTCCATTTTCGTAGCAGTTTTTAACGTAGAGGCAATACGAAGAATATTCTAATAATAGCTCTGGACGTACGTGAGGGAAATAAGCACCTGCTGCTGATAGAAATCTTATTGCTTGTTTGTAAGTCTTATAACAGAAGATAACCTCGTCATTTTCGCTGTGTGAATGTAATCTGCAATGCAAATAAATGTTTATCATTAATTATTTATTATCGATCCAATGAGACTGATCTAAAAAAGGTATATAAAGCGTTTATTATTTTGATTTTTTATTCTTGTTTTTTCAAGTCTGAGTCAATACAGCACAAGAAACGTCCAACAAATTTTACGAAACATGACCGGGGTGGTGTCGAAATGAATCAAATGCCATAAAATGTATTGCAAAGAGATCATATGTTGCTGTCTGAAGTGCCAAAGTTATGGTCAAATGACCTCCCGACAAGATTTGAATTCTGGTGTTTGGCCAGAAGCTCTATTCTGCTTAGAAAAATGTAGGATTTTGGATGTTCTATCTTTTTTGACATAAAACAATACCACATCTGCAGCCATGTATAGTCCAGATAGTTCCTGTGTTCAGTGTTTCTAGGACTTAAATGTTCCAAATGTTGTGCAATTTCAAGTTGCAATTATTTTATTGCTGTGGCCACGTTCAAGGTCACAAACGCCAATCATGGGATCATTATAATTTATGTAGTTTGAGGTCCATTCTCGTTATATTCTAATTAAGAAACTATATCTCAACGTACCTATTACAATATTGTTTTGATTTCTTTTCATCGTCAATTTCAGTTTGGAAAATAGCCAGGAGTCGCACGGAGCCAAACCAGGTGAATGCTGTAGAAGATCGATAACAATGATGCATTTTTTGGTAAAGAATTCACGTACTATGACGGCTTTGTGCGATAGTGCATTGTCGTGCAACAAAAACCAACTGCCTGGCTCTTGATATTCCAATCGATTCTGGCCCACAATCGTTGTAGTACTCTCAGATAATATGCTGCGTTCACCGTCTGAGCTTCTGGGCCGAATTCACTGTGAACAATTCCTTTTGAATCGAAGGAAACGGTTAGCATTGTCTTGATTTTGCTCTTCGCTTTTGGCTCTTCTGGTGACTTCCATGACACACTCTGACATTTTGTTTTTTAGCTCGTATTGAAAACGTTTTATCATCACCAATTACAATGGCTGACATGCTAGCCGGATTATTTTGGGAGATTTTTAACGTGTCTTTGAAATGCTGAACTCTCCAATCTTTTTGGTCGTTTCGCGGAGGGTGTGGCAGAAAGCGTGCACAAAGTTTCTGTTTACCCAAATGTGCTTTTCCCAGTTTTCTCTTCGATGAGTCTCGCTGACACACAACGGTCGCTTCGAAGAATTTCTTTGACCTTTTCGATGTAGCCGCGGGGGCTAATGCCATTGCAAATACTGCTTTGAAACGTCTGCCCAAAAATGCCATCGATATCTTGGTAAAAATTCTGAACTCCATGCTATACCATTGCCACCCTCATCTACCATTCAGCTATAGACCGATAAGTCTTCTATCGAACTTATCCAAAATCGCGGAGTCTGCCATTCTCGTAAGACTCGCGACATTATTACTGAGGGCAATTTGCTACCGGATGCCCAGTTTGATTTTCGGGAAGGCTTATAGCAGACTATCAGGTTCCGCGGTTAACGGAGGAGGTGCGCGACGCTTTGGAGCTGAGACACTACACAGGTGCAGTTTTTCTCGACTTTGCCCAGGCATTCGACTCGATGTGGCATGATGATTTAGTATTAAAAATGGCAAACTAGATATGAATCCTAATTTGGTATCTATAATTCGATCGTACCTCTCTCATAGAATCTTCTGCGTTAAGAGATTTGAATCTGAATTATTTATTCTCTACATCAGCGATTTCCCCTTAAACGTTAGCAGAAATGGTGTGCAGACGAATGCAAAAGTCCGTGAATTGTGCGAATGGTCTCGCAAGTGCCGGCTAGTCATTAATCCTGACAAATGTGTAGCGATCCGTTTCTCGCGTAAGCGGAATACACCTCTCTCCAGGATCGTTATTTAGGGACGAGAGTTGCCCTGGAGTCCCCAGGTCCCAGTATCTCGGGATGGTTCTCGACACGAGGTTCACCTCTAGACACCACTTTTCCATTGTGGCGTCCCGATTCATTCGGGCCCGGGCGGCTCTGGCTTCTCTGATATGCTGGAAGAGTTTCTTCAGTTTGGATCTAGGAGTTCCATTTTTGAGTGATCATGCGCTGGCGCTGACCAGAAAACCCCTGGAAAGCGTCGCTCGGTCGGAGAACCCGTTGGTCCAGCATCTCGAGGAGCTGGATCTCTATAGACCGCCACCTTATGTCGAGACGAGACTGATCCTACAGCTGATGGATTGACCGGCCGCCATGAAAGGACCACCTAAATGAGGACCTCTCAGATCGCAACAACTCCGTGGCTAGAAAACGGGTCACATAAATGGAGATAAAAAGGTTTTACGGGCAAAATTGTCCAACCTTAAGGAATACGAATACTTTTTCGATGTTTTCTTAATTTATTGTGAGTGGGTTTGGGAGTTGCTGCTCGATAATCGTCAGCAAGGTCCTCCGGACCGTCATGGAATCGGCCAAACTAACGCAAAACCTGCTCTCGTTGCGCGTCCATTAATGAATCAGAGGCATAGTGGAGTTGAGGATCACGTAGCTCACATATGTATATTGCAATAAATTATTTTCAAGTCAATAGTATCTTAATAACACCATAGCATATTATTCAATTACGGTAAGTTGAGATAATCGCTTTCCTGGCGCTCTTAGACTTAACATTAACATTAGATTAAATATATGAAATAATAATAATTTCCTAAATTTTATGTTTGTTATGGATTATGGGTAAGTAACTCACCTAGCAACTATGTTGTTTGTAAATTTTTTCCCGCCAAATTTTCCAACAATTGAATATATGGTATGATCTCCTCATCTTTCTTCCGAGTTTTCGGGTTAAATTTTACCAAGTTAATAGAGTTGGGGACTGTATAAAATATGGAGCCGAAAAACACCTGTGAATGCATCCACTCTTCCACGGCGTCCACACATCCCTGCATGAATTTACTAACCTTCTCATCGGGTGATGGGAACAACGGATAGTCCTCATATAATTCATCTATATCGTCAAGTTGCGATTTCAAAGATGATTCCTTGGAGGTAAGACTGATTGGTAGTGTGTCTTGAGACATATTAGCAGAGGAATGTTTCTTCGTTTGAGATTTGGAACTGATAGTATACTGCAGAGGAGAAATTATTGTTAATAATTAGTCTTTTTGATCTCTGTGATGGGAGCAGCTGCAGTGGTTTTTAATCTTGATAAGACATTTTTTAAATATATCATTCTACAAGAAAATTGCCTAGAAATCTATGAGTTACAAGGAAACCAAATACGAATTCTTGTTGACACCACTTTGTAAGCAGCAAAGACAAAACTAGAGGAGTTTCAATTTTAGATTTAAATTTTTCATCTCTCTCTTCCCAACGTATATTACTTAAAAAAGCTCATCAAAGATGCAAGGCTATTTTAACTAAAATTTACATTGAAAATGAAGTTTATGAGATAACCTAGATGCTGCCATAATTCTAAAGATGGTAGTGGGCAACCAAATGCAGAAATGTTGAAAATTTGGATTTCACACCTTTATCGTAATAAGTCTCACTGGAGAATTGTTACAAGACGTCAAGGAGAAAAGTTGAAATGAATGACAACCAAGTGAAACTCAAAAATGACAAGATGCTTAGACTTTAGTTGATCTGTTTGGGAAAAGAGACTGGATACCAGAAAACTAGATACCAGATAACTACTACATCAGTCGTCTTCTAAGACAAACAAGAAATACTCCAGTTTGAAGATGACATCATGGTAGAGCTTAAAGCTTTTGAAGCTCTGAATTGGTGACATCTGGTTGCGTATCTGGTTTTCTGATACCCAGTCTCTTTCCCCAAACAGATCAACTAACGTCGAAGCAAGTAAACAGTTTAGACTTAAGCTGATTTGACACTAATAGGCTTTGTCTTCACAATAGTTACTGGGGTGGTCTTGTTTGTTATCAACAACGCAGACTGTTATCGGAGGATTACCACATAATCTGTTACTTATGAGACCTATCTAGCAGGCCTTTTAGGTTGAAGAATACCTGAAACATTTCGGCTCTGTGGCACCGGCAGGAAACTTAACGGAAAGAAATGAGAGATTTTAAGTCATCAACTGGAAAGGGCTGTTTATGGAGTGGTGGACTGGACGGGAAGTTGGTAGGTCAAAATTAATATCTAAAAATATGCAGCAATGAAATTCATGTTAAGATTAAGACTGCCAACAGATGAGATCTCTATTGAAGGACAAACTCCGTGGCTGCTATCAGATCTGACGCAAGTATGTTCAAAATTGTTTTGTTATAAAAAATGCAACAATGCCGCTTTTAGGTCATCCCAGTGTTCTGCGAATGTTGTAGGCCTTGTTGTAGACCGAAGTGGAAAAAGTGGTTTCTACTAGCCATCTAGATCTAGCCATTAGAGGCCTTACAAAGCAACAAAAGTTGTGGGTTCAAAAACAAGTTACTGAATTGGTAAGTAAGAATCTCAAAAGCATGTGTAATCATAAACACTAAAATTAACAGCTTGATAGTCGTAGTGGTAAGAGCTGTTGACGCGCAGTCCAAATTTGAACTTCCTACTGTCACCACGTGATTTTTGAAAATGCTATCAGCGAAGCTCTGTTTCCTTTGTGTCTGACACAGAATGAAACGGAATTTGGAACAGCATGATGTCATTAAGTTGAAAGAGAAAGTTGAAGAAGGCCGATGGGAAACATTGCTTATCAAGAGCACAAGTTATCCGCTGGCAAAAACCATTTTTGGATGGGCGAGAACTGATGGAAGACGAACCTCGCTCAGCGATACCTTTAACTTCAAAGACCAATCAAACCTATCGAAAGTGTGAGGGCTCTTGTGAACTCAGACAGCCACTTAAAAATATGGATGGAGATTGACTAGATAGAATTGAACAGTTTAATCGTTCATCAAATTTTAACTTTTAGAGATTTGCACCAAAATGGAGCCCAAAAACCTCACAATTGAGCAGAATGATTAGATTTTTGGAAACGACCTCAACCCTCCTTTCACCTGATCTGATGTGACTTTCGCATCTCTTCCTTAAATTAAAAAGGATCAAACGAACGTTCAAACGAATTTGACAGACATGTTAAAGGCTATACCGCCTGAAGCCTTCCAGCGCTGCTCCTAAGATTGGAAACAACGACGCCGCCGTTGGTATACAGGTGCCCAAGTGACCCTCTTCGAAGGATAACATGCTGTTATTTGAAAAAAATTAAAATTTTTGGTTAACAAAAGATGTCTTACCATTGTTTTTGTATTATCTTCATATAGACTCCTCTGGTGATGAAGATGTTGTGTAGCAGATGGTATATAAGCATGGATAGTCGGATAATTCGTAAGCAAACAATTTTCAGTAATTCCTCGAATATAAACTTCACAGGTCACCAAACAAGTACAACTTATTTTTGCGTTAATACTAATGATATTCTCGCTTGCAGCTTCCAATTGCCATATCACGGTAACATCCCTGGTTTCATAGTTCTGAGCTGGATCTGCAATTTCGGTGGTGACCCCGCTAGCACTATTCGAGCATTGCACGATACACTCTGGAGCATGGTGTAGTAGCGTAAACTGCTTTGAACATACAAGTTTGGAATTCAAAGGTAACGGATGCAAATAAATCATCTGGGAATCGCATTTTATAATGGGCGGTTGAAAATCGGCTGTAATCGTGAAGAAATTGTGAGATCTCATCCCTCCATCCGATTTCAGAATGAGAGGCATATAAGTTTTGTATAAGCCAGGATGAATGGGGTGGAATGAAATGGTGAAAACGACTTCTTCGTGTTGCGATAGCGAACAAATGAAGGAACCCATGTGGCAAGCAACTTTTTTACCTCTTGAGTATTCGATTTTTAAAGGATCACCTACACGCTCGGTTCTTATACAGAACTCTTCAGTGTTATGCTGATGATTACTGATTCTTAAATCAAAATTGGTTTTACTCCAATTCTGTACGTGGGAATATTTTAGGGAAATATCAGCTTTATGGATCGAGATCTTTGGTGCGGTTGCGTATGTTTTAACTTTGATGCGAGGTAATCGTTCGGGAATCACAACGAAGTAACTATCTGGTACAATTTCGGTGATAAAATATGATACTTGATTTGTGATAAGTTCATCCACGACAGGTCCGAGCATACCGTTAATGATTACGGGTAAAATGCAACTGTCACAGGTAGTATCTAATGGGGCGAAGTGTAAGAAAAATTTAAAGTATCATGTGGTGATAATTCCACCACTTCTGTCACAGGCGGAGATTCCCAACGGCATTCGCTTCTGTAGACGTTCAGATCATTAAAGCTAGTCATATCGAATTGAATCGTAGCCGGAGCTTCAGTTTTATTTGTCAAACTGAACGGCAGAACGCTTGTGCTACTCGCTGGTATCTTTGTGAATTGTAACATCTTTGGCGACATGGTGATATTGGGATAAACGACGTTGCCTTTAACTACCAAACTATTCGATTTACACTTGCAAGTGAACAATTTCAATACAGTCGAGAATATAACGCAACATGGTAGAGTTACCGTTATGGTTAGAGTAGCAGTGCTTTTAGCTGGGATAACACCTTCTGAAGGATATACCTTCATATATTTCGAAAACTCACTACTCACTACTTTAAACGCCATTAACAACCCATTTCTATTGACGATCATAAAATTCTTCTGAACTGGCAGATTCAACGGTATATTCTCGAACACAACTTCTTCGGGGATAAAGCTGGGCTTCATATATTCACTCTTCATAGTCAATCGTAAATATTGCGAAAACCTTTCATTCGAATAGAATTCGGCTTCAGTATCTGAAGGACAGTCGGTGTTTGGGACGTATCTGACGTGACACATTTGCGTCTTGAACGGTTTAACCACCCCTTCTATCGGATCAATTTGGAAACTGTAAGTGGGTATTACGAAATTGTACATTATATCGGCGTTTATCGGGTTGGCGATTTCGAAGAAGGCTTGTGTATTTTGCTCGGTGAATTCGATACATTTCTTGTTCAGGCGTAAATGGCACGTACAAACTTCCGCTAGTACTGTCACCACGAATACGATGCATTCGTTGACGATAACGTCGAAGTTTGCCGTACAGTAACCTACTGATTGGGCGTAATACGTAGCCTCTAGTTCGAATTGGCTATTCTCTTTGATATCCTTCGTATCTCCGAATGGGAATATGATGTTCTCGTTGCATCTAGCGCAGATTCTAATCCAGAATGGATTGTTGTTCGTTATGGTGATTTTAAACTGGTGTGTGTGATATGGTGCGATCTAGAAAATAGAGAAATTTCTTTAAAAAAACATCAGATACAATAAAATTTAATTTGTAAGTATCATGAACATGAATTTCATATTTCAACAAGACAGTGCTGCATGCCATATGGCTAAAACTACTAAGAAATGGTTTGGGGATGATAACATCAAGATCCTTTTAGAGCATTCGAACCGCCCTATCCAGACATTGTGGCATAAAATCAAACAAACATTGCGTGATGATCCCCAAAGAACCATTGCCGATTTAAAGATGAAATTGAGTGAACAATTCCAGACAAGATGGGATTGATCGTGCGACCTAGGACCATATTAAAATAATAATGTCTCGTGTCGTCGGCGTTGTATAGACTTGTGACGGATCATATTTTTCAATAATCTTCGATCATTCGGTCTCAATCCAAGCATTTGCGACAGTGGAATCAGCATTGACAAAGCAAAAATTATTTAATGCTTTAGAGTATCTGCATAAAGGTAGAAATCAAGCCCCAACAACCTGGTACAGCCTTTTTTAAAGCTACCAGAAAGTGTGTTATTTTTGGTACTCCTATCAGAAATGAGAAACTCTGATTACAGTGTAATTATCTCATACATGAGGAACAGAATACAGGAAAGGAGAACAAGATATGGGAAACGAGCCCAATTGTGCAATCAGCTTGCTGCACAATTACCACCCCACTACCATATCTTTACAATCATGTTAGAAATGATATCTGATGGTATTTCGTACTGTATTGCTCTCCAACTGTTGCATTTATAGGAAAAAATGTCAATATTTGAACTACATCACACTACAAACAGGATTTTTAGATATTCGTTCCGCAAAAAATCCTAATAATTGATTTTTCGATTGGATTATGTTAGAGGGTGTCGCCTAAGTATAAGTACTAAGCCACACGAGCGAGGAAATCGCGGCGAGAGACTCGCGGCGATTTGCACGCTGAAATGCAAATCATTGATTTAAGTACTGCAACCTATACGAGCGAGAAAATCGCGACGCTCTCGCCGGGTCTCGCCGACGAGAGCGATTCAAACGCAATCGTCGGCGTTGAATAGCGATAATCGCAACGAGTCTCTCGTCTTGTGTAAACGCAATTCATTCGTTTATATGGTGTCATCTAGACGAGCGCGATAGGCACGCGACGGTATAGTCAAGAAAGCAAGATGTTTGATACTGAAAAATGTATCAATGCGGTAGAAATTCGACCAGCATTATATTATATAAAATTAAAAGATTATAGCTATAGAGATTTAAAATGGAAGTTGTGGGAAGAACTTATGGGATGAATTTGTCCCGTCGTAAACCTATTTTGTAGCGTTCGATGCACCCAAAAACGATGCCTTCTTCTTTGGTTTCTATATTTATAAATGCACAATGCAGCGATACAACCTATCTGAACGGTATTCATCTTACATATAAATTAAAAATAAGATTGGGACTGTACTTATGTCTTATCGCAGCGATTTACGTGCTCGTCTAAATACTCATTTCTTCGGCGTGTAAATCGCCGCGAGTCTCTCGCCGCGATTTCCTCGCTCGTGTGGCTTAGTACTAAAACCAAATTTGTGTCGTTCAAAACCGCGAGCGTTAGCCGCCATCTTGAGAAACGCCTCTTTGAAAATATATCGAAAACGGTGAGTTTTGCGTTAGAAATTGTAAGAACCATTTTTGTAGAAGATAACATTTCCCGCCTTTTTTGTTTAAAACTTTTTTCTCTAGTGTCAATATTTGCCGAGATATAGTCGATTGAAGAATACGATTGTTTGTTTTTGAAAAATAACTCGATAATTTGGAAATACGAAAAAAATGTGAGTATCGAAGCTGTAAAACATTTTCTGCAATTTTTTTATGAAAGTTTTTTTGTTCAGCCGATAGTTGCTGAGTTATAGCGGATTGAAAGTTGCTGTCGGGTCTAGGAAAACAGCGATCATTGGTAGATACGTTGCTCTAGCATGCCATGAAAAACTGTAATCGAAGAATTTTATAATAGAGACGCTAAAAATAATATTTGTCATGAATAGGAGGGATATTGGCGATAGGAGGAAAGTTTGCGCAATAAAAACTGTCTGACGAATCGTTTGAGAAAGACATGAAAATGTATTCATCTACTGTTCATATTCGTTATTCGTCATAATAATAAAAAAATTCAATCTGTGGAAAACAGTCTCTAGGAGCCAAAGGTGTTAAAAATTCGTAGATTTTTTTCTATGTCGCATTCCTTCTTCCGTGAATTATGATAAAGCGTAAAGCGTAAGCTCGTACGTCAGATGAATTTCCAAATCGGTGCTGAATCCACTTTGACACTGCTGGACATAGCTGTTAAAGGAAGTACTTTGTTCTTTTTCTTGAAGTGGAAACAATTTAAATCTTTCCCGGCCATCTGATTTAATAACTCCGTGCCAATTTCTAAACACTGATAACAGTATATGCATGTATCACCAACAATTCTCGTGCGAAGTGAACATACGTTTGTGCCCTCGATAAACGGAGGGTGTTCAGCAAACCAATTACAGACTTTTTCGACGTCACTGTTATCCCGAGTTGTTCACGAGCTTCGCATGTCATGTTGTTTGGATGCAGCACTGAATACGCCGCAGAAGTTTTCCATTTGTTCACAGATATTTTTGCATGTAGGCCATCCCCGAAGTCCATCTGGTGAGCGTACTGTCAGTAATTCCTCGACCTTGCGTAAGACCTCCAGACGTTTTCATAGACTGGATTAATGTCTGTTCGATCGTCATCTCTGACATAAGGCCAGACCAAAATTTATTCGTTCGTCGTATCGTGAAGTACTTTCGGTAAATTTTTTAAATTCAACTTCAGACATTTCATTCGGTAATTGCACCATATCTTGTAAATACAAGTGAGCAGCTTTTGCATTACATTACGATTACAGTTTTTCATGGCATGGTAGAGCACCGTATTACCAATAATCGCTGTTTTCCTAGACCTGATGGCAACTTTCAATGCGCTATAACTCAGGAACTATCAATTGAACAAGAAAAAATTTCATACAAAAATTGTAGAAAATATTATGCTCTACAACTTCGATGATCACATTCTTTTTCGTATTTCCAAAAATTATCGAGATATTTTCCAAAAACAAACAATCGTCTTTTTCAATCGACTATATCTCGGCAAATATTGACAGTAGAGAAAAAAGTTTCAAACAAAAAGACGGGAAATATTACCTTCTACAAAAATGGTCCTTACGATTTTTAACGTAAAACTCACCGTTTTCGAGATATTTTCGAAAAGGCCTTTCTCAAGATGGCGGCTAACGCTCGTGGTTTTGGACGACACAAATTTGGTTTTATACTTTGGGGACATCCTCTAACATAATCCAATCAAAAAATCAATTATTAGGATTTTTTTGCGGAGCAAACCCCGTTTTTGGTGCTAAAAATCCTGGACTATGACATTAGTTTGACAGTTCCAAAACACTCGATTTTTCCACAACCTTTAACATTTTTCCGGATCATGGAGGCTCATTACCAACATACTTCCCACGAAGAGCTTGATTCCAAGAATTCTGGAATGGCAGTATCTAAGGTGAAGCTTTCTCTAAGTTATATACGAGAGGAAGTCATTAAATAAGTCAGATGTTGTTGAAAAGCTATAAATAGCAGTGAGTTATTTTTCTATCTGTCAATAGGTGCCCTGATTTTGCTCTATAAGGTTTGTTAATATATTTAATATGCAAACAACTTTTTTATAATAACATAATATAAAATGGATTTTAGCAGTAGAAATGGTTGGAACATTAAAAGCTTTGCAATTTGTTACTCCTTTCGATGATTGTTATTATCTAAAATTCCTGATAGAGGAGGCAACTGTAAAGTACTAGATACAACTACAATATTAACAGTTCCTAGTACTGGAACAAATAAATCTATACAAGAAGATAAATTTGCAGAAAATACAGTATTGAACCGAGTATATTACGTGTACAAGACCATGACTGTGATGTGATACCAAACTTTATTAGTTTATCCGAAGTGGCTGCAAACGTCCTAACGTAAGAAATCTCTAAGTTGTCTTGATTGTATATGTAACTGTTCTTCTACTACTAATATGGTGGAAGAAGGTTACAATTATAAGCTCCTAAAAGTAATGTATCTTAAAAATTAGAAATAATTAACTAGTGTATACAAACACTAAACAAATTTAACCCACTAAACACCAAACAAGTTTTAACTAAAACACCGACGCGTTTCAACAGCAAAGCTGTCATTGTCAATATAATAAAACTCTTCATAGTCATATAATAAAACTCTGCATAGTTCATAGGAAACTAGCAAAATTAATTCATAATCAATAAAGATTACAACAAATCTATTTATTCTATTAATTATAATTATTATCTTGTAAAAGACAATATCAAATTATTTTACTTATTGCACAAGAAAAAAATTTTTAATTTTTATCAAACAATTTATATCGACAGTAATAGTTTTTAGTACTGTTTTTCGTAACTTGCATGCTTTTGGAAATTACTAGTCAATCACACATTGCTAACTACATATAATGGAAATGAAAATCCGTGATCAAAGAGTGTACTGGGGAGAAAGAGAAGAGCGTTCTGTTGTGCGTTTTTTCTGGGCAAAAGAAGTTCGCACTAATTGCATCGTAAAAGCGCTCAAAAGTAAGTAAGGGCGCTCAAAAGTTGTTGATGATCACAGAAGTAACTGTTCCGTTTAGAGTACGACAGCTTCGACGGATGTACAATATGGTGTTCTCATGGTTTAGCCAACGCACTGATGCACGACCACAGTGGATACCCAGACAATTGACTGAGGAATACAGAAGTATTCGAATGGGTTTGTCCTTGAAACACCTCTATCACTACATAGAGGGAGGGAAGAACATGCTTAACAGAATTGTTACTCGCGTGATGAGTCATGGGTGTGTGCTTCAATGCAATGGAAACATCCTTCTTCACCGTCAAGATAGAAATTCAAGGTTTTGCTCTCATCTGGTACGGTTATGCTTATTCTCAAGAAGTGCTCCTAGCCCATTTCCTGAATACGAATGACAACGTAACTGTAGTGTTTTGTTGTTACTTTGGAATGTAATTCGACCAAAAATGTCCAGGCTTACTGACGATGTTGCTGGCGAGAATGCAGAATTAGGGTGTGAACTTCTTGAACATCCAGCTTACATTTCCGACCTGACTCCAAGCGACTATCATCTGTTTGGTCCGCTCAACAAGGATTTTGAGGGTGGTAACGATGTTAAACAAGAGGTACACACGTGGTTCAGACGGCAGCCCTAACACTTTTATACAGCAGGAATTGGGGCATTAGTAGCAGACTTGGAGACATTCTAAAATGCGAAAAATTCTCTGCCAATCACTACAGTTTCCCCAATGCACCACACCATATCATAAATATCACTGAAAGCAGCCAAAATACACCAAATTGAGCGATTCAAATTTTAGTGTTTTAAAGCCAAAACAAAAAGTAGTCAGTTTGTTGCACAATGAGTGCACATGCTTATACCAGGACAAATTCGAATCCAATTCGAGTCCCAACATACCCGAAGAGTCACAACAATTTAGAGTCAATGTTGAATTTAAGCATGTCACAGTAAGAGCTTCATCGCGTTTCAAAACCAGATTCAACTCGTTCAAAAATACAACAAATAAGGTTGGTCCCAACACCCAACCTTATCGCACACCAGGCAATACTGACCAACTATATATTCGAAGTGTAACTATTGATAACTATTCTCTGGCTACGGTTTGTTTAGTGGGATTCTAATAGCTTAAGAATAAGAGCTCTTATGTCATATCTACACAATTTATGAAGCAAAATAGAATGGTTAATCATCAATCAATACTTACCGGTCCTGTACGAACAATCATTGGTTGAACAATAACATTCTTCATTTGACTAGGAGTTAGAGCTATAAAATATTTACGACTCCTAACCGGCTCAATTTTGGATATAGCTGGCTTGTGAAAAGTTACATCCCGATTCAATAATTTTCTCAAATTAGTCAAAGAATAATCCGCCATTTTATCGGTAGAACGTGGATCAAGCAAAAATCTATGTTTAGCGGCTTGCTTCCTAATATAATCAGTATAATACTTGCACGAATCGATTCTGAATTTCTCGTTGAAGGCTACGAATCCATCGTCCTTTTCAGCTTGTTCGTGTTTAACATATGCGGCCATAACGACCCCACAACTATAAACAAATTTGGAATGTTAGCATTATTAAGCTTCAATTTTTTTTTGTACTTACGGTAGCTTTGCTTCTTGAATATCTTTCGGATAATTTCCCATTACAATATTAAAATTGCGTTTCATGTCTACTAAAGCATTCTCATCACTTTCACTGTAAACTACGCGCTGAAGACTTTTACCCGCTACTTCAGTAAAATTAGGTGATAGCTTCTGATTCAGATGTAGCGGTGGCAATTTTACCACGTCTCTGACAGTTAATTTTACCGGCAGTGTTACCTGTCCCACCACCTTATACTCTTCATTAACCTTAGGCTGATCGTAGAAGAGTAAGTCGAATTTTATTGCTGATCTTACAGTCCCTAATCTGTAAACGTTTATAAAAACCGATACTTGGATCCTCTCGAATGGTTTTAAAAAGAAGAAATTCTTCTCGAACGTGATATAAGGGACCTTCTTGTATGCAATTATAATGGGTAATCGACGGGATTTATTTCTCAATTCTAATACTCTAACCTCGCGTGTTCCCATTACTAAATCAGCCAGGACTAATTCGTCTGGTACGACTGTAACAGATGCCCGTTCAGGTATGCCATGGATGTAGAATTTGAGGTAGTCTTTGTCTTTCGTGGGTGCAACTATCTCTTCTGTTTCTGACAGTGAATACCGGGCCATCATGGCCGAACTCTCAACACCTTCTGTATAAGAAAAAAGAAGTTGATCAGAATTGATTCATTATTGTGAGTGTATTGAATAATTATTATAAAGATTTATCTAATATGAGGTTGTCAAAATTTCTAAGATAAGTAGATTGGTGATTGATTGTAAACTGCACCATCACATCTGGTCGGCCGATCCAAGATTTCCCAGTCACGTGGAGTAGTTTGACGCATTCAGCTTGTATATAAGAGTAATCTAAAATTATCTCCAAGATGTCCTACAGCATTTCAAGGTCATAGATTCAATCAACATTCACTGCCTCCTGTGATTTCATTCTTAATCGTTAACTCCTCATTCTATCGCTAAGATTCTTAACAGGAATTTTTCTGTAAAATTCCTAAGACCTCACAGCTGTAGACCACCATTACTCTATCACCATTGCTTTAACCAGGTGCAGTGGTATTTACTAAAGATGAAATTTTGGAACTTTTTTTACTTAGAGTTGGTACTTGCTTTTGATTAACTTTCAGCAATTTAGTCTAAAAATTCCATTTTTGTCGGCTTACTAGAAACAAATGAGTGTTAGGTCTACAGGGTTTCTCCAGAAAAAAAAGGAACAGAAGGTGTGGTTAAAGAGTTACCACATCCCCTATTTTATTTATTAGTTTTTTGTTCTTTTTTTGCTAGAATACATACAGAAGGTGTGCTTAGGTGAAATGCACCAAAAATTGAGGATTGTCATAATCAGTGGCACCTCCAGGTTTTGGTTGAGATCTAGGCCGCCAATTGGAGCACACTCAATAATTCTCACAAGCTCTGCTGGCCCACATACACATAAAAAGAGTTATACTTGGTATTTAAACGTTTCGGGCCAAGAGGGAAGTAGGCCATTCTAAGGCCCAAATCTTATTATGCCAAATTGTTCAACTAAAGTTGATCAAATACTTTATGGACGCAATTATGTTCAATTTAAAAATCTTCATCGTTGATGTCACTATACTTGTAGTTCTGTCTTTCAAAAGAAGTTGGCACTTGAATGATTATTGGCCTCTCGCCAAATTATAAGCAATTTTTTACATCTAAGTTTCACACACATCCATAAATTCGCGACAAACTGCTTGCACACCTGTTTCTGATTCTTAACAGGAACTTTTTCTTTGAAATTCCTAAGACCTCGCAGGTGTAGACCACCATTGCTTTATCGCCATTGCTTTTACCGTGTGCAGTGGTATTTTCGCCTGATGGTCTTATTCAAACCCACCTCTCCAATCCTTACCAAAGATACAATTTTTACAATTTTCTATTTCCATTGCTTCATTTTTCTAGCTTGATCATCTTCAGTTCATTCATATTTCAAATTTTGTTTACGTAGAAAGTCACCCCACTTTTGTTTGCTTACTAAAAACAAGTGAGTGTCCAGTCTACAGGGTTTCTCCCGGAAAAAGGGATGGGGGTGGTTAAAGACTACCACACCCCTTATTTTCTCGATTACTTTCTTGTTTTTTTTTTGCCAGAAATCATACAAAAGGTGTACTTAGTGAAATGCACCAAAAATTGAGGATTGTCATAATCAGTGCCGTCACCAGGTTTTGAGTCAGGTCTAGGCCGCCAATTCAATGATCTTCACAAACTCAGCTTACCCACATACACAAAAAAACAATTATACATGGAATTTCTACGTTGCGGGCCAAGAGGAAAGTAGACCATTTTAAGTCCCAAATCTTATGCCAAGTAGACCATTTTAAGTCCCAAATCTTATGCCAATTGTTCAATTAAAATTAATCAAATATATTACGGACGCAATCATGTTCACCAGAAACTGTTTGCACAGCTTTTGAGGTGAGAGACTTAACATGATCACCAACTTTCACTTTAAAATATGCAAAATAGGCTGATGTTTGTCCTTGGACTGAGAACACATATAACGGCTTCTGAATTTAGTTTTCCATGGTTTTGTTTTTTGTTTGGCAAATGCCAGAAAGGCTTCATCTTAAGTTAATCCACAAAGATAGGCGTAATAGTAGTTCATGGCCAGTCAACAGTCAATACCTCCTGCCATTGATGCAAGCTGTTGGGGGTTGTTAAGGCATAGAATATTGTTATACAAAGTTTATTGTCAGGGTTTATTGCTTCCGATATGCCAGAATATTTGCTTTCTCCACCTCTAGGTAGAAATTTTTTGGTAGAGCCGGTAGTTGGATTTTGTGTGTGTTTTCTTTTGAAGACAGGTTTTCAAACCGCTCTTTATTTTTTCCAAATAAGCTAGCTGTTAATTTGGTGTGTAATAGTTGAGGGCACAATCTTGCTAGTAAGTCTAAATTATTCAGAATGGACTTTGGGACTTCCCCATTGACTTCAAGAATTATGGGTATTATCCTGGTCTTATAAAATTTACATAGTTGTCCAATTTCAACAATTTCTGTTCAGTCCTCTTCTATTTCTTTTTAAATCTTCTTTTTCTTTTAATGTTGTTAAGTGTTTCTTTCGGTAGGTCTTCTACATCTTCTACGTTTCTGTTTTTTTTCGTCTTTATATCTTTGCATTACCTAACTGGTCTTGGTTTGAGGTTTCTTGTTAGGAGGCTTGTCATTCCGAATTGCCTGTGAAGCAGATTTTCTCTGGTGGCAAAAATCCCTTTTAAGTTTTTCCAAAAATAGTTGTCTTATCTTTTGGATTATATAAGAGGCTGCAAATCATGTTTCAATTCCTGGCTGTTACACCAGTCCTATCTTGGAAATTAGAGAATGGTAGCAGAAGTTGAATCTAAATAACACTACAACAACTATTTACCAGACAAGGCAAGGCAAAGAATTAAGTGACTTACTTTCAAGTATATACGATCCGCTAATAGTAGGCAAGGCGGCAGCAAAACCATTAGAATCAAAAGAATTATTACCTGAAACTGATGAAATTTAAATTAAAAAGAAAACATCTCTCGGTTAATAAGAAACCTATTAAGAACATACTTTCAGGGTCTTTTGGTGGCAAATACTTGCACCTGATTTGAAAAATTCGAAAAGTAGCGAAATGAAATTGCCTCACTTTCTCCTCCTGGAGAGCTATCGGTTCGAACCTGAAACGATACAGGGAATAAATAAAAAATTCACGTTAACGAATTAAGTGGACTGAAATACTGAAAATATACGACTTTGACTTCTTTCGACTCGGCTATGCCATCTCGTGGAAATACATCGAAACACTGGAACTCTTGCTGTATATTCTGACACGTTTTTAAATCCTAAAAGGTCGTATTAAACCTTTATAAATTTAAAATTCATATTTATACGATTATCTACCATGACTTTATTATCTATTTCGCCGAAAAAACAAAACATGGCTTCAATCTCGCTCTCGTTTCTTATAAAAACAGTCTGGATACTCTTCGCACCGATGTAAGTCACCGGAAAATCCACGATCGCAATATTTGAAGTTTTTCTTATATTGAGCGGGACGAACAATGGGGTGATCACAGTTCCTTGCACTGGGATAACGATAGCTTGTTCGCATTTGATCCAGATTTCTAAATTTATTGGACCTATTACGTTACTAATTATACGTACATGGATAGTCTTTGAAGATTTAGGCTAAGAAAAAAAGAAGAGATAAAAAACAATTGTTTTGAAAGCTTGTTTCGTTTTATAGTTACCGATAATAATCCTTTGATAGGGTCTATTATTAATTGGTGCTCTTTACTGGCGAAATCCACGTAGAATCGTACAGCCCTGCTACCGTCGTTTGTTAAAGTAATTGTTCGCACTTTAGATGCATAGTTGACGTCTACTGATCCAAAATCGATGCATTTCGGCGAAAAAGAGACGTCGGTGTATGATGATATCCTGTTCCCAAAATTTTACAGCAAAAATTAATTTCTTCATGAAGTAAAAGTAAATATTGCAATTTTAGTTTGTTTTTCGGCGTATAAATAATTAATTTAATTTGTGGCAATTGATTTGTGTAATAGATATAATGCACCCAACTCTATTAAAAGAAGTTCTTGTGACGGCCAACTATATCGGCTCCTTCACTAGATAATATATACATAGAAGCCAGCTATATCGACTCTTTCACTGAAAAGGAACGTGAAGGCCAACTATATTGGCTCTTACGCCGTAATATACATACATGTGAATGAACTCTATTGGCTCACCCAACGGAAACAGACTCTGTCACTAGATAATACGTAGGAGTCAACTATATAGACTCTCCCACCCATTGAAAAGAACGTGAAAGCCTACCACATTGAATCCTATATGGGATGTACTATATTGGCTTACCCAACGGAACGAGATGTGAAGGCCAACTGTTTTGGCTCTTTCATTAGATAATACTTAAGAGTCAACTACATACATATATCGAAGAGGTGAACTTTATTGGCTCATTCACTGAAAAGAAACGTGAAGGCCAACTATCTCGGCTTCTTCGCTAAAAGACATCTACAGGTTATCTCTATTGGCTTCATACAGGACAGTGAGGAATGAGGAAAAGGTTTTGGCTTGTAAACAGCCAAGATGGTATTTGAGGAAACTCTTGCATGTATTGGGCATTCAATGTTGATTGGAATTTATAGGTTGACATTGATAAAAATGTATTGAAATCGATAGAGCAAAATATCTATAGAAGCCAGAACCCTTGAGCGATTTTGGAGAATCAGATCTCTACTTCCAACTAATTCCAAAAAGTTTGTCGCAAAAACCAAAGATCTGTTAGCTAGAATTCCCAAACAACTACGGTTTTCATCTAACAGTCAATTTGTAACATGTCAGGTGTACACTTTCTTATCAAGCTTCTCACTAGATCTCGTTGGTTCTGTTCTTTCTTTCTAAAGCTACCTCTGGTCTTCCATGGATAGCTCCTACTGGCTATGAGGTACTGGGGTTGCTTATGGCTTTCTGTGATCGTCTGGTGTTGGTGTTTTGTTCGAATCTTGATTCATTTGTGCAATCACTTGCTGGGATCTCCTTACTATAGTGCGAGGAGGTGGCCTATCCGGGTCAAATCCAGCCGTCGTTGCTACGATGGGATTGGATGAACCAGCTAGAAGGCATATTGATGCAGCGAATTCCTAGATCTCGTCGGAGGCCAGAGTTGCGAATGAATCATTTCTTGGACAGCGCTTGAGGTGTTCTTTAGAACCACTGGACCACGTGAGTGCACCGTAGGTTAGTATTGGTTTAAGGAAGATGAAATAGATTAATTTTTTTTTAATTCTTTGTGTACTAGAGAGAGCAGTGACTGTATCCATTTTGTGTTTCTATGAGGTATAAGCACTGAATTGCATCTGAATGTCAATATCACTTATTTATCTAATGATGAAGCTGATAAAGTTGCAATAAACAATGTTGCCTGGGAGAGTGAAGATGAACAGCTTTTATTGCCACAAAAGTAAAATGGACCAATAATGCACAAAACGCTACAAATATTATTCCGTTCGAGGAAAATCTTCTTGATGACCTAGAGTATTGAATACAATACATTTCAAACAAACGCAACGCAAAAGTGCTGTAACAATGGGTATTAACCAACAACATTGGAAGAAATCAAATGCTTTTTCGATATCAATCTCCTTATGGGAATAAAAAAGTTACCAAGTTACAAAGACTGTTGGTCATCCCGATTGGAACTAAGAGACCATTTTATATCATCTTGTATGACACGTGATCTTTTTGGATGGATCCTCACAGCCGAAAAATGGTGATGATGAGAAGTAAGGTGCAAAACGTTGGTCAAGGATTATAATCATCATATGAGGTATGCTCAAATCTTGTTATGAATTGGATCGTAAATTATGGAAATGGTGGCACAGGATTTTTTGACATTTATCCTATTCAAGGAACAAAAAACTGGGGCCAGCTTATCTTTAAGAGACTTCAAAATTGCTGTGGCAACTGGACTTATAGGAGCGAACCCCTCAATGCCGCAAGTGGGAAAGCGAAGTGCTGAAAAGTCCGCCTCAAAATTTAAAAACAAATACCTTTGGAACGGGGAACGGATAAGGCTACTCACATGCCGGAACTACAGCACAAAAGTGCAACCAAGACGTACAGGATGGCACTGTACTAGTTGTAAAAGGAGCGTATGCCTGTCAGATAAAAATAATTGTTTCATTAAACTCCACGAGAAATAATGTTATCTGCCTAGTGGTTCCAAATGGAACCACCATTTCTTTGGTTTATTTAAGATAAAATAATTTTGGTTTCTTTTTACTTTTTTTGCATTTATAACGGTTCTTCTATTAAAACCGAAGAAAAAAAAAGTAAAAAAAAAAAAAAAAGTTCGTCCTGAAAGGGTTAATTGAAATGCCTCGTTCTCTATCAGGAACTAACATGTTTCATCACCAACATCATTTCATCAATTGGAAAAGTATACTTTTAAACTTTTCTCAAAGCAGAGCTGCAGTTTCTATCACCACCTGCTAAAAATCTTTAAGGTCCAGCTAATATTATTTTATTGTAACGAAAATGGTTGCTTTCTTATATTCAATCTTCAAATTGTGCAAAGATCTCTAACGTCAACTAACGCAACTAAACTCAACGCAAATTTAAATTGCCGTAGGCGCTGCAACAAAACGCCCACTCCACTGATTCGTTTGTTTGTGAATAGATGGCGTATAAACATAAACAGATTGATATGCCCATCAAGGATTTCTGTTATTGACAGAGCCTCGTAACCGCTCGTTTAAAACACTACTCACTACATAACAGAACTACAAATATCGTGCAAAATTCAAACAGTTTTCATTTTACTACGTTTCCAAAATTGTCGAAACTATCACATAACGTTTAAAACAAATTCTCATCAATTAGAATTACCAAAAATAGAACGTTTTCATAACAATTACACATGAAATGTTGATTAGAGTACATTATTTAATTTCAAGCACGATTTAACTTCTTTATGAAGTTTTGACATTAATTATTTGGTTAATTTGAGAGTAAAATACCGTTTGAAAAGTTACAATAACCTCAGTTATAAACTTTTTAATAGATAATGAAGCTTTCGATTACTTTAAGTTATTAAGAGAATTTAAAGCAATCACTTTTTATTTAAAAAAAATGAGTGGTACTTACGCTGATAAAGGGTAATTAACCTTGTTCTCGTCTATATGAATCGTAAGACTGAGCATATTACGGAAATTGATATGATTGTAGGTGAAGGTAACTTCTCGAACTAACCGCAGACCAGGCGACAGGAAAACACCTTTAATCCTTTTAATTTTATACGCCTAAAATGTAATAAGAATATATCGCTTCTAATCCTAGCTAATTGAAATAGATCGTACGACAGAATTAGGCGGAATCAGTCGGACAAACACCTTACGTTTACCGATATTCTGGATTGAAAATTTCCGCTTGTAAACCCTGCCTTCGAAAGCATCCTTAAACGTTATCTGTGAAGGTCTAATTCGTACACCGTGCATGTCTATAAAATCGTCATTTTGTACCCTCTGAGAGTCGCAGCTAGGATCGTATATATCATCGCAAATTTTCGGAGTTAACATAGCGAATCTGGGTATATAGTAAAATTTGTGTAAGCTTCTTAACTTCCGTCACTTCTGACAGCTGTCAAATACATATACAGCGTATACAATAGCAGGTCTTTCAAACGACAGATTTGAATGTATTTGGACCATTCATACTGATATCTTGGGTATTTAAGAGAGAAGTTGAAGTATATGAGCTGTATAAGTAGTTTGCGCAGGTAGTTGCTCGAGGTTGCAGGTACCAGTATCAAAATTACTACTTCATACTTCATTGAATCAATTTTATAACATAATCTTGTCACGGCTCAGTCTAAAGTCTATCGAAGGAAATCAGGCAGAAACAGTTGCTATTCACCACTGTGTCAAAGAAATATTAAGACATAGGACAGAACAAAAGCCCATAGCCATCTTCACTGATAATCAAGCTGTGATTAAAGCGCTTGACGCCACAAAGATCACATCAAAGCTGATATGAGACTGCCCACGTGCACTGAAACGACATTGGACTGACATTGGACCTATACCATCGTGTGGAAGCACGAAAAGGAAAATAGCCGAAACCATGGAGAAATGGTCGGCGGATAAATCTCTCGAATGGTGGAAAAACTCCCCAGGACAAAGGCAGGTTAAAGAATTCATCGAAGAATACATGCCTAAGTACTAGGTCTACTAACAGGATATAACATACTCAATAAGCATATGAGGAACCTTGGTCTAGCGGAAAACGCTATGTGCAGAATCTGTCAAGCAGAAGAAGAGGCTTCGCACCACATCTTGTGCCAATGCGAGGGACTAGACAGATTAAGGCTAGAATGTATTGGTGAAGCATATCCAAATATGACGAGCTACATCAAGACAAAACCCGGTAATGCTGGAAGGCCTCATGAAGAAGGCAAAGCTAAAACAGGTGGTCTAGATAATAAGGAGCTACAATAGACCCATATGTCGCAGTAGCAGAAGCATAATCTAATCGAATCTAATCTAATAATCTTGTTGGGGAGGAACATTTCTTCAACTTTGTTTTTTATCAATCCTTTCCTTTTAAACTGTCATCTGACGACACAATTTTTGTGTTAATTGTGGCACATTTTAAAGTATCTTGCCAAGTAACCCACTTTTTATTATTACATTTTCTTTAAAACAATTTCAGATCTGGCGTCTATTACAATGAACATATTAAAGTTAGTAAAAACTAGTTGGCCAACCCATCGCTGCAATTGCCGCCAGATAAGGGCGTCATTCATTGAGGAAGAATACATAGCGGTGTCGTTGGTATATACCTCGAATCACGCGTTGGGAGAGCGCACGATATCGCTGCCTGGAAGAGCTCTGAAAGAGGGTTCTGAAGAAATTCTGGAAGAGTAATTGATCCAAACAAAAAGAAATCTAATGGTGTCAAATCAAATGATCATACGGACCAAATTCCTCTATGACAGTAAGAGAGGAAATTATATTTTTTCCAAGGTCATTGCCAAGCTCTATGCTTGCGCAATTTTTGTATCTGAAAATTGTATGTTTAAAAAAATTCTCGTCTCTTAGACTGCTGATTATTTTCTGGCCTACCGGCGTCTTCTGTTCACTATACTGCATGTCCCCGGATTGAGTTTACAATTTTATCGAAGTAGGCCGATTATTCTGAAAATTTGAATAACGCCATAGCTTTTCATTCTGAACAACTTCTTTGAGTAATACATTAGCGTACTGTGAATAGAAAAGCTAGTTTACCTAGAACTGAAATTAGTGTTTTCTCACCTGTAAAGGCTTACTTGACTTAAAAAAATCGAAAGTAAACTAAAAGTAAGTTTCAGACCAAGCAGATCGGGTTGTGTTCTGCATTAAAGTTAAACATTTCTCCTAATATCAATGTCTGTTAAATTCTTCTTTAGCTCTCTTTCTCTTCCTATTAATAGTTGAATCTTTACCGTCTACTCCATTCCATTCCAATATCGATGATAATCTACTATAAGTCACTACTATAAGTAGGTGACTGCACCGTGGATACCGAAAATATTAACGCCAGAGCAAAAACTCGTTCGACAGGTCACAGAGACGAATTTGGCTATCACTAAGCGAGATTATGAACACTTCCTAGCAACATTTGTGACAGTGGATGAAAGCTGAGTATACCATTATGATTCTGAATCAAAAAGGCGGAGCATGGAATGGAGTCAAAAGGGTTCACCACACCCTCGAAAGTTTCGTAGAACAGCATCTGCGGGGAAAATCATGGCTACAGTTTTTTTGGGATGCCGAAGGAATTATCCTTATTTTTCTTACGACGTAGTCAAACTATAAATGAACTATATTACACTGTTTTAACTTAAAAAAAAAACACCTTTCCAAGTCGTTTCATTCTATGTCAGGGACAATAATATAACTAACAATAACAAACCCTACATTTTTTGTATTTCTAAGTTATAACACAGATCTATACACACCCTCTAATATGTAACCTTTACTATTTCTAACATATATTATCTAATTCCAACCTAAAAAAAAATCCTCTGACATTCTAGAAAGCACACGGTTCAGATTAATAAGTTATTTTAATAAGGCATTGTATTTAAAACGGTTCAATTTCAAAAAATCCACGTAGCGTAAATTTTAAACAGATTACCTGACGTAAGAGGTATTCACTTTTAGATAACCTCTTTCCTATATGTCAGAACGTGCACTGAATTATCAAAATTATCAGGTATACACTGCTATGCAAGGATTTTTTGCAAATCGCGGAACAAATTATTAATAGCACCGAATAAAAACCGAATCTACAATCACTAACATGCCAGTATCTCTCAACCTGTACGCCTCATGTAACATGAAATTATAAAAATATGTATTACAGGTTAGATTGTGTTATAAACACTGATATAATAAATTTTTTCTAATCTACAATTTCAGGAAATAAAACTCGCAACGTGATGAAAAAAAATTGTAAAATGTAATCGGAATTCTCCGAATGTTTCCTCGGCGGAAATTAATAAGCGGTTCACGTGCCTGTAAGTGTCACTGATTCTCATAATAGGTAATTAAACGTAAAAACTTCATTTCTATTACAATGTTTGTGCCGAAATTTCATGATTATTATGCAATAATTGTTTGGAGAAAGTGGTAAACGCTTTCTCTGATATTCAGCAATATATTATTCAATGAGGCTTTTTTTCTATTCATTACCTAGATACCTTATCAAAATATAAAAATTATACCTTTACTTCAGTTGAATTCTAATTTATTATGTTCTAATTTAATTCATTTTCAAGACTCGTACTGTGTTGAGGATTTCGGTACAGTTCCACTTTAATATTTTTAAAACGAAAATATGGTTTTAATTATAATTAGCATTAATTTCGAATTGAAATCGGAAAATAGAGTAATAAACATATTTTTAAGTTAAAACGCCATTATTACGCATTGTTTTACTGTAACTAATTATACAACAATACTTAATAAATTTATAATATAATTTCTACCTGCTTTTAATAATTTTGACGCTACATTTCATTAACGTGTATTGTTCTTTATATTAATCGAGGTTTCACAGGAAAACAAGATGAATATGTAATTCCGTAGGCTTTCACGGCCGGTGTGACTTGTAATAAAATCTTCTTCCCGGTTTCGCGGTGCAGTCGCAATTCCAATCGATATTTCGCTGTCGGCTTCTTCAGGATCTGCTATCAGACTGATTTTCTCCATTGTTGCTAAATCTACCCCCATTCAACACTATTTATCTGGAAACAAAGACAAATTATCACGTACTAAAAGACAAACAGGAATAACGAGTGAAGAGGCACGTCATGGGCATAAAGTAAACTTTCAAGAGCCTGCAGTAATAGCTACTACAAAGAACAACCACCGTAGAATTATTAGGGAAGCCATCGAGATAGAGAAATACCCTAATTTCAACCCTGAAGATGGCTATAGATTCAGCAACACTTGGAAGAGCTTACTACGAGGATCCGTCACGACCAATGGAGCGAAACGGTCGAGCATCGCTGAATCTACAAGGTATATAAGGAGCAGCAACAACGGAGAGAATCAATCTGATAGCATATGCTGAAGAAGCTGGCACCATGGAGAGCGAAACGTCGATTGGAATTGCGACTACACAGCGAAACCCGGAAAAGGTTTCTATTAAAAGATGAATATATTTATATTTTTCCGGATTTTATGAATAGACCCCGGTATCGGTATTAACGACCATTTTTTTCATAATACTTTCTTCGGGAAATTACCGATTTCTAAAGAATGCTTCAATATTGTGTGTAGGCTTGAATGCGGTGAAGCGAATACATCGCTATGTAAAGAATGATGAATTACCACATTCCACTATTTCCATCATTTTTAGAAATCAAGGGAGGAAATAATAAACGAATTCGAATCAAACAGAATCAAAAAGTAGAAAATTAGATAATCTTCACATTAAGATATCGATACTGCGCTTTTGGAATGGTTCAACATTCAAAGAGCCCGTAGTGTACGGATAAAACGAACTATAAATGTTCCGAAAGCTGGACCCAACGATTTCAGAATCGTCATAACATTGTGACAGGAAAAATTTCTGGAGAAGCTGCATCTGTATCTACAGTTGCAGTGGAAGACTGACGCTGAGAATAGTGTGGCCAGAAATTCGCAAAGGATCCGAAAATCACGAAATTTATAATCCCGATGGAACGGGTTTAAGTTTTTAAAGGCGAAAGATGTTCGGGCGAAAAAATGTCGAAGGACAGAATCACTGTTTTATTAACAGTCAATCTAACCGCAACTGATAAAAAACGACTCCTAGTCATTGGTAAATCTAGAATCCCACGATGTTTAAAAAATATCAAACATTTGCCGGTCGATTACCGAGCAAACAAAAATGTATGGATGACCAGTGACATCTTTACTCGTTTTGCTCGTCCATGGGACCATGAATTAAGAGCCACGAAAAAGAAAGTAATCCTTCAACGGCAGCGTATTACAGTAGATTTCCAAGAAATTACGCCAGATATGCTGACCAATGTTGAACAGTCTTTTAAAAATCGAATTCGTTTGTGTATTAATCAAAATGGAGGACAATTCGAACAATTGATGTAAATCTACGGTCTAAGTATTCTGTTCTTTGTTGTGCTTCGAGTTTTAATTTATTAAATTAATTTATTTCGTTTTGCGTTTTGTTGTTAGTGGTTTAGGTTTGTTTGTCAAACCACTTTTTAAACATGCCAGTAAATATTGACACTAGCAGTCCCAAGCCTGATAAAATGTGACGGATTTTTCGGAGTTTAGAAAAGAACTAGATTTTTTTGGAAAACTGTTAGAGATAACTATAGACACCCTCATGTCAATCGAAAGGCCACTCAATTTTGCATCCACCCATGATAATTAATATGGGTCATTTGTTCAATAATGAAAAGAAAGAGAGTAATTCATGCCAAAACGAACCTTCAAAACCGCAGGTTTCTAACTTTTACGGTTTAGATGCTATTTAGCTTCATACCGAGAGCTGAAATCGTGATTTTTCAAAAACATCTGAATATCTCGAAAACGGTCAGTTTTAAGCACCACATGTAGTTAATAAACTCTACCTAAAATTAACCGAGAAATCCAAAAATATAATAATATATAGGATGTTCTACTTAAAATAACAAAGTTGTGTAGCGCCCCCGGGAAATGGAACACCCTGTGAAGCTAAAAATATTTTTCTTGCTTGGCCTATATGATTCTAGACAACTTTTATTAAAAACATTTTTTTGTTAAATTTACAGCTACAGAGTTAGAGAAGAATCCTGCTTAGTTGGAACACCTTGTATAACTGGCAAGATCCAATATATCCTTGGGTTTAGTACACCAATCTAGAATAATCTTTTCGTTGGGAGTTCTATAAACCTTGGTATCCAGGAAGGAGATCGATCTGTTATTTTGAACTTAAATAGTGGACTATATTCGTTGATTGAAACTTTTGAAATGATGGAAGATGTTATCCTCTTCATTCATGGGAATAGAGCATACCAAATCGTCGATATACATACTTGTAGATGAATGGTAAAGGAAAAGGAAGTTGAGGAAGCACTTCTTCGAGAAGTTGATCCATACATATCAGGTCATGTATACATCAATTTATCATTGAAGCAAAAGGTACAGAACATAAGAATTCTTACCCTCAATTCCACAACAGGATTAAGATCCGGATTATGGAACTGTTTTGCCAAAATGGTTACGCTAAGAGTTAGTTAGGTCGATTGTATATCAATCTCCCCCTCCCCTCTCCCTCCCAGCAACCTCTACCATATGCCTCTTCGATCTTAAAAATAAGTTTTTTCATATTTCTTTATATAGATATCATATTGTTCAGTCTTCTGTCTTCTGTAAAATAAAAATTGCTTTTACGTTCCAACATCATCTATCAAATCCTTTGCAGCAATTGTGAAGTGAGTATTGACCAAAATAGCATCTACCGACACAAAAGTGGACATTCAATTGACGCCGGCTTGAACTCCGATTAAATATTGTTTTTGAATTTCCCGCTTTTTTTCCCACACCCCCACCCACCTGCTACCTTTTTGTTAAATCTAGTAACATTTGACCATTACTGAAATCGTTATTTGACAATTTTTCTGTCACATAACGGGCATTCACTAAAGCATTAATTGTTTTGTTTTCATTTGAAACGAATTGCTGCTGTGTCCTACGAATACGCTTTGGGATCCTTATGGTAAACACTCAAGAGTGGTAATTCTGATGTTGCAGACAAAGAATACCGAAAACCGTCAAAGAAGTACAAAAAAGCAGAACTGTAAGCATTGTTGAACAAAGACGATGTCCAAACACAAAAACTTTCACCGTAATTCAGCGTTAGCCAATAAGTTGTTTCCAATCGCACATAGTAGGTGGGGAAGATTCAGGAGGTTGATAGATGGATACCACATAAGTTAAGAAGAGAATAGAAGAGGTAAGAAATTTAGTTTTCAAATCCCATAATCCTGACAATCGCGTTGGCAAGAAGAAAATGCTCCGTGTTTGGCTCAATGTTTTTCAGAACAGGGTGATGTGCATGGTTGAGGTAGCATTCTAGTTCGTAGCCAACGCTTAGATCCATAAGGAGCTTGATGTTCCATCTCTGAGTGATCATGCAATAGCGCTGGCCAAGAAAACTCTAGAAAGGGTCGCACATTCGGAAAACACCTCACTGACACCCTCGCAACATAAAGACGTTCCATCTTGTGGTTACTTGAGCCGCAGATCAACGAGTAAAAAGGTGCAAGAACATTTAACCTAATCTTAGCTCTATTGAGACCCTTGTCCATTTTTGGAGGATCTAATTTCCCAATAATACTATTGAAAGGAAATGAGTAGTTGTCTTTAGGTTCGGTAAAGACATAGAGAAATTCTTCATCACCAGCGAATCTTCTCTTAGGTCTGGAAACGTTTCTATAAGATAGTCTTTCTTTAAGCAAACATTGCTTGAAATACCTGGGTCTTAGTTCGGATCTTCTATAAGACTTTCTTCTAGATCTTCCATTCTTTCTTCCAAATCCTTCAACACTCTTCGCAACTTCAACACTATCTTTTATTGGAAGGTAATAAATAGGAAACACATTCGCACAATTTATCAAGTTAAATGATCACAGTAAATTTTTTTTTGTAATATTAAGTGAACAAATTGTCCAACATAAATAATTTGAATGCTAAACAACATTTCACATTCATTATCTCACCTCCGAGTATATTCCACTTTTGAATTAATGCTAATATCGAAACATGATAATCTACCATTTACAAATCCAATATAGATCTAGCTAACAGATAAACCCATGCATTCCTCCTCCTGCATAATTCACACATACATATCGCTTCTACAATATTAATATCATTCGTGAACGAACTAGACATGTTTAATACGTCCTTTCATTGCAAATTACTGGTGTAAAATATTTTAATTTGACACTAGCCCCGTTCACATAAGTCATAAAACGGACAACCAATTAATTCTGAAATGCTGTTCAGGTAGTGCTTACAAGATCACGTGTACGATTGTACAATGCAACGACAAATGCACAAATACGCGAGTTAATACCGGCGAATATTATAGCAATATAAATCAAGCAGTTGACATTTAGTTATCTATTTAATTAAAGTGATCACATTACAATGTCGTTCTTGTGTCGAAAATGTTCCAATGCAGAATTTAATCTTGCATAACGATACATTGCAAGCGATACGAACTGCAAATTAGAATATTGAATTTTTTGATATCATACTAGATAGTACTCTGAAATGATACAATAGAATTAATAATATGGAAATATTTAGAGCGCCAAAATTTAATAAAATTGAGCGTGTAGTAAAACATCCACACAATATTTAATTAATTATTCGGAACATGTGTTTCGAGGGCTATTTTATCTGTATCTTACGAATCCACAGCCCTTTAAACAGGTCGATATCCGTAGTATGCCGTCAAAACAGTACTCTCATTCACCGAAGCAAATATGACACGCAACGCATCAATAAAAGAATGCAGAATCAATTTTCTTTTGAGTTGGCGTCTACACTTTCTTTTAAAGTAGATGCAATGGGTTCTGGTTCAGAGATTTTCGGCTTCTTTCTTCCTTTTAAAGTGGATCCACAAGGTTTTGAGTCCCTGGGTTGGAATAGGTCTCTTGTTACTTCTTGGGTCTTATAGTTGAGAGGTTTCTTTCGTACTCTAGCTGCCTTTGACTTTTTACTGTCTGGTCTTACCAAGATTTTAAAGAATGAATTTGAAGCAGCTGTTACATGTTCTTGTGCGTTTGCAATCACAGAAATTAGTGGTCGCTCATCCTCTGAATCCCATGCTTCAACCTTCGGATCTTGTGCGTTGACCTCTGAAATTACTTAAGACTAGGTTCGTAAGCATAATCGGGGATGATGTTTTTATTAAATGGGTAAATACCAGTTGCTCTGAAGCCGTTGCATATATTGTTTATAGTCATTGGTCTTACCCAAACAGGGGTGAATTTGTCAGTAAATCTTTCTTTATTCAAATTTCTTCCTGGATAGTTTTCCCAGTATTAAAGGAGTTCTTTGTCCCAGTAATGTTCGAAGGCCCTGAATACAGCCTTATCCATTGCTTGCAGCTCGTGAGTTGTGTTACCATCGTTCAAGTTCATTGGTAAAAGTTGGTTTTAATCTTTGACCCTTGAATAGAATCATGGGTGGGATGACATGACCCAATGCATTCCCGTATGCCACAATAGTGACGTTTTCGGCATGCTCTTGAGCCACCAAATGTACCCTTCTGACATCTCTTTTTGCAATAACGTTTTGTTGGTGATGTATCGTTAGTCCGTTATCTCCAAAAGGGCTTCCAATTTACTTAAATAATATTTTACGATAGGTTTGTTCAATTTCCGAGCCCGAGCTGGATTCATATTTTGTGCCTTTCTTTGAGATAAATTCGGATGGCCTTTCATGAACGATCTGTACCACTCCCTTCCCGCTAACTTTCTAACTCTATTAAATTTATCTGAAATTTGTCGTTTTTCAACGAAAGAATAAACCCTAAAGGATTTGCGAGTTAGGGAAAATTCTAATTGTGAGAACCAGATTATTTTAACATCCAGTTCTTCTTCTAAATGTTTATTCAAAACTGGTGGCCTTCCAAGCGAACTTGAAGATTTCCCAGATTGAATGTACGACGAGGAATTCGACAATGTTGTGCAACGTACCTCTAATGCCTCTTCCATATCTTCTTCTCCTCATTTAGCACAAATAACACGATTTTTTTTTCCCATTATTGCTTTGGAAAATGAGAAGAATCATATTAATAAATGACGACAAGAAATAAGGCCCATTAAATATTTAGCGGGCTTTATTATCTGCTTTCTTATTTTTTGACATTTAAGGTTATATTGTTGACATGCTTAGTTTAAAAATGCCAATTTTCTAGGAAAATATTGACAACACATAAGTATGTATTATATATTAATACATACCTGTAAATGCAGACTTATAGAGTGTTATTATTATATTATTGTCATTATAAATAGTGTTGGTCCTAGGATCGATCCTTAGGGAACTCCTTTCTTTACTGGCGTCCAGTCTGATATGACTTCTTTACCGTTATCTGAATTGACGACTACTCTTTGTCTTCTATTATACTAAGATACGATTTCACAATGTTCTGTATTGGACCTCCAAAACTCATCACGTATAGTTTTTCCAACAGTATGACAGATCCAGGATAAATTATATACAATTTATTATTGTTCTACTATACGAATATACTGTACGAATCGGTCAACTTTATATTTGCTTCTATATAATATGTTTTAAAGAGTGGAGGGGTGGAGGGTGGCGGATTACTTTCACTAATTGATTAAAATTTGATTTTGCGTCTCTGAAGTGATTTTTGCTCTGGCGTCAAAATTTTTGATACCTATCGTGCGACCACCTTTTTACGAACTAATTCTTTATGTAAAATAGTTTCTAAGCTATCTATTGGAAAGCCACAAGTCTGAGCTATGAATTTCATCCATCTTTCAGAACCATGTCAAACACGAAATCATTTTTTTCTTTGAAAATGACAATTTTCGGCCGTCCAGTACCAACACCTTGTTCACAGGTCTCTCTCTACTAAGTTTAATATATCTTAAAAGCCCACTTCTTCCGTTCACAATAACCTGATGGGTAGAATAGATATTACGCCCATTAAGATTATTAACTTTTTATCGCCATTTAATGGGTAATAATCATACGATAAAACAAAATTTCAACACAATAAAGTGAAGTATAAAACCGAAAATCATGCAGAATTATTGTATTGCAGTCGTAGTAAATTGTGTGCGAAATGATCCAAAAGTTCCTTCGATTGTGTCTGTTAGTGGTGTGTTGCATGCAATTTTCTATAGCTTATCGGAACTGGTATAGACTCGATCCCGATTTACACATCTATAATATAAGATTCCATAGTGACCTCGAAGGTGCGCCATTCGTTCAGATCATCAGTTTCCTGGACTTATCATGCGGTTCCTGTTATTATTTATTCAACATTTGGAATGCGTTGGCGATTCATTTTCGCGAATTATCACCGTACATTCGGATAGGTATAGTAGACTGTACGGATAATAAATTAGCCTGCGCTCTTTTCAACATATCTGTAGTACCAACTGTTAAATATTTCTTACCGTACATCCATCCGTTATATTATGGTAAAGATCTATATCCAGGGAATACTTTACGCGGTAACGTCGGCCAAATCATTGAACATCTCAGGCAAAACATACGAGAGGGCTTTCTAAATTTGCCATTGCATCTGATGACATACATAGAAAACAAACCGCTAATAGAACCACTTCCTAACGCAATTATCCAACAACCTCCAAATATTACTCCGGCTCCACGTATATGCTACCGATTTGGTAAGCCGGAGCTTAGATCAGATGATAGTATTATCGAAATGACGAGAAACGATTTGCCCACTCTATTTCCACAACCACAACCGGCGTTTATAGGCTTTTACGACATAGTTTGTAGAACTTGCAGCAATTTCTCCAAACTTTGGGTAGATATCGCAAAACATTATAGACTCAAACCGGTCATGTTCATTATCGTCGACTGTAATAAAGATGCTGCACTGTGTTATCTTTATAATGTTGAGTATTCGCCGCAAATCTCGTACATAGCGCCAAGCTCACCGCATGATTCGATCGGCGTACAAGTCCACAGTAGATTAAATTTTACGGAGTTGGTGTCAGCGATAGATGTAATCCTGGAGACTTAGGTGACATTGGAAGAATCTAATTAATTTTCTTTTATTTTATTCATCACGATTTGTAGTAAAATTATGTAATAAAGCTTATAAAAATTTGATGGTTATATTCATTACATATCACCACATTTCCTTTTAAGGTTTGCATCACATTTTGTGCTAAAAATACCAGAAGCCATTTTTTTTTTGTTTGGATAAGATAAATTTTGAACAGCAACTACACAAGAAACGATCCAATTAACAAGTTTCGACAAAATCTGAAAAGATACAGGAAGTGGTAACAGGGCACCAAGTTGGTTTTGTCATATTTGTGCTGAAAACAAGATATGATTGAAACATGGCATCATCATACGAGGGAGCGTTTTTATATTCGCGGAATGGGGGATAAGCGGTGGAAATAAAGAAACCAAATTATTTTTCTTTTTCAATATATTCATCTACAAGTCCGATACATTTTTCACATCTTTCAATTAATTTATTTATATCCTCATAAAAAAATGATTTCTCTTTATCTGCAAAATACGCCGAAACTGCCTCCTTGACTTCATCATCGGCAGTAAATTTTTTACCCCGCAGCTCTTTTTCATTTTCGGAAACAGGTAATAATCACTCGGGGCCAGGTCTGGGCTGTAGGGTGGGTGATTCACAATTTCGAAGCCCACCTTATGCAGGGCAGCTAACGCAACGCGGCTCTTGTGGACGGGCGCGTTGTCGTGCAAAAACAGCACACCTTTCATCAATTTTCCCCGTCTTTTCTCTTTAATGGCTTGTTTTAGTCGCTCTAATATTGAAGCGTAATATTCTCCGGTTATAGAAACACCTTTATCTTTATAATCAATCAACAATATTCCTTCCGAGTCCCAAAATACCGTTGCCATGAGTTTCCCAGCTGATTGTGACACTTTAAATTTCTTGGGAGGTGCTGTGGCCTTTTTATGCCACTGCATGGAGTCTTGTTTGGACTCAGGTTCATAATGATGAACCCAAGTTTCGCCTCTAGTAACAATTCGACTCAATACACCATCCTCGTCTTCATTACAGAGGTCCAAAAATGCACGCGAACACTCTGCGCGCTGTTGTTTTTGCGGCGGCGCGGCGTGAGCATTCTCGGCACCCATCTTGCGCTGACCTTAGACATGCCGAAATGATCGTGTAGGATTTTAAAAATTGTTGTATCGGATACTCCAACCATTTCTGCGAGTTGTTTCTTCTTTAGTTGAGCATCTTCGAGTACAATTTTTTCAACTTTTTGGATAAGTGCTGGGCGTGGTCACCTCAATGCTCCTGCTCGACCTCGAGTCGTCTTCAAGGGAATCCCTTCCTTGTTTAAATAAACTATGCCACTTGTACACCATGGTTTTTCCTGGACAAGAGTCGCCGTAAACCAATGACATCTCATTCATTATGGTCGCGACTGATTTTCCTTGCCTGTTAAGGAACTTTATAACGGCACGATATTCGATTTTTTCCATATTTCACTTTTCACTCCTGATTACGTTACTTGGTTGACGATAACTCAAAGACTAACTGTCTAATAACAATGAAACTTCGTATTTTTTACCAATTATGAGTCGCTGCACAGGCCACGCCCCCAATGCGCCTAATCACCCCCCTACAACCCGCTCATTCCGCGAATATAAAAACGCTCCCTCTACTTTGACAAATTGTTACAATATTTAAAAAAAGAAGACCCGGTTTATAGAAAAATATGTTTGTATAAGGTAGATGAGGGTATTAACGCCCACTTAACGATAATTTGTTGATTTGTCGGTTATTGTAAATTATTATTAAAAAACTCTTCTAGTATAAAAATCTTTATTAAAAAACAAATACAAATATTAGCTTGAGATATTTTGAAATTATTACCAAAGTCGTAATACGTCATTATTAAAAATTAGTGTTTTCGGGCGTTATTAACCCCCTAGTAGTATAATAACGCCCTACCTAACAACAAATTAAAACACGGCAAAATTAACCCTAATCTATTAAATGATCTCGAAAATATCTCAAAAGAGTCACAGAAATATTTATACAGAGAGAAAATAAATAAAAAAAATATTGGTCGCTATTATCCAAGCCTCATAAAAACAAAAAAAAAAAAATAAAGTTATTACTAACAAAAAACATTTGAAAAAAGACACATCCAAGAAAATATAAACAATGAAAGAAAACATGTCTATATAAGAAACAAAACATTCGGGACATTGAAACAATAAATCGCTCTCTGTCAGACCAACGCATTCCTCATGGTACCAGACTTTGCATTTAACACACTGACGCATGTCTGTCAATCTGTTCTCTTTGCATGCAGGACAGTACCAGTCTTTAGTTTTACTGGAAATATTTTGTTCCGGGATAGATCTTGAGCTTGAAGGAACATCGCTGTTTGGCTGGAACAGGTTTCTAGTAACAGTCTGTGCTCTGTAGTTCATCGTTTTCTTCCGTGGTGGTCCAGCAGTAACTGCTTGCTTTAAATCAGGTGTTGACAAAATTTGTTGGAAATAATTCCTGGGTCGACTCTTAAGTCGTTTTTGTAAATGCGCTAAGGGGATGTCATCTTCAGAATCTGATGATGTTTCTATGAATGAGGCAGTATTGGGTTCTTGAAGTGGACGTGAAGATTTTTCGACAGCAAGTGTTGCCATCACTGATGTCGAGGGCTGCTTCTCTCTCCTCGGTATCAAGCAATTTCTGCGTGACGATCGATGGAACAAATGCCGTTTCAGATATGGCATCTGGATTAAAAGGGTAAATTCCTACAGCTTTGAATCCATTGGTTATATTGGAGTTTGTCATACACTTTGATCAAACGTTAGTAAAAATCTTGTGAAAGCTCGTCTTATTAATTTTTCGACAAGGATGTTCAGATCTGTATCTCAGTAACTCTATGTCCCAATGATGCTCGTAAGAACGATATACAGATTTGTCGAGCGGCTGTAGCTCGTGCGTAGTGTTTGAAGGCAGACAATAAAGTGCAATGTCGTGATAGATCTAAATGGAAAGCTGCACCATCAAATATTAACAGCACTTTTCCAGACGGTTTGAAGCTGGCTAACCTCTAAAGGACATCTTCACTATAGTGTCTGAGGGTAATTCGTTACAAAATTCTGGTTTAGCTCTCTTTCCTTTGAATATTACCATTGGCGGAATAGCATTCCCAATAGCAGATACACAACTCACCACAGTAACATTCTCTGCATGTTCATTAGAGATAAAATAAACCCTCTTTGTATCTTTTTGTGCGACAACTGTAGGTTGGTGGTGCAGAGTTAGACGACAGCCCTTCTCGTCCATATTAGAAATTTTCTCTGGCTTGTGCTTCATTTCCAATTCATCTAATATGCTACTAAGTTTTTTAAAAAGATCCTCCACTATAAATTTATTGAGTTTCTGGGCTCTTGCCTGATTCATAAATTGAGCCTTGCGTTTTCATATTTGTGGATTTCTTTTAAAGAATGCTTTAAGCCAATCCTTTCCTGCTCTTGGATTTTCTTTATTGAAATTATTGGGTATGTTATTTATCTGGCAGAATTTGAAAACACTACATCGTAGCATTTTCATCGTAAGTGGAATTCGATCCTTCCGGACTTGAGGTGATCTCGAAGGGTTCTTCTGGGCAACTCGTATTTTTATAAAAAGGGGCACACAACCACCTGCTGAAACTACTTTATAGTAACTGACTGCCAAATCACATAATGACGCTTTTCTATCGGTATCCTGGTCTTACTAGAGTGGATTACGTTTGTTTGAAATATCACTTGTTTTTAATACATTAAAGTAACGCGCCCAATTCCAAAGTGGGCGTTATTAACGACAGAGAGTAATTACCCGTATGTACCTTATGTCCCATTCTATTTCAATGTCTTGAGCTTGTCTGGTTTTGGTTGAACACTAAGGTGGATATGTCCGGATTTAGTTGGGTGTTCAAATATAGCAGAAAAGATACACTGAACAATAAAGAAATGGTTGCAGAACACCACAAAATGTCCAAAAAGTTTTCTTCTTCTGGTTCATCGTCGATACTTTGGAGGCCGTCTTCATTAAAAAGCTTCTTGCAGAAATCAAATTTGGACTCGTTTTGTCAGTATAGATTTTGTCCACTTCTTGACGATTTCTTCTACAAAAAGCTCCGTTTTGCACCTTTTACTCCAAGTATATTGTTGCCAATTTATTGAAGCATATTTATGTTATATAAGAGTCACTCTTCCCTTAATATTTTAACACTTCCCACGCCAAGACGCTCTTGAGGATCAACGATGATTGATTTGTCTTTTAACAATTTTTCAACACGGCCAAGTAGTCGATCTGTTGGTAGGAAGCTACGATTACTTGATATGGAAGCTTCTGCACCTAATCAATAGCTTAAAATGTGTACGATGTGGGCATTTTTATTTTAGCCACCTTCTTGAAAGGTTATGGAGTTTATATAGGTGAGCAAACTGATCCAATCTCTAATGCGCCTGAGGAATAAATTTCTCCTCTCTGACGACTTATTTTGCGCAATTTCCACAATAAAATTGTTTCGCTTTGACCCTTACTATGGCGCATTTTATATGTTTCCATATTTTACATGACAAATCCAGATGGTTTTGTTGTTAAAGCTTCTTAATCATTGTTATATAGTGAATTCGACAGCTTCTTAGATGCAGCTTTTCAGTACCCAATGATGTCACCATGTTAAAGATTGTGTGCCAGGTGGTCGTTGGGTTCTAATTTCTTGTTACCCATTTAAGACACGTGAAGCAACGAAGTCACTTTCCTAGAAAACGCTTCTATCAATGGGCGATCTCCTATAGCACAAAACGGATTGGTCGCAGGCCAGACATTCGAAACATACATACAACGACTGTGCGTCTCACATTTGTTTCCCGATTGTTTAATAACTATGATCTGAAAGAACATCCAACGATCAAAGGCAGTGTGATTAGAGAGTCTAATGCTATTCGACCTGATAGATTTTAGAGTTTCAATATCCTTGTTATGAGTCGAATGATCATCTAATAGCAACAAAATTTGGTTGTTGAGACTCATGTGACCTGAGTTACTAAGTGTAAGTAAGGTGGATGCATTAACCAAGTCGTATTGATACTATTAGATTTCGGAAATTATCATCGAGGCAGAGGGAGGTGGTGGAATTGCTCTATAGCAAGATCTTTAATTTGAATCTTTCCTCTCAGTTCTTAACTAGTCGTAAACTAAACCTCTTTGCTCTAGCTAAAGACTTTAACTATGGTTGCCAAACGAATAGGTCCTTAAGTCTAACCATAAAACCACGATAGAACTTCTTTCCGGCTATATATCTAGTTGAAATTTCGAAATCCAATTTTTGCACATTTTTATTGTCATGCCTTTTAGGGTTAAAACGTATTGAACAAGTTTATCCTGTATGTCTTCCAAAAATACCTTAAATGTTCATATTCTTTTCATTTCGTGATTGACATATTTGTTTCTGTTGTCCACGTATCTCTTAAGTGTCTCTTTTGGACTTCGGACTGTCAACCACAATTCCTGATGCCACAATCACTTCTTCAAAGTGCTTGAAGCTGCTTACAATTCTCGCTCCCTCTTTCCATATTTATCATGCGTGGATATTCTGCAAGTAACAAGATAATCCCAAATTGGATCAGTCCAATTTAGAACCCCCAAGTCCAATATAGAAAGACCATTGCCAAACATACATACCTGTCAAAAGATTAGCCACATGGTAAGGGAAAAAAAATTGCAAAAATTTAGAATTCGAATTTAACCACCTTACTAAAAAGAGGCATTATTAACATCAAAGACGTTCATTACCAATCAATATATGATTTTAAAGAATTCTCCAAACTAAAAGCCAAAACATTAAATATTTATCATCCTTGATCCCAAGACAAGGACGTACTAATGTCGTTTACTTGCTAGGCGTTTCAAAGTAATTGATACTCACATTTAAAAGGCAAATTTTTCTAATTGTAAATTTGGCCGAAATAAGGCCGTTTGACTAACTATCGTGACAGATGTTAAGTAGTTTACACAATTACATCACGTACTGATGAGGCGATACAAAGCCGAACTATGTTTCTATAATGAGATAGTGAGAGACAGATTAGACCTTGAATAAGTCTTGTAATATTTACTATTATTTCCACCGTGGTTATGTCGAAATGGCCCCCCATTCGACGCCGATGTTAGGCAAATAAAAACGAAAAACTTAGTTTATTTCACTTATAAATCTGTGAAATGTTATTTGAGTTATTAAAGAAATGTATTGTTACTAAAAATGTAATTCACACTTTGATAACTATGCTTCATTATTGTATTGTTATTAATGGGTAATACGATAAACTAAAATTTCAAGACTAATTAAAAAAAAACTATAAAAAAGGAAGTCGCACAGCAATGTATATCATTAGCTTTTTGTAGTAGATACACTGTTTTGATTCAAGTGACATGTTCAAGTTCCTCCAGTTGTGTCTTTTGGTGGTGTGCTGCATACGATCTTCACGGGCTTATCGGCAGTGGTACTCACTTGATCCTGATTTATTCATCTATAATATACAATCCCATAACGATATCGAAAATAAACCGTTCATTCAGATCATTGACTTTCTGGATTTAGCATGCCACAGCTGTTACACCTTCTTGAACATTTGGAATGCGTTAACTATGCATTTTCGCGAGTTAAACCAATATGTTCGGATAGGTATATCGGACTGTACGGATGACAAAACATCCTGCCGCGTTTTCAACGTATCTGCGGTTCCAGCTGTGAAATATATTTTACCAAACACCCAAGCATGCACTGATGGTATTAACCTAAAACCAACCTCAGATTTAAAAACTTGTGCTGAAGAACTGTTTCAACAGATTAGGAAAGACGTACAATATGGTTACGTGAACATACCACCAAATGTGCTAGAATACGTAGCACATAAACCTGTTATAGAACCCGCGCCTGATTCAATTATGAAGCGTCTCCCGGATATTAAGCCAATTCCGGCTGAATGTTTCCCTTTTCCTAAATCACATTTTAGATCGGATCACGAAATGCTGCAATTGACAAGAGAAAATGTGGCTACAATGCTCCCACAGTCCCTGCCTGTGTTTATCGGTTTTTACGACCTGACTTGTAGGACTTGCAAGAATTTCGGCCGCCTTTGGACAGCTATCAGAAAACATTATGAATCCAAACCGGTTATTATCATGGGCGCCGACTGTAGTAAAGATGCTGCTTTGTGTGACCTTTTCAAGGTTGATCATTCCCCTCAGATCACTTATATAAGGCCGAATTCACCGCACGATTCAATCGGCGTTCCAGTTTATGGTAGATCAGATTTTAAAGAGTTGACTTTAACGTTTGATAAACTCATACGGATTTGAATGATATCGATAGATTTGAAATGTTTCTCCTTTATTTAATACATTATGATTTGTTGTAAAATTATGTAATAAAGTTTATATTTAAATGATTGTAATCATTACATAACATCTTTCTTCCTCTTATTATTTTACTCCCTTTCAACTCTACCCAAATTCAATAATATCATAGCTTGCAACTGTACGCAAAAAGTTGAAATGAGCTAAGTAATACCTTAAATATAATCCATAAGTATTCAACAGATGTAGAAATGAATTTTGGCAGGATAAATGCACAACGATCCACATAAGGAGTGAAAAAACTCCGAAGAAGACACCAACTTAGTCTACAGATAACCATACGACATCTTACGGCCCATAGCTGGCTACACATACCTGGGGTTGAACAAGGAAACGTAACATCAAAAAACTTAATATTGCATCAGAATTAACAGCTAAACTCAGCACCACAACAAATCCTCATCACAACGCCTCCATCCCAAGACTATATCTCCCATGGCATACAGGTGCTATTGGTCCGCCGTTTCTTACTATGTGGCTGAAGGTTTCTCGACTTCATAGTTGACTTGCTAAGCTTATCTGCTTTAGAAACTGGGATGGCTTGATGTTAAGCAAGTCTTCCTCTTCTATTTCATAGGATTATAAGAGCATAGACCATAGCGTAGTGCTGCGCACTTGAAAAGGATATGTCTAGGAGTTTCATATTCCTCCTCGCTGAAACGGCATTCTGTTGTCTCTGCTAGCCCAATTATTTTCGTGTCCCTTCGGAGCAGACAGTGACCTGATAGGATTCCTGTCAGTAAGTGAAGTATGTCTTTGTTCATGGTAATGAGTTTATTGAATCTGTCCTGGTCCTGAGACAGAGGGATACATCACTGCTGTGCAGGATGGAGTATTGAGTACCATTGCCTAGAAAAGAAATGTACTAGGGAGAGTTATGACACAGTGATGCATTTACTAGCAGCATGCAGCACAATAGTCAAGATCACAGCAAACAAGCCTGATCTCGTAATCATAGACAAAACAAAAACATATACATATATTTTACGATCAGAATAATTAATCAGCAATTATATATGATCGCTAGTCAATATGTATAATTACCACATAAGCTAGTCAGTATCAAATAATATGACGAAATGGTCTAAGGCAGGGGTTCCCAAAAAAATTTGCGTACCCCTTTCCGTCAGTAAATTAAAAATATATAACAAAATTTAAAGCCTTTTATTATGTATAGTTTTAACCTTTGAAATTCAATTACATGTCATGTCCAAATAAAAACAAAGACATATTGGTTACATGAATTTTTTATTACATAAAAAAAAAACAGAAAGTTGCAAAAATACTCATAAAAAACTAGTGAGATGGATGAGCTTGTTTCTCTTTACAAAGTTGATCAATATTGGGTTCTAACTTAGTTAAATATAATGTTAAATCATCTTCAACATTTAATTTGTTTCTGTATTTATTTTTAAGATAAGTCAAACTAGAAAAATCCCTTTCACATAAATAAGTGGTGGAACACCCAAGAAGAAATTTAAGAGCATTGCCGGACAGTTCTTTATATTCCTGCCGAACACCGATCCAGAATTCTAACAATGAAGCCCCAGAATTCAAATGTTTGTTTTCCAAGGTGGGATGGATCGCAGGAGACTTCAATCAGCTGCTCCTTTTCCAATGCAGACAGGTTGATGTGCGTAACATCAGCACCAAAAGGGTCACGAATCCAGTCGTACTGTTTCTCTAAAGGTGGAAAATACTTCAGTGCGTTCAAGTGCTGGGCTATTTGATTCTTCAGTTCATTAAAATCGGATATGTTCTGTTAATTTTCTTGTAAAAAGGTGTTCAACTTTTCAAAAGCCTCGCAGTTGTTTCTTTATATTTCTTATTCCCACAGTGTGATCTTTTTCACCATTGCATTAATTTTCTTTTTCACAAAAAAGAAACATCAGAAACACTGCCCTGCACGGACAAATTCCATGTGTTAAGTTTTTCAAAAATATCACTTAAATAAGCTAACTGTAAAATCCAATAAAATTCAGTCAAATGCAGTTCTTTGTGGAGTTCAAAGACACGCGACAAAACACTTCCTCTTGAAAGCCACCGAACCTCAGTATGAAGCAACAAGTTCTTATGAAGACTTCCCATATCCTGGCATAGAATTTTAAAGTAGCGAGATTTTTGAGGTCTACTTTTGATGAAATTCACAATTTTCACGCTTTTATCAAGAACTTCTTTTAGTTCGTCAGGAAGGTGTTTGGCCGCGCAAGCCTCGCGGTGTAGGACGCAATGAGTAAACTTACACGCAGGTAAAACTTGATATGGCCTACCAGTCCTGTGATGTGACCACTCATAGCTTTGGTGCCATCCATACACACTGAAACGCAGTTTTCCCACTTATCAGAAAAAAAGGAGTCCAACAACCTGAAAATATCTTCACCTTTTGTAGATGTTTTGAGTGGCTTACAAAACAACAGATCTTCAAATACTTCATCTTGAAATATGCCACGAACAAAAACGATCAGCAGGGGTGGTTTCGTCGAGTTGGATCGCAAAGTAAGGGCTACCTTGAACTGCTCGAACAAGTTGATCTTTCGTGTCACTGGCCATATCATTGATTCTCCTTGCAACTGTGTTGTTTGATAGTGGTATTGCTTTCACTCTTTGAGCCTCTTTTTCTCCAAACATGTAAGAAACAATTTCTACTGCAGCCGGGAGTATAAGGTTTTCACCAAGAGTATGGTTTTTTTTTCCAGATTTTGCGATCGAATGACTAACTTTATCAGAAGTTTTACGAGCATTTTCGTTTTGTTCTGCACCAGAAAATTGTTTTATTATGCTTTTCTTATTTTTAAGGTCTTCTAAAAGACGTTCAAAGTACTGTTGCTCCTTTTTAAATAAATTTTCATGTTTTCTCTTAAAATGACGTTTTAAAGGGATGGTTTCATGGAATTGTTTGACAAGGTTTCCGAACAAACAACGTATTGAGGGTTGGGGTCGTCTGGGCTTCCAGTCCATGTAAAACCTAATTTTAAGTACGATTCGTTGTGCTTTCTTCTTTTATTTTTAGATTCATTTCCCTGATTTTCAGGATTTTTATTTTGTCCCTTGGGTGGCTCATTAATACACTTTGTGCAGTTGATGGCCCAGGATTTTGATTCAGATCTTCCTGAGGCCTTTTCTTGATTTATTCCTTGTTAATTTTTATTGTAACTTGCCCTTTAGTACCGTACAAACAAATGTCCGTAAACGGAGTTCACACTATCAGGTCTGAACAATAATTACTGTTTGAACAGAATTGAATGTTTCCAGAACAGCACAACACTGTGAGCGAGTTTGTTATCGCAGACTACTGCTGCGGTGACAGTGCTGGCAGAGAGGCGCGCGCAAGTCAACTAAACATGGTGGGGGAGGGGTACATCACATCAACTAGTGATGGGCATAACAGGATATATTCAATAACCGAATACTTGGTATTCGTACCACAGTTTGGGAACCACTGATCTAAGAGATTACGCTTCATCCAGTTTATAAAAAACTAGGACATATCACTCAGGAATAAGTCGCAGCCCTTATGAAGCAATGTTCGGTTGCAAAGCTAAAGTTGGATTAAATACTTACCTAGCTTTAAACTCCGTAACTGATTTTCGTACGGTAGAAGAGCTTGAATTAATATTAAATGAAAACAACAAACAAGTTGTTAATGTTAACCAAGTCGATGAAGACGACCAAGTTGTTGGCGAAAACCAAGTTGATTACAACAATCAAATAGAAAACAAACAATTTGAGAAGGAATGTGAAACAGGCATTTCTAATATTGAAATCATAAACATACAAATTCTTCCAAAATTATCACTTTGACTAATTTTGATGGTATATTATACAGTGTGTCAATAAAGTAAGGAGCACCCTAAATATCAGCTTTAAAACATATTTCTAGCAAAAACGCTCGGACACGTATTTTTTTATTTTTGAAGGCGCATTTTTTTAGATTAAATTGAAGTATACAGGGTTATCAAAAAAGAAGATATGACGTTATCATGTGTTTTTTTAAATGGAATACCCTGTATATTTTTAAGAAAATCAAAAGAGCTTCTCATGAAGATTTCAACGATATATGAGTTGTTGGGGGTATCTTTAATATTTACTTGTAGAAATTGAAAAAATACTTTTGGTGGAACAACGTCATAAAATAATTACAATAGAGTTTAACTTGTTTATTTTTAAATCTAAAACAAAAATTTACTTTAAGTAAATGTTCAAATTGCTGCCCGTTCGCAATCTGACACTAGCCTAGGCGAGAAATAAACTCATTCTGAACATTGCTGATTACATCTGGCGTTATACTTCGGATCTCTTGGCGTATGCGTTCTTTTAAATCGTTAATATTTTGAGGTCTATTTACATAAACTTTGCTTTTTAGCTAACCCCACAGGAAGAAATCTAGTGGTGTTAAGTCAGGGGAGCGAGCTGGCCACTCAACAACCCCACGTCTGCCAATCCATCGGTTATTAAAAATCAAATTTAGGTAGTCACGCACAGGTCGAGAATAATGAGGAGGTGCCCCACCTTGTTGGAAACAGATTTCATTACTAGGACTGTCAGGGGTATTTGGATCAGGATAAAGTTCCACAAGCGCAGGAAGAAGCTCTAACTGTAAAAAAATCCAAATAGATATCCCCATTTAAATTTCCATCAAAAACGAAAGGTGCTAAAATCCTATTTTTTTGTATTCCAGCCGAGACGTTCACCTTCTGAGGATATTGACTTCGGGCTTCCTGCATCCAGTGAGGATTATCTTGCACTGTCAAAAGAACATTTAACTTAGTTTCATCATCCACTTTTGGTCGCCCCGTTTTAGGTAGATCCCTAACATTTCCGTACTCCTCATGCCTTAGAAGTATTTTATTTACAGTTGAGCGAGCTATTGGTTGCCGATTAGGATGCGCTGCATTGAATAGTTCGCAAACTTCCACTGTACTCCTTCTTCGGTCACCATAACCAATCATCATAAGAATCTCAATCCGTTCTCTCTCACTTAGATCCATTTTTATCAAAAGAAATGGCAATTATAAAACAAGCAAGGCCAAACAAACTAACGGTGGTTAGTCACTGTCTAATTAGATAAGACGTTACCTTCCATACTGACAATTCTGTCATGACAACGTTCAAAGATTAAAATTACCAAAAATTATCATGTACATAGTTCCACCAAAACTGTTTTTTCAATTTCTACAAGTAAATATTAAAGATATCCCCAACAACTCATATACCGTTGAAATCTTCGTGAGAAGCTCTTTTAATTTTTTTTTAATATACAGGGTAAACGGGTCGATGGCCGCAGTGGTTAGGCGGCTGACTATTGTTGTGGGAGGACGATAGGCGCCGGGGTTCAATTCTCTGGAGGGACGGTGACATTTTTTCAAAGAGTTTAATCCCGGATCGACTTGCCATTCGCTGTTGGGAGCAAAGTGATTAACAGCGCGGCATCATAAAAGGCGATATGATGCTGTCACAAAGCCAATTAAACACAACATACACACACAAAAACTACACCGCGAGAGTTGCAGTGATAGCCAGACAAGCGATACAGTTTACGGAGTCACTGCAACTAAGCATCCACCACATTTAAAAAAAAAAAAAATCCATTTAAAGAAACACATGATAACGTCATATCTTCTTCTTTGATAACCCTGTATACTTCAATTTAATCTAAGAAAATGCGCCTTCAAAAATAAAGAAATACGTGTCAGAGCGTTTTTGCTAGAGATATGTTTTAAAGCTGATATTTAGGGTGTTCCTTACTTTATTGACACACTGTATATAATGGGTAGACAAAGTGATTAATTCAGCCTAATTAATCACTTTAATCAAATTCGGTAGACATTATATATTGTTATGTGATATTTAAAGAGTTTTAATTTGATTAATTATGATTTAATTAATTTTTGCAATGTTTAGTAATGATGGTATATAACTTATTGTTTACGTTAATTGTTTATAAGAAAAAATCTTAGAACAGCGATGGAGGGAGTGGAAAAAAAACACAAATATAATAATAGTAATTTTTTATTTGAGAGAAAAATTCAAAATTTAATGTAACATACACATACAAACACATACATGACACAACACGACCCGATTAGGCATCAATTTCTAAATTAAAAATACATCGTACAATAAATTAGAAAATCTAGTGAGGAATGACGTAACGGCAGTTTTGGTAGTTCGGAGCGGCAGCAGGTGGATGTAAACAGATATGTTTTGACAGAAGGTAAACAGTCAACGAAAATTTGAATTTAAAATAAAAACACATAAAAGTAATTACCAAAACGATTTGATATTTATGCAATAACGCTACAAGTGATAAGTGGGTGTCAGAGTACAAAAAAAGAAGAAAGAACAGAGGAAAGTTTATCAGGACGAGCGAACTTAAAGGGAAGATTGAAGAGGATTAGAATAACTACATATACACACACACACACACACACACACACATAATTAGCAAGGTAAGAAAAGAGGGTGGGATAATTTTAAGACTTTTGTACAATTTTATTAATATTATATTTGTGTTAATAATTTCATTCTTTCATTTCTGTCGTTAGTGACAGAACAATATAATGGCTAGATATTATTCATAATGCCTGGATTATTTACTTTGATCGTAACATATACATATGTATATGATAGAGATGATATATGATAGAGCAAAAAGAGAAAAGGAAAATATAGAGGGTGTTCATTCCAATCATCGTGGGAATAGCAATGATTAACCAACATGTCTTTAGCAAATATAACATTTTGTTTATGGATCGGCCACTGTCTTGTTACATTAATTATTAATTACAATTTAACGCAATAATAAGGACAAATTCAACAGTACTAAAGAAATGCAATCTAGCAAAAAATACAATAATTACAGTTATATAAATTACGATGTCTTGTTTTAAACCAATGACACATAAAATTCATTCGTCATTGTATATTGTAATAGCAAACCAATTGAATTTTTAAAAATCGTAAATGTGAAGCTCATAAAAAGTGAAATCATCAAATTAAAAATATTTCAAGGTTTCGAGTTCTATATTTGTGTCCATTGTGGGGTTATCATTTGTGAATATTATCCCGTTAAAATGTGGTATATGTGTATTTCAATTGAAGATGAAATAACCAAAAATCGCCAGCTGCCCCAACAGAACAACCAGATTATAGTGAGATGGTGCACTCTATTATACGCGGAGGTATGATGAAGGTTAGTGACGATTTCAATAGGTAGCGTAGAAACCATTTTATATAAAGAATTAGGTCTCAAAAAGGTGGCTACAGGATGCGTACCGAAAATGTTGACGACAGAGCAAAAGCGCATTCGACAGGTGACTTCAGAGATGAATTTGGCCATCATTAAGCGAGATCCTAAGCACTTCCTAGCAAGATATCCGTTATTGGGGATGAAACATGTGTGTACCATTATGATCCTGAACCAAAAGGGCAGAGCATGGGATGGAGGCGCAAAGGTTCACCACCCCCTCAAAAGTTTCGTGCAACAGCATCTGCCGGAAAGATCATGACCACAGGTTTTTGGAATGTTGAAGTAATTATCTTTATAGATTTTTTACGACGTAGTCACACTATGTCTGGGCAATATTATGCTGCTTTAATTTTAAAACTGCTTGAGGTGTGTCGTTTCATAAAGACAATGCTCCTGCACACAGTGTATGCTGTGTTTCAATTGCAGCAATTCATAATGCAGGCTTCGAGAATTCCCAACAGCCAGCCTATTCTCCAGATTTCGCCCTAGTGACTCCCATGTATTACCCAAACTCAAAGAACACATTCGTGGGATTCCCTTTCGAAACGATGAGATACGGATGAGGCAAGACGAGGCAAAAAGGATCGATTCATCAGTAGCTGGATGAGCCTATGTGGTTCACAGTTTCCTGGCAAATTCTTTCAAAGGAAACTATGTCCAGACCGTATTCAGACCATATAAAGTAACAATAATACGCTAACGGAAAACAAATCGTAACAAGGTGTCCGGATATATTTGAAGGTCACTGTACATACTGAATATATTATGGTAAAGCATTGCTAATACATATTATTATTATTATTACACTGGAGTACCTAGTGTTGAGTTGATCTTCTCCTCTCTTCTCCAGATCTTCATGGGTGGGTGGCAGAAAAAAGGACATAAATCAGAATCCTTGCAGCCCGCGAAAATGCGAGTATCTGCGGTGTTAATCCGAATGCGTCCTGTTATGTGCGGAATTGGACTTCAGAGTGGCCCAGCCCTAGACTAGTGGGTGGCTGGTGTCGTGAACTCGTAGGATCCTAAGTGAATCTAGAATGACGTATTTCTGCATTCCTTCAGCCACACAGCAAGAAACGGGGGACAGAATAGACCTTTTAGGTCGCATACATACAGGGTGTGCCAGTTATCTGAGCTCGGTCTATTAAATCATAACTATTAGTTTAATTAGAAAAATTTTTAAGTAACAGTTGTTCGGGATCAACTAATCTATATCGTAAAATTATTTTAGTGTATACAGGATGTTTAGTTTTGGCTGAGCGTTATAAAATTCTCTCTCTTTTTTTTTTTTTAATGGAACAGCCTATATATTATGACATTTTCACATTCGTCGTTATAAATGAAGATAGTTTTGTCTGACAAACCTAGTACTAATAATTAACCGTTTCCGAGATATTTCAATTATACGAGTAAGAGAAAAAGGATCATTTTCATAATTAAACTAATAGGTAAGATATAATTCAGATAATTGGCACACTCTGTATATGCATACTCTGTCTCCGATTTCAATGGTGAAGATTTCAGGAATTTAAAGCATATTTCTGGCGAAAGATGTTGTGTCACAAATTTGAAATATTGTCATGGAGACGAAGCGTTACGTCCACCTTTAGCACCTTCCTCACTTGAATTGTCGTTCTTGCATTATGCCTTCTTCTTCTTGCTTTTGTATATTGGGACGGATGAGGACGGTTGTGATGAGGACTTGTTGTGGTGCTGAGTTTAGCTGTTAATTCTGATGCCCAATTATTTTTGAATGCTTTCATATGCTTTCCCGTCAGAACTTCTTTAAGTTTTTGGATGTTACGTTTCCTTGTTCAATCCCCAGATACATATGTGTAGCAGCTATCGGCCGTAAGATGTCGTATGGTTATTCCCTAGACTAAATTGGTCTATTCTTCGGACTTTTACTGCCACTTATTGTTGCTCATTTATCCTTCCAAAATTCATTTCTACATCTGTTGAATACTTGTGGATTATATTTATGGTACTATTTAGCTCATTTGAACTTTTTGCGTAGAGTTGCAAGTCATTATATTACTGAATTTGAGCAGAGTTGAAAGGAAATAAAATAAGAAGAGGAAGAAAAATGTTATGTGATGATTACAATCATTTAAATATAAACTTTATTACATAATTTTACAACAAATCATAATGTATTAAATAAAAGAGAAACATTTCAAATCTATCGATATCATTTAAATCCCTATGAGTTTATCAAACGTTAAAGTCAACTCTTTAAAATCTGGTCTACCATAAACTGGAACGCCAATTGAATCGTGCGGTGAATTCGGCCTTATATAAGTGATCTGAGGGGAATGATCAACCTTGAAAAGGTCACACAAAGCAGCATCTTTACTACAGTCGGCGCCCATGATAATAACCGGTTTGGATTCATAATGTTTTCTGATATCTGTCCAAAGGCGGCCGAAATCCTTGCAAGTCCTACAAGCCAGGTCGTAAAAACCGATAAACACAGGCAGGGACTGCGGGAGCATTGTAGCCAAATTTTCTCTCGTCAATTGGAGCATTTCGTGTTCCGATCTGAAATCCGAGCTACGAAAAGAGAAACATTCAGGCGGAATTGGCTTAATATCCGGGAGTGGCTTCATAATTGAATCAGGCGCGGGTTCTATAATAGGTTTAGTTGCTACGTAGTCTAGCAGATTTTGTGGTATCTTCAGGTAACCATATTGTACGTCTTTAATAATCTGTTGAAACAGTTCTTCAACACAAGTTCTTAAATCGATGGTTGGCATTATATTAATACCATCAGTGCATGCTTGGGCGTTTGGTAAAATATATTTCACACCTGGAACCGCAGATACGTTGAAAAGGCGACAGGATGTTTTGTCATCCGTACAGTCCGATACACCTATCCGAATGTATGGGTTTAACTCACGAAAATGGATAGTTAACGCATTCCAAATGTTCAAGAAGGTGTAACAGCTGTGGCATGCTAAATCCAGAAAGGTAATAATCTGAACAAAAGGTCTACTTTCGATATCGTAATGGGATTGTATATTATAAATGAATAAATCAGGATCAAGTGAGTACCACTGCCGATAAGCTTGCGAGGATCGTCCGCACCACACCACTAAAAGACAGATCTGAAGGAACTTGAACATGTCACTTGAATTAAAACAGTGTATCTACTATACAAAATGTAATAATATACGTTGCTGTGTGACTTTCTTTTTTATAGTTTTTTTTTTATTAGTGTTGAAATTTTAGTTTATTGTATTACCCATTAATAACAATGCAATAATGAAGTATAGTTATCAAAGTGTGAATTACTTTTTTAGTAACAATACATTTCTTTAATAGCTCAAATAACATTTAACAAATTTATTGGTGAAATATTCGATGTTGAATATTAAAAATGGGAAATGGGGAGTCCCATTTTTAATATTCCACATCGAACAGGTCACTTAGCGCAGGATCCTTACTGCAGTCGGTGTCCATAAAAATGACATTTTCGAAATTATAGTGGTTCGGGAGATCTTCCCAAAGACTGAGGAAATGTTCGCAAGTTCTACAAACTATGTCGTGTGCATTACTATAACGGAAACACTGCGCTTAAGTTGGCAAAGCAGGTCTCTATATTTATTAATTTTTCAGTTTCGTTCACCTGTGTATTCCTGTATACCTGTATATATTAAATTTTATTCAAAATATTAATTTGATGGCTAACAACTTACCTTTGTACTATTTGTACTCCAACGTCATCTTTTAAGCAATCACAGTGTATGTTTTCATCTTCATCTTCTTTTGGCTCATCCATACCAACATTAGACAATATTTCTCTGTATCAGTCCAAGTTTTCATCTTCCTCCCATTTAGTACCAAATTGTTGTTCCATCAGGTGACGAATACATCTTTTCTTTTTGTCTGGAAGAGTGCGACCTAATTCAATCTCTTTCTATATTTTTGGAAAGGTCATTCCTCCTAACAAATCTAAAGTTCTGGTAGCATTGTACCTTTATAGTATTTATTCCTCTATTATCTGTTTCCTTTTGTATGAATATTCGCTTGTAGTCAGACATACCTTCGACTTTTTTCAGGTTATCTTGTAAACTTTTAATATCGTATAGCTCCCAGTCAACACCTAGTTGTTTTACATTTCCCAATTCAGAATATATTTTAAAATACTTTTCTTTTTTGGTAAGAGTCGTATTTTTGCGTAAAGACTTTTCTACCCGCCCAAAAACTCTGTGGGCGGGCATGTGATTTGAATTTCCTGAAGTCCAGGGGGAGACTTCAGCTTTAACCAGTAACTGAGAGCATGAATAACATGTGAGTTCTTATTCTGCCTTCCACAACCATCGCAGAATAATCTCACCACTCTTGTATCATCATATTCTAAAGAATCCAGATAACTTAGGAGTGCATCTTCCGGCTAAATATTCTGTCCATGTATAGAAGGTTGGAAACGTAGAGTTCATTCCAACGCAACGCAGCAAAAAACGTAGAAAGTTACTTGATGCGAGTAAAAAGCGTCGGAAATGGGGGTACATGGTAGAGGTTGTACCTGTTGCATGTCAAAACAAAGCGTTATTGAATGTGAGGGTATTTCTTTGGCCAACTCGTAAAAAGCTGTAGATCTCTTTTTATGGATTCTTAGTTCAATCATAATGTTAGATCTTTTCTTTGCATCTTTTTCCATCTTGATGTTATGCTTGAGACGAATACACAATAAACAACAATCTGCTGCAGGTGAACTGAATCCTATATTAAATTCTTGACAGAAAATTCTTAAGAACATGGACAAGCTACTTTTACAGTTTTCTTGACACTTCGAATTATAAATTTTAGGTACCTAGTTTTGCAATGGTTAAATTAGCAGGCAAATAAACTCTTTGCCATTTTGACCGGTTGTAATGGCTCTCTATTCCTCTTAGTTCTCTAACAAATTTCCTGATGCTATGTTTTTTATGTTCTGAATTTTTAGAAACCAGGTGATTTTCCTTCATGAATGGTTTTTGCGATAGTATTAGTAAGATTTTTGGTAATTCCCAAAACCATAGTAAAAAACTTTTGGCAGACTCTAATCAACTTATTTTCTGTATTTTTTAGATGGTAAGTGATATTAATAGAACGAGCTTTCGGTTCGTTTCTGACCGAGCGATTTCTCATTACTGAGCAAACCTCCATCATATGACAAAGTTTCACATCCTGTGTGATTTTATCAGGAATAATAATAATAATAATAATAATATGCTTTTATTGTCCACCAGCTAAGGCCAATTACAGTACAAAATTTTAAAGTAAATACAGTAGATACATACATAATATGAAAAAAAATACAAATAAATTACAATAATACATTGATGGAGTCAAGGAAAATATCATTATAGTGTAAATTAGCAGCTCGGCACATCGTTGTCAGTGGTGATAACTGTAGCAGGTTAGTTCTTGAGCGTCGCTTAATCAATGCCCCAAGGTGGATAAACACCATTATTTCTAAAGGTTAAATATTTCAAAAAACATCGCTGAATCTTCTACACCGCAAACTGAAGGTAGACAATCTGTGGTGACCATACTTGAGACGCATATTCTAATTTACTCAAAACCAGACTACAAAAGAGACTTTAAAATACACGAACATTATTGAAATATTTACAGGAACGCAGAACAAAACCTAGGCTACGAGAAGCAGATAAGAACAAGTTTAGAATGTGGTGGGAAAAAGAGCAACGACTGTCAAAAAACAGTCCAAGGTTTTTTACTATTTCAACTATCTGCAAATATGCATCTCGTATTGCATACACCGATACAATTGGATTAACTTTACGACAGCATGTAACATATCAACATTTATTTAAATTTAAATTTAAACTAAATTTAGAACACCAAGTGCTGATAATATTTAGATTGTGTTGTACGTGTAGGACGTCATTGAGTGATTGGATACAAGTGTAAATTTTTAAATCATCTGCATATGCCAACACCGAGCAGGATAATGAATTTAAAACGTCATTAATATACAATACGAAAAGTAGTGGTCCAAGGTAGGAACCTTGGGGTACACCAGAAGTTATAATAAAGCTAGAAGACGGATATTTTGAACTTGCACAAAGCACGAGTTCTTCTAAATTCATTCAAGAAATATGAACTATTTGTTATTTTCCATTTACGTCTGTAATATACCTTCAGTTTTAAAATATTAATAATATCCATCGTAAACCGAGTTGGATAGGACGAACGCTTGCCAGTTGCCGAATACTTTGGGGCACAGATATCGAAGATATATCGAAGCATTCCATAAAATTCTGCCAGAACAATCTCCACACTATCAAAGGATTCGAGTACAGAGCAGTCTGCGTCAGCAAGACTGTGACATAACAGTTCAAAATTAGTGCGATGGAAGTTGTATTGCAGATTTGTGTTGGAAGGAAAAGCAGATATGCGAGTTGGTAACAAAAAGTTTATCGATATTGACAGAGGAGGATGATATGGATCAACCGGAACAAATGGGAAGTCGTCAGCTTCAACAAGAATATCGGAACTAGTATTTGAGATGATCAGATCCAACAATCTGTTATCACAGTTTCTTAGAGAATTCAACGAGCTACAGAAACAGCAAAATATGCAACATCTAGGACAAGATTGAGGACTGCTAACGTGTAAAGGAAGATTAAAATCATCAAAAATGACAGTAGGCTTGCCGAGTAATAAAATTTCAAGCGAATCGTGAAACAAGTCAAACTCATGCTGTTTAATAAAAGTTGGTAATGAAGAAAGAGACAGAATTTAATGCACATTTACACACGATTAAATCAATTGCAGGAACACGCGTAGTAATAATACTGGTGTCAATAACTTAAGTAGTAAGTAAATAATAGCATCTGTGGGAGCAAGCAAAACTCCAAACGTTTGATCAAAGAACATCTTCTGTTACACCTGATACAGTTATAATTCGAAGGTAATAACTCAGAAGAGTTTATAGCGACATAAAGCCATGATTCAGTGATAACTAGAATGTCATAAGATATTTCACAAGCAGATAGAAAGAACGAGTGGGTCATACAAGGAAACACAGGCAAGTGGTGGTGACCGATTTAAATGAAATTTGGTAGCTTTGTAGACTGATGCAGTGTAAGAACAACGGTAACTTCCATAGATGCTAAATCGTCCGTTTTCGGGGGGTGGGGCGCCCTAAAACCAACCCTACCCTTCGCTATTTGCTTTAATATCTCCAAAACTATAAGACATATGAAAAAAAAGTTAAGACAAATATATAACTGTTTTATGAGTACTAAAAGATAGCGACAATAGTTTTTAAAAAATATAGGGGGTGGGAGTTGTTTCTGGAAAACAAGAACTATGACAGGCAAACTATTGTCGCTATCTTTTACCCACCAAATTTTATTTAAATCGGTCACCACCTCTTGCCTGTGTTTCCTTGATAGTGCGAAGCCCCCTAACATATTGATAGTAGATGGAAATATTAAAATCGGAGCTGTTGGACTGATTCAGTTTAAAGAAGGAATAACAGTAGGCACACCTTAGTTGTATTTTATTTTTAAGTTTGATTCTCCAGCCTTTATACGATTCTGAAGCTCTAAAACAATAATAATAGTTATTTACGAACCAAGTGCGTGAAATCATATTTCGCGAATGAGTGACCAGTTTAAAGCGCGAGCCGGAGGCGAGCGCTTTATGGACACGAATTCGCGAAATGTTTCACGCACGAAGTTTGTACAATATTTTTTGTACGAGAACTATAATAATAATACGTATTGTTAAATACGTTATCGTTTATGACCATATTATTAAGGTTAGGGATTTATGATTTTAAAATGTCACTAAATTAATCAAGTTTCAGGAAGTACCAACTTTACTTTTACGCACTCGTGCTTAAAGTGACTTTTTACGCACGCAAATCGAATCGTGAAATGACAGGTTTTGATAAGCGAGTACAAAATATTTATTTGCATATTGTGCCGTAATTGTGTTTCTTAAAAGATTCTTTTGTCATGCCTCTGGACGAACGTATTACTAGATCATCGGCCGATGATGAAGCTTTGATTAAAAAAGGTATCGATAAAGTGCTTTCTTCAGATACCTTAAGAAAAGAGCTGGTTACTAAAATTCGAAGTGAAATAATTGCCGAATATAAAGAAGAACTCCAAGCATTAAAAAAATAAGGTGGTACAACTCGAAGCGGATCTTGCTGTAAGTCGCATCGAGATAAAAAGACGAACTGGAGCAATATAGCCGAAGGAATAACGTGAGAATATTTGGAGTACCGGAAGATAAAAGTGAAAACACTAGCACAGTGGTTAGCAATTTTTGTAAAGAGAAACTCCGTTTGGATATTTCTCCGGAATCAATGGACTCCTGCCGCAGACTACCGGGCAAGGAATCGCTTCACCGTCCGATCATTGTTAAGTTCGTGAACCACGCAACGAAAGTAGCTGTTATTAATAAGAAGAAAGAATTGAAGGGGACGAAATTTGTTATAAAAGAGGATCTAACAAAAACACGAAACTTTCTTCTGAAAGAGGCTTCAAAAAGGTTCGGCAGCCGATCTGTATGGGCTAACAACGGTAAGATTTTTGCAAGGGTCGACAATAAAATCACAATTATAAATTCTTTAAAAGATATCGTTTAAAATAAGTATATAATATAGTAAATTCGTGTACTCGACATTTGAATTCTTTTTTTTGCAATATTTCATGTGGTCATGATGTATTATTGTAGCTCTATTTAATCATTTTTTATTTACTTGTATCAAGGAATGAATGACTTCAGGATAGCCCACATTAACATTAGATCTCTTTTGCAAAAATTTCATATATTATCTAGATTTATAGTAACATACAAATACGACATTGCAGTCATTAGTGAAACTTGGTTAGGTGCTGGTATACCTGATGATGCGATCTGTATGCGGAGGTTTTCGTTGGTGCGGTCGAACAGGACGACTCGGGCTGGTGGGGTTTGCATTTATTATCGTAACCATTTCAAAGCTACTCATATAGTGTGCGATTCGACTTTTGAACAGGCTTGGGTAGGCTTCCAATTTGGCAATAAAAAAATTGCAGTGGGAGTCTTCTACAACCCGCCCAACACTCATTATAAGTACTTTTGCGATAAATTTGAAGGACAATACACTTCTATATCTTTGGATTATCATTTGATTTTTGTTCAATTTGTTTGGGTGATCTTAATATCAACTTGCTTGCCACTGGCAATACATTGGACAAGGATTACTTTCAAAGTATGTTGGAATCACTGCGTTTGACACAATTAATTACTACACCCATTAGAGGTGATAGTCTAATTGATGTGATTTTGATATCTGATTTGGAGTGTGTTGGCGAATCAGGTATAGGGGAGGAAAAATTGTCAGATCACGAAACTATATTCTGTAACTTCACAATTCCATCTCCATCTAACGCACCCGTTTACAAAACCATAAGAGACTTCGGGTTGTTTAATCATGTCGCCTTTCTCAATGACTTAAGTCTTATACCGTTTTCTGATATCTGTTACATGAATAACATCGATGATAAGGTCAATTATGTCGTGTCTAACCTTCTTCGGGTGTTCGACGTACATGCTCCCATTCGTACCATTAAAATTAATTTTAGAAGTCCACCGTGGATCACCGATAATGTGAAATTCATGATGAAGCTCAGGGATCGGGCACTGGCTAAGTTGAGAAAAACCCATTCTGACACTGACTGGAGTTATTACAAAACTTTAAAGAAATTTTACTACACAATCTATTACACGAGAAAAGAAAGCGTTCTTCAATCACAGCTTTATGCAACAATCAGCCAGGACCCAGTGGAAAACACTCAAACAATTGCACGTCACCAAACCCTCCAATGATATTCCTCCATTCCTCCAGAATGTCGCAGATATTAACGATTACTTTTTAGACAAGCGCCTCGGACCCTGAATTAGTTTCCTTTTATGCAACTCGTAGATTGAACCCCAACTGCGAAGAATTTAGCTTCAAACCTATTGAGGAATCCGAACTAATCAAAATTATCTCCGAAATTAAGACGAAAGCCTCGGGTTACGACTCATTAACTATTGATATGATCAAACTTTCACATCCTGTCCTTTCTCCGTTTATGATGCATATCATTAATTCCTGTTTACTTGAAGGCTACTTCCCCCTATCTTGGAGGAAAGCGGTTGTACTGCCCATTCCCAAGTGTTCTAGTCCTGCAAGTTATAAAGACCTACGACCCACAAGCATTCTCCCGGTGCTTTCTAAAATTTTGGAGAAAGCGATGTTCGACCAACTGAAACAATTTCTAAATGTCAACAGAATCTTGCCTGACATACAGTCGGGATTTCGATCGGGCCACTCTTGCACCACTGCATTACTTGGCGTCTCAGACGACATTCTCTCAGCTATTGATGATGGTAAGGTAGTAGCTTTGACCCTGCTGGATTACAGCCGCGCATTTGATACTCTGGACTACGATATGCTTCTATCAATCTTACATTATGTTGGGCTCTCGCACACGACTGTCAATATGTTTCGTTCTTACCTCAGCGAAAGAGAGCAATGCGTATCGTTAAATGGATCGCCTTCAAATTTTAGAGCCGTTGCGCGCGGGGTTCCGCAGGGCTCCATCTTGAGTCCTCTCTTGTTTAGTGTATATACATCTTGTTTTCATAAAAATCTCTCCATCTCTAGTATGCATATGTATGCGGACGATATTCAGATTTACCACTCCTTCCCTGTTTCGAATTCCTCCGCAGCTATTAATTAATCACGATATCCAAGCAATTGCGAAGATATATTCTCAACATGCACTTGTTCTGAATCCATCCAAGTCGGTGGTGTTACTATTTGGAAACAGAAATTCTCTTTCTTTACTTTATAATACTGCAAAATTTAGTGTTAATGGTGTTGAGTTGCCAATTCAAGTTCAAGCTAGAAATTTGGGTATTATTTTTGATACACAGCTTCGGTTCGAAACGCATATACTTAAAGCTATTAGCGTCGCATATATCAACTTAAAACTAATTTTTCCCCATAGACACTATTTGAACATTGAGACAAAGCGACGCTTGTGCGCTAACTTTTCCGGTCGTGATTATAAGATCGCCAACTCAACAAAAGATCTTTATCGACATACTTCTTTTCTTTCAGTAATTTTCGCTTAAAAGAAGTTTGCGGAATTTTAGTCCGACTTCCTCGACTGCCTGTTGAAGAAAGCAGTTTTGTATGTAGATAGATTATTATAAAGTAAATAAAATTGTTACCCGCTTGCACAGAAATATCAATTCATCCTGGTTCTTTCATTTTTTGGTCAAACACTGGAGTCACCGAGATCAAATCTAAGAATTCAACGGATAAACAGTCGCTAAAGAAAATCTAACAAGTTGACAACTCAGAGTGCGTCGATGCAACTAACAGAAACAACTGATTAACGTAGACAGAGCCATCTACACATGTAATATTCTACATCGAATTTATCCTGTTTTCGTTGAAACTTAAAGTTAAAGTATAATTCAACGGATTTATTTGCTTTTGCTTGATTGTCTACTTTTTAAGTCTGCTTTTCAATAGGATACACTCCATTTAGATTGATTCTGACTTCACCAATGGATTTATCTGAACCTCCATTACTAATGGGTCATAGTCATCTCATTTTTTATGAAAAGCTCATGAGCAAACTTCAGAAGAGGGTCTTTGGCGTTTGCCAGTTTCTATGCCGTGAACCACGTCCACGTATTATTACCATTATTATCATTTTTATTATTATTGTAGGTAAAGAAACGCCAAACTAAGCAAGATTATAGGTTTTATTTAATTGTAAATAGCTTTTATGCGACGTTTCGGTCGAACTCCGACCTTTTTCTAGCTAAAAGATATATTACAAAAATTAGTTTTATACAAAATTCAAACATTACACATATTAAAAATTTATGAGTTAAAATACTCTAATAAATACCAATCAGCAAACTACAAGAGTTTGTGACGTCTGACCAACATAGCATATATCGCAGTTGTTACATTTGACCTTGTAGACCACATCAGTCATTTTCTCAATATTTGTGTTGTCTTTAAGATTAGTGAACACACCTGTTCTTGTCTTCTTTTAAAACAGCTGTAAGTCTATTAGACAAGGGGCCCATGTTAATCATTTTGTTAAATCTTATAGAACCCTCCATGGGAGTACCATTCGGGGTATTATATTTATTATCCTTATGAAATAAGAGTTTGTTTATTAATTTTATGGGGTAATTGTTAAGTTTTAGTCTATCTTTAAGTAACTCTAAATTTTTTTTGTGAAATCCGCTATGTAATATATTTAAAATTCTGTCTTTGAGATTCTTGATAATATTGAGTTTCTGGTGTAATGGGTGATTCGAATTAAAGTTGAGGAGTCTGTCAGAGCTTGTAGGTTTGGTGTAAAGATCAGTGATTATATGATCACCTTCATTTATTGTAAGTACATCTAAGAATGGTAACTTGCCGTTATTTTCTTTCTCAATGGTGAAAATCAATCTACTATGGAAGGTATCAAATTTCTCAAGAACATAATCTACATGATCCCTAGGCAAAATTAAAAATGAATCGTCAACATATGTTGCCGCAAAGACCAATTCAACCCCTACATCGTCGAAAATATCATTAAAGATAGTATCAATATCTAAATCTGCTAAAATAGGGCTAATAGGGTCACCCATGGGTGTGCCAGATAGTTGTTTGTAGTAATGATTGTTATATATGAAGTACTGTGATTCAAAAATGATCTGTAAGCCTTCCAAGAATGTATCACGGGGAATCGAAGTATAATTTTCGATAGTATCCCATCTATTACTAATTTCTTTAAAAATCAAATCCTTCGGTATATTCGTAAACAATGACTGTACATCTAGTGATACAGTAGTGTGGACATTAGAGAAAAACACATTTTTGAGCTTAGTAACAAATTTTTTGGAGTTCTTTACCGAATATTTAAAAGTTTGGCGCAAGCCAGCTAGGATGTTGTTAAAATATTTTGATAGGTTATATGAAGGTGAATTAATGGTACTAACAATAGGTCTTAAAGGTCTATTGTCTTTGTGAATTTTGGGGAGACCGTATATTTTGGGTGTTATGGAGTGTAGGTTTTTAAGTTTTTTGAAAACGTTCTCAGTAATATGATCATCATTAAATAAACCTTCTAAATACTTGTTAATTTTCTTTTGATAAATTGAAGTTGGATTACGATTCAGTGGAAAATAAGTGGTCTGGTGCGCTTCCATTTTTTGTAAATACTGTTGTTTGTGTAGAATTACAGTTTTGTTACCTTTGTCTGCTTTGGTAACAATTAAATCCTGATGGGTCTTTAAGAATTTTTTGGTGTTTGTGAGTTCTTGTTTTAAGAGAAGATCATTGGTTTCTTTATGTTTTGAGGCAAAATTGTTTATTATGTTATTAGATTTAATTCTGAGTTGTTCTTTATCACTAGTTTCCGTTTTTTGATCAATGATATATTCTACATCTTTAACAATACGAAGTATAGGTAAATTGGAAAGATAATTTGGATAACTAAAGTTATTTGCTGCTACCTTTTGCTAACACGTTGGTCACTGAATCATTTTTATTATTATTTCTGTCGATATTAGCCGAATAGAACCGTATAACAGTTTATTAAGATGCATTTAAACCAAACGAACAAAGAGCTAGAGCTAGAACAAGAGCATTCTTTCTTGATCTTTTAGTGTAAACGAAAGCTCCTTTTCAGCGTTGATACCAAAATATCAACGAGCAAGAATGAGAACCAAAAACCTGAATTCTTGCACAATAGTTGTTTAGATCAGCCGAACGAATGCTCATTGCTCATTCGTATCAAATCACTAGAACAGAAGAACGCTTTGAAGAGACCGCTCTAGTGCCGTTTACATCAAGCGAGCGAACATTCCATAGAATCTTTGTGAACGCAAACAGAACAACCAAAAACTGTTCTACGTCTGTTTACACTAAAAGAATTTAATAGAGTGTGGGAGGGAGGAAGGGATAGAATGAGCATTCGCTCGTCTGATGTAAATCGGTCTTAATATACACACGCATCTATTACGTATTTTAATTAATTTTATAAATGGAATATGTTGTTACTAACAAAAGGTAGTCGTTCATTGATAGTTATGCTTCATTATAACCATATAATACGAAATACGATAAACAATCTCCCGACAATAGTTGTAAGTTAAGATAATTATACAAAACTTATCGTACAGTAATATAGAACTACATTCTTACTACCGTTTGATTCAAGTGACATGTTCAAGTTTCTTCAATTGTGTCTGTTAGTGTTGTGCTGCATACGATTCTCCAGCGCTTATCGGCGCTGGTACACATTTGATCCCGATTTATACATCTATAATATACAATCCCATGCCGATGTCGAGAATATGCCTTTCGCTCAGATCATAGACTTTCTAGATTTAGGATGCGGCACCTGTTTCACATTCTTGAACATTTGGAACGCGTTAGCTAATCATTTACACGAGATAAACCAATATGTTCGAATAGGTATATCGGACTGTACGGATGACAAAACATCCTGTCGGATTTTCAACGTAACTCGAGTTCCAGCTGTGAAATATTTTTTACCAAACTCCCCACCAATTGCCAATGGTTTAGATGTATATCCGACCATGACATTACTGGATATCCTCCATGAAATTCTTGGACAGATAAAAACGCATGTTGAGTTTGGTTACCTGAACATACCACCACCGCTGCTAAATTATATACTGAATAAACCTGTTGTGGAACCGGCGCCTAACTCGATCATGAAACCTCTCCCGGATATAGAGCCTATTCCGCCACAATGTTTCCGCTATAGTGATGCACAGTTCAGATCAGATGACGCTGTCATCGATATGACGAGAGACAACATGGCTACCCTATTCCCACGATCTGTGCCAGTGTTTATCGGCTTTCACGACATAGTTTGTAGAACTTGCGAACATTTCCTCAGTCTTTGGAAAGATCTCGCGAAACACTATAGTTCCGAAAATGTTATTTTTATGGCCGCCGACTGTAGTAAGGATACTGCGCTGTGTGACCTGTTCGACGTTGAGTATTCACCGCAAATCTCATACATAGCCCCAAATTCATCGCATGATTCAAGCGGGACACAGATCTTTAGCAAATTAAATCTTCCAGATTTGAAGGCGAAGATAAATGAAATCCTGGTTTCATTTTAAATTATACATCACGATTTATTGTAAAATTATGTAATAAAGTTTGTATAAACTAAACGATTATAATCACTGTAGCCCTGTTCCTTTGCTAAAAACCTACACTATACTTTACACCGGATACTCGTTCCTTTGCACGGTGTAAACAGAACCAGTGCTGCAACAGGATTGTTTATCTGTAGCTGGTGTAAATTACACTATTTTAAATGTCAAAGTATTGGTAGTAAATAGAGGTAGGTACTTTTATTCATGCCGTTTACTTTATACCACGAATATTATTTATTGGAATTTGCGCAGTATATAGGGTGTTTCATAATATATGCGCAGGACTGCAGGATGTGATACCTTGTCAAAAAATTTGAAAAAAAATTTCTATCAACTTACCCTCTAAAATCCACCATTTTCGAGATACAGGGTGTTGAAATTTAATTAAAAAAATTCGTTTTTTGGATATATCTCCGGAACCGCTTTTGTCACCATTTTCTACTTATAATAAGCTAAGTTGTGTGCGAGCAAAAAAAATTTTAAGTCATAATTGGTGAAGATTTTGAAGGGGTAGTGGTTGTTTTTCTTCCCAACTTCTACGCCACTGGAAAAATTACGGTTTTGACACGCCCATTTGAACCGCTAATGTTTTCTACACAAAAAAGGTACTGTTACTCATGAGCTCTAAAGTTGACCGTTTTCGATAAAAACCAACTTTTATGTTGAAAAACATGGTAAATTTTTTGAAATAAAAGTTTTATTTTACTAAAACATTAGAACAAGTAAGAAAAGCAAACGTTAACAACATAAAAGTTAATTTTTCTCGAAAACGGTCAACATTGGCAGTTCAACTGGGCGTCTCAAAACCGTACTTTTCCCAGTGGCGTGGAAGTTGGGGAGAAAAACAATCACTGCCCCTTCAAAATCTTCACCAATTATGACTTAAAAATTTTTTTTTCGCGCCCACAACTTAGCTTATTATAAGTAGAAAATGGTTACAAAAGCTGTTTTCTTTACGATAAACCGTTCGGGAGATATTTCCAAAAAACTATTTTTTTTAATTAAATTTCAACACCCTGTATCTCGAAAATGGTGCATTTTAGAAAGTAAGTTGATAGAAATTTTTTTCAAATTTTTTGACAAGCTATCACTAAAAAAACGTTAAATATTTATAAAACGCATGCAAAGAGAAAACAACACGAGGTTATGTATTGGCTATAAAGTAAAAAATTGTTCTTATCTTTAAGTTAAATTACAGTCGGCATTATTATTGCAATTTTTGATGGCTCAAAAGCAATTTTCTCCTAAAAACTGTAAAACTGGTACTATAAATTGCACTACACTAAAACGCAAAGGAAAAGCCCTTGTATGACACCAATTTTTGTAAATTTAAGGGAATGAAAGAAGATAAAGACTAGATAATTTTTAAATTTAGATTGCTTATTAGAAGGAAAATTGTGAGGACTACCTACTGGCATCCATCAGTAGGTAATCCTCACAATTTTCCTTAATAATAATAATAGTTAGTTGGCTCGAAGATGTACTCAAAATCTATAAAGTAACACCTCAGATTAAAACAATTATGACATCATTAATGAAGCAGTGGAGAACCACACTATAAGAAAATAGGTTACGTTAAAATCAACAAGGGATTACTACAGGGAGACTCCATGAGTGCGCTGTGGTTCTGTCTAGCATTAAATCCACTCTCATCCATGTTAAACCAAAAACAAGCCGGGTATTTACTTAAAAACACAAACACCAACGTGAACCACCTAATATACATGGATGACATAAAATTAATTGCAGCATCCAAAAAAGAATTACAACAGCGAATGAAAGAAGTGGAAACATTCAGCGGGGACATAAACATGCAATTTGGACTAAGCAAATGCAAAATCAACTGCATAAAGAAGGGAAAGTGGGAAGAACAAGAAAATTATGTGTTACAAGATCAAAAGAACATAATCGAAGCGATGGATAAGCAGGACACATACAAATACCTAGGTGTGTTGCAAGCTCAAAATGTGCAACATAAACTCATGAAGACCAAAATAACCAACGAGTACCTCATCAGACTAAGAAAACTATTGAAAACCAAATTGAATGCAAAAAATCTAACTACCGCTGTAAACTCGTATGCGATCCCGGTGGTAAGCTATTCATTTGGAATAATTAAATGGACAAATACAGAATTACAAGAACTTAACAGATCCACACGTAAAGAGTTCTCGAGGTACAGAGCGCATCACCCGCACAGCAGCGTAGAAAGGTTTCATCTGCCCAGATCCAGAGGAGGACGTGGAGTGATAGACATGGTCAGAATGCATCATAAGATCGCACAGAAAATAAAAAGCTATTTCCAAACAAAAGCCCGCTTATCCGATTTATACCAAGCACTGGCCCGAGCTGACCGCAATTATACCCCTTTAAACCTGTGCAATGATCAGTATACACCCGGAACACTAGTAACGGAAGAACAACAACTTGAAGCATGGGGAAGAAAATCACTACATGGCAGACATCTGAACATACTGCGCCGACAACACATTGACTGGGAGGCCTCGTGTAAGTGGCTCAAGAACGGTGTCCTATTCCCAGAAATATTCCTAATAGCGATCTAAGATCAAGTCATTCCGACCCTTAACTATCGGAAACATATCATCAGGGTCGTTACCATACTATCGGACAAATGCCGTATGTGTAAAGGTAGCACTGAAAACGTGGAACACCTAATCAGTTCATGCCCAGTACTGGCTTCGAACGAGTATACCCACAGACACAACGCGGTAGCACGAATACTACACGGGTGGTTGGCATGGAAGATCGGTCATACCCAAGAAAGAATACCATACTACCAATACACACCGGCTAGGTTGTGCGAGACTGATGAACATAAATTATATTGGGACAGAACCATAGAAACAGACCACACCATCACTACAACAGACCGGACATAGTACTTTGGCAAAAACAGACAAGAAAATGTCTGATTATAGACATAGCTGTCCCGGCACCACACAACATACAACAAAAATATAAGGAAAAAATAAGCAAATACCTACCACTATCTGCTGAGATCAAACAGGTTTGGCGTGCTGAAACCGTGAATATAGTGCCAATAATTATCGGGGCGACAGGGGAGGTCCCACAATCAATTCATGAGAGCCTGAAGACGTTGGAGCTGCCCAAGAATCTATACCTACAGATGCAAAAAACAGTGATATTGGCAACATGTAATATCATAAGAAAGACCTTCAACATGTGAACTCAGAGAATATGACCAGCATCCCAAGACGCATCTAAATCAGCGAAGATCCACCCAAAAGCGACCCTCCAAGAGACGACCCTAAAAATACAGTACATCATACACAATATACACAACATCTTATATAAGTATATGAACTGTAATTACTTAGATAAACTTACCTTACCTTACCATAGCATTTATTATATTACTTGCCTACGGGCCGTGTATAATAATTATGTACTTATTTTAAATAAATAAAGATATGTTTTGATAATAATATAATATATTTGCCATAAAGTCATACAGACGAGGGCAATAGTCAATATGTACAAATGTAATAAAGATTACAAGAGTATGTACAAAAAAACAAAAGAAGAACTAGAATAACTATAACAAACACACAGTTAAAGATCGCATGACGCGCAGTCATCGCAACAGACAAAGCCCAGAAACACACCGCTACGAAGCACTGGTCCCACCACTTACGTATTCCTCGAAGCTGTAGAAAGAATTATTTTCTAAAAAGTGACGACACGACTGTTGAAATGTTTTAAAATTTTTTATGTCTTTCATATTTCTCGGCAGTGCATTAAATGCCACTATAGATCTGTAATAGGCTCCATGTTCATATAATGATGAATTGTGATAAGGTATAGCAAGATCCTGCGAATGTCTAGTTACCATAGTGCAGGATACATCAACATTGCGAACATAAACGTTTTGGTTCTTAAAATAATAGGTCAATAGTTTAAATATATATAAAGATGCTAGTGGAAGTATATTAAGTGCCTTAAACAAGGGTCTGCACGACGATCTACTAGATTCGCCCACCATACATCTTATGATCCTCTTCTGCATCAGAAAAACCTGACGAGCACCCGCAGCAGCCCCCCAAAACATTATGCCGTAGGACAGCCTTGATTGTATGTGACCGTAATAGTATGCCTTTAAAGCATTGACTTCTACTGAATTTCTAATTTTATAAATGGCGTAATAAAATTTAGCCAATTCTTTAGCTAATAATTCAGTATGGTTTTGCCATTTTAATCTGCAATTCAGAGTCATACCCAGAAATTTCACAGACTGAGTTTGCTGAATATGACCATCTGATTTACCAAAAAACATTAAACTTGTTTTGTCGTCGTTCAATTGTAAATTATTCATTTTGCACCACGTGTGCATACGTTCCACAATCCTGTCTGCCGCCTCCGAGATTTCTAGATATGAGCTGCCCCTAAGGATATATGTAGTATCATCCGCATACTGATATAGCTCACCAGTGTTTATAAATTTATGTAGGTCGTTAACATAAACTAAGAATACAAGAGGACCTAAAATTGATCCCTGCGGTACAACCTGTAAAATTGGCAATGCAGAGGAATAAAACACGTCCTGGTATTGTTCTCCGTCGCTGAAATGCAGACACGATGAGTTCTGTTTGACAGGTAAGATTTTATTAATTTTAATGCGTTGCCACGGACTCCGTATCTCTCAAGTTTGCTATACAATACTTCATGGTCGATTGTGTCGAACGCCTTACTCAAATCGAAATACAATCCACACGTTTTCCCTTTGTTGTCCAATGCCATCAAAATTGATTCGACACAATTAAAAATAGCTTTATCGCATGAACTACCAGGTAAGAAACCATATTGCGAGAAGCTTAGGACGGAGTTGGCTTTAAGAAAACTGTACAGTCGCGCGTATATAACTTTCTCAAAAATTTTAGAGAAGCAAGACAGCAGCTTCTAATAGGCAATCTAAATTTAAAAATTATCTAGTCTTTATCTTCTTTCATTGCAATTTTTTAAAATAATTAGAAAATACTGGTCTAGCCCATCCTTTCTTCTTTGCTCATTTTTTCTCCGTTTGTTCGTTTTCTGTTTCTAGTTTTTTTTTTGGGACTCATCCCATTTTTTGGCTTCTTTCTCAAATCGTTTATTTTCCAAAGCATTCTTGACGAGAGTACTTGTAATATGCAATGACAGCAGTCTTTCTACTGTTTTCTTTCGTTTAGAGCACCACTGAGAACTATAGAGGTATAAAGTCAGAATGTATAATCGTTCTGTTGTCATCGATTATTCAAAATCTAAATCACATTATTTATTGTACCAAGCTCACTTCGAACCACATTAGAGACCTCAGTAACATCAGATTTATTGGATTTTGGAAGACCTCTCAAACTGGGTATCTATCTGTTTCCACGATAATCTCCACGTTCAAGAAGAAAATGTTGTAGTTGTTGGTCCTACACCACCAAAATTCATTTCATACCTAATTTCTCTTCTTCAATCGATAATAAAAATGAAAGCACTCCAAATTTTCAAGGATTAATTCACCTTCTCTCATATATTACATACATTACATACAGGATGCCCGGATTTCGTAGGGACAACATGAGTAACTTTTTTATTTGAAGACGTGGAGAGACGGTTAAATTAGCAAAAAGGTGTAGATTCAAAAGCTCACTAAAGAATCCATTTTCAAATTTTACTTGTCATGCTTCAATTGTTTAATATTGAAGAAAAACTGAAATCTTTTAATTTCTTTTATTTGTCGTAACTTTTTTGTTACTTGAGGTAGGTATTAAGATGAAGTTTGAAGCTATTCAAATTCCAGATTCCAGTTTTTCTTGAATCTTAAACAAATGAAGCATGACAAGTAAAATTTGAAAATGGATTCCTGCGCTTTGTGCGCTTTTTTGCTAATTTAACCGTCTCTCTATCTCTTCAAATAAAATAGTTATCCATGTTGTCCCTACGAAATCCGTCCACCTTGTATACATATTTGGTAATTTTTTTTATGTGTGGTGGGTGCTTAGTTGTAATGCTGTAGTACTTGTCTGGCTATGACTACAACTCTCACGGTGTAGTTTTTGTGTTTGTAAGTTGTGTTCAATTGGCTTTGTGACACCATTATGCCGCCTTTTATAATGCCGTGCTGTTAATCACTTTGCTCCCGATAGCGAATGATAAGTCGATCCGGATTTCTACCCTCTGAAAAATGTCACCGTCCTTCCAGGGAAATTGCGCTTATCGACCCGTTTAACTATTGACTCGTTAATAAGCTATTGATTTTGTTTGAATTTTTGGAGAGATCGTGTGACAGGTCAATTTAGAGCTTGTCTTCTAAATTAGACTAAATTTTAAATTAGGTAAACACGAAATAATATTCAATCTTCTTATTAGATAGGAAAATGTTCCGTTGTCTGGATATTAAACACATTTTCTTATAACCGTATAATTCTTTTGTTTAACTTTTTATGACTTTAAATTTATTGATTTGATTGCATCTACATGCATACGTAGGAGTGCCAATTATTAAAATAATAATACTACGGATTTAAAGTTAATAAAAATGTGAATGTATGTTTCGGATATTGCTTATGTTATATTCAGTTGTAACTTCAACTCAATGGGATCGTAGGATATAAATTTGCACTAATAATGTACAGGTTGCACAAGAGGAAAGCCAGCAAGAACAACCTAAACACGGCACTTGATACCAATACTATTTCTGATCTCAATGCTTGCGTGTATAGTTTTATTCTTTTATAGAGATTGATTGTATTGTAAAATTCAAATTGTTACATTGTCTAGATGTTTAAATGCTGTAGGTGTGAGTGTGCTTCCACATGGGTCATATCAACGCTTCAATATTTTAGTATTAATAAAGTAACATTTGCCTTCTGTATTACGTCTACCTCAAGGAGTTGTTCGCTGTTGTACGCTCGGAAGTGCTCGTTGCCTGATAGAAATTGGGATAGATGGTAATCCGCCATTCTGTGCTTACACTTCACCCATTTTCGCAGATCGGGGATACTGCTACCAGGTCGGACTTGCGTATATTATTTGAGATTGTACCATACCATACAGAACCTCTGTCTTTTTGATACCACCCTTCCCCGTTTCCCCCCTTCCGTTCTAGCACTAACATGAGGCATTATTCTTGATAATACAGCTAAGCACGTATCTTATGTGGGGTCCAAAAGTTAATTTATTATTCAGTATGACTTTAATTCTTTCTTCGGAGGGATTGCATTGCCCAAAATATTGAAATGGATATATTCACTTTTCCTCGGTTCGCTTCTGTTTCATGAGGGACCACTTCCAATTCGTGCTCATTCATCCATGATACGAGGGCTTCTAGTGATTCATTGGTTTTAAATACGAGGTCTCTCCGGTCTTCAGTCTCGACCGCAATAAGAAGGTCATCAGCGCTACGCTATTGTTGTTACTCCCTCCGAGAGCTCTAGGTCAAGGACGCCGTCGTACAAAATGTTCCACAGGATCGGTCCCAGCGCAGACCCCTGTGGGACTCCCGTGCTCATATGCAGTCTTGTTTTGTCTACGATGACTAAAAATTGAAAGGACGACTTATCTTCATAAGATAGACTATAAATGTTGGGGGTGATCTTATGCGCAACTTTAAAATTGGACAACATTTCTTTCATGGACATCTGAATGTGCGCAATATTGAAACTTCTTACAATATGACTTTCTTCAACTTCAGCAAATTGTTCCTCCAGTTCTAAGGGAGAATATGTGGCTCGAGCTTATTTTGCATTAGATGTCTTATAATATTTGAGTCTAGAATTCGAACGTAGATAGATCGGACACTGTGGTGCCCTTAGTTGGCCACCTAGATCGCCAGATTTGGCTAAACTAAAAAATATTGTATACCACACACTACAGCAACTACAGCAGATCATGGGAGATAACGTATAATACAACAACAACATATACACATTCATTTTCGTTATTAACTCCACAAAAAAATTATTGTCGTAGTATTGCGGTCAACATTTACAGTTTGGTATATTTGACTCAAATTTCAACGATAATTTCTCAAACCTTCTACGATTATTACATTATACAAACCGGTAGTGGATTTTTAAAACATTCAGAGCATCACTTTAAATGTGCGATAACGTTTCTGCAAGAGAAGATTTTGAATTAAAAAAAACACCGGTTTTAATGGAATGTTTTCTGAAATTTTTAATAAATACAATAATAGATGCGGCATGTCCTATTAGGTAAGTTCTTGCGAAACCCTAGAAACGCTTTTGTATCAATTGAACTCAAATTCCAGATAGTTTGATGTAAGAAAAACATTTTAGTTTGGAGGTGTACATTTTTGGCAACGTTTAAGAAAGTGATACCTATGAGGGATTAGTGAAAAGATTAAATAACTTGATTTAATTGGATTTTTGTTGATTGAAATACATTTCCAGTAATGTTAAAATAGGAATAAAATATCGACCAAATGCTACGATAATACTAAAAATGCAATAAAACAAATCTTATTGAGCAACAAGTGTCTGTTAAAGTTTATCGAAAAAATTCTTAAACAAAGACTGTTGTTCAATTGGTCATTGTAATTAAAATAATCTCGGTTTTATGCTAGATTAATATTGCCAAAAAAATAAAATTTCACGTGTAGATTATAAAATGGATTAAAACGATTATAAATAAAATATTAAAAAAAATAAAATAAAGGAATATAATAATTTAATTCAAGTCTGAATTTCTTTTACATTAAGCCATTGACTTGACTGTTTTTCCATACTTTTCCTTATTAGTTCTTGAACAAAACCATTAGACTCTCTTACTATGATTTCATTTAACTGATGATCATTTCTTTAAATTCTATATAATCTATAATTTTATCCTTAACTGAGATCTTCTTAAGAATTTGGCTTATCTATTAATCCGCAAAATTGTGTTTCCCCGCTATGTGAATTCACAAAACTGTTCGATTAAAATTTTTCACAATTTCAAACGGAAAAATTATCACGCCATTTTTACGTCACTAATCTAAAACTATAATATATATAATATTTTATTATTAACAGTTGGGGACAGTGTGGTAAGTTAGCTATACTGCTAGCTACCGAATGACTATAAAGGTTTGAAGTTAATATTTAGTTTGACAACCCTGCAATTTTTTAGGTTAGAATTGCTTAAATGAATCAATGTTAATGGCTTTTGTCCTGTCAAATTTTTGACACATTTGAATTTAAAAATCAGGCATGTCAACGTAGTTTTAAAGTATTTTCTTTAGCAAGATTGACAGCACTGCGATAGTTTTAAATTGTTCTTCAATTTGTTACAGCTGTCAGTGACAAACCTAAATTAGAGAAGCTTTACATTTGATTATTTATTCAATTTGTTGGGATTTCAACACAAAAAGTTTGTAATCTAAAGTTACTTCAAAACTGGTCGAAACTTAGATAAATAATGTCATGATTGTCATCATCGATTGTCACGTCAGATATACTTTCATGGTAGCCAATAACTGAAAAAGAAATATACAATGTACAAGGACTTCTTGAATGGAGAATGTGTTCAAGAGAAAACGAGAGCAAATCCAGTTCGGCCCAGAATTTAAATCTGACTTCAAACATTCTTTTTTAAATTTAAAAGTAAGAAACCAGAAATGAAGGGTTGGCTCGGAACGATAATACGATTTTTTTATGGTTTGGAGTTGTCGAAAGAATCAGTTTATTCCTTTTAATAAAATTAAAATACTTTTTGACATGGCATTAACCTTTCATTAACTTGCAAGACAACTCTGACAAGAAAAAAAAATGCCAATAACTTGTTCTGCTAAGCCTTTATGGACTTCAGATGAGAAGATGAGGAGCTCTTAAGAAGAATCGTACCGTTACGCATTTTTTAATGTTTACTATTAACCTTTCATTAACTTCCAAGACGACTTTGACAAGAAAAAGTTCCAGCAACAAGAATCACAAACCATGACATATACGAGAGGGAAAAGTTTTATCTCAATGCCAATAACCCAGGCCTGCAAAAAAATATTTTTTAAAATTGTTTTAGTTTTAATAACTGATTTTTACGTAGTTTTTGGTGCTGATTTCAGAAATGATACTGGTTTTATTCTATCACGTAAGGTTTGTCTAGAAAATAAGGTAAAACTTTTAGCGAAAATCATAAAATGAACTTTAACACTCATGTTGCAGCCCAACAGTTTGTAGTTATTTAACAGATTGGCAACAATATTCTTGTAGTTTGGGTCTTTTTTATTTCTTAGGAAGCCAGTTACCACTAGTTTAAAAGACTTCCATGATTTCCTTTCCTGCTCTTCCATTTTCAACTCGAAGTTTTCATCCTTTATAAGTTTCTTTATATCAGCACTAACAAATATCCCTTGTTTAAGTTTTGCCTCAGAGAGACAATGCTTTTACGAATTGTTTCATCGGTCCCAACTTGATGTGAAGTGGCGGAAGTAGAATCGTTTTAGGATCTACTAAACTTTCTTTCTCGACGTTCTTAACTCCAGGAACCAAACTTCTTCTTACTGGCCATTGTTTTTTAACATAGTATTGTTTACGGTCACGACTATCCCATTCACAGAGGAAGCATAGGAACTTTGTGTAGCCACTCTGTTGGCTTAGTAACATAGAGATCACTTTCAAATCCCCACAAACAGTCCACTTATAATCAGAGTACTTAACCTTGTAACCAAGCAATTCGAGGTTCTCATAATATTCTTTCAAATGAACTGAATTTCCTCCGGGTACAGATGCATATTTATCGGCATTGTGAAGAAGATCAGCTTTCAGGCTTCTTTTAGAAGAATCAATGAAAAGTCTCCATTCTCCGGGGTCGTATTTTATATTGAATGTCTCCATTAACCCAGGAACGTTAAAAAACAAGATCAACCCTCCTCTTCTACTTCTTTACCAAGAAAAGGATGTTTCAGGATCCAACAAATGTTTTTCTTTCAACCTCGACACTAATACCTCGGCTGAATTCTTTGGAAGGCCTAAGTCTCTAACCAAATCGCTTAGTTCCGACTGCATGAAGAGTTTTGGCTCATTGCAGGTGGACGCATAAGTAGCATCATTGTCATCGTCATCACTGCATTGAAATGAAACAACTGATTATCATCTAAGACGTTCTCAAGTGTAGCTGGAGGGCAAGGTACAGGTAAATCAGGCCCATGACGAGCAGGGTGCATAGCTGAATGAATGTTTGGATACGATATCTCCTGTTTATTTTTCAAATTATAACCTTGCACACAGCAAGAGCAAAAGTAACAGTCATCACTGTGATTTGCAGGTTCTCTCCAAACCATAGGTATTGCAAAACGAAATGATTTCTTCTTACCTTGAAACCATTATCTCAATTCTTCAACACACACAGAACACACTTTCTGAGGAGCGCATTGTTTGTGTTGCTCGTCCAGTTTCATACCAAAGTATGCAAAGTAAACCTTTTTAATAAAGTCAGAAATGTTTCTCTGTTGCTTTTTAACAGTACAAGTCCCACAAATGTAACAGAAACAATCTGGAGAGTTCGCACAGCTTCTAGAAGCCATTTCAAAGCATAAAACTAAAACTGACGAAGAAACAGTGATAGAGTGTTCACTGCACACTGACAGTAACTTGACCTTGAAGTGGAGACAATTGAGCAAACAGAGAGTGGGGGAGGATGAAGGAAGAGACGAAGGGGTATTGAAAAAAGACAGTATACTTGCAACAAATCTTGTATGAATCGGATTCTTCCTCATTTTGCCAACCTAAATTTAGGCTAATTACTTTTGTAAACTTATTTAACTGAAAATATTACAATTAAAATTTTGAACAATTTTGGCTACATACCTGAAGACTTTATCTTCTCGCAGCATAAAGCCATCTTTTTTTTCACAGGTTACACCGAGGACAGGAAAACGTTTTATCTCCATCGTGAATCAAAAGAATAATCCAAATAATGGGGACTTTCAACTGTACGACTATAATTACAATTTGCTTGTATCCTTTATGTATTACCTTTTTCTAAAATGTTGCGGTTTATTTCTACAACATTGTATACAATAAACGTATAAGTATGTAATTAAGCCGTACATATGTGTAACCTTCTCGCATACTATTCTATATTTCCAGATAATTCACATTTAATGATAGGTGTTAAATTATATAACGAACATTTTAGAAAGAATTCAAGTTAGTTGCTTCTGTAATTTTAGTATATAATTTAAAAAAATAGATACTATCTTAGAACGTAAATTGCGGTTACTGAAACGAAACAAACTAAAAAAAAATATATCAAATATCATCTATTAATGAGCTTGTATTTAATTTATTTTACATGATCATATATCTAACTCGTTTTATGAAGCAGCAAGGTGTAAAACTGCAATAAATTAAATTAAAACTAGAACTGCAATATGGGTTAGTTACAATTCGTAGATGTTAATTATGAAATTAAACTGTTGTAAGAACCACTCCCCGACACCCCATTAACGTAATTCGATGTTACTACACACAGATTTAATGCAGTTTAATTAGGAACCGAGATAGACAATGAGTTTGGATTTTTTTTCGCTCGTGGCTATTCAACTGTAACAGGTTTATGATATTACTTTCGAATGTTATACAGAAATCTTCCTGCAACAAGTCTCTAATTGTCCAGGCCAATTGAAAATTTGATACATTACAATTGCCAATTACATTTGCATTGTTCGAATCGGATATTAAATTACAAGACATCATGAAAGGAAAAGCAACCGTGCTTTCTATAATATTGATTGTTATCTCGGATGTAATTTCAGGGATGTCATTGCCTTGTAGTGAACTTCCTGTTTGTTCGAATAAAGTACTCGCACAGATTTCTACGCTCAATTTCTTAATTATTCCAATTATTTTTATATACATAAGTTCCTTGTGCATATCAAATTTTTTAATGCATTTCGAATTTATATAAATATTCTTTACACCACTGACGAGGAAACTGGGGTATTGAAAAGCACAGTCCATCATGCCACACAATCTAGATTAGATTAGATTTAAGTAAGGGTGATATTGTGCTGCGACCCTCTTGATGAGCTTAGCTTAGTATGCTCGCTCTCAAAGCTCCCCATCCGGTCAAAAAGCTTTAATAAACTGCATTAGGTGTGATGGTTTCAGAGAAGGTACTTCTTCTTCGTCTATGACGTCTTTGCCGGGATAGTTAACTCGGGTTTCCATCATGGCGGTGCAGTAAGATGTCAGGTGTTCCGGATTTTCATTCTCAGCCTCGCAGAACCTGCAGTCGCTATTCTGCTTTAGAGCTATCCTTGTCATGTGTTCACCAAGGTGGCAAGGCCCTCTAAGAAAACCTGTGAGGATGCGTAGTCTATTTCTGCTTAGTTCTTAGTTCCAAGGAAGATCTTGGAGTGTCTCAGATCAGCTCTCTCTTCTCCGTCTTTAAGTTCTTTTTTTTGTAGGTGCTCATCCCTATACCACAGAACGGTTTCGGTCCCACAAATGGAGTTGTGGCGGCCTTCCTTGATAATAAATGAGCTTCTTCGTTGCCTCTGATTCCAGTATGTCCTGGTACCCAGCATAATGCAACTCTGTTTTCCGTGCCTAGGTTGTTTAATCTGTTAAGACATTTCCAGACTAATTTCGAGCTGATGGTGTTAGAACTCAGCTCCCAGGTTCAGTTGAGCACATCTTCCAATGACATTGATCTCCGCTTGGAAGACACACACAGGTATATCCCCATTGGCTCGGAATATTTGGCTCCTGGCTCAAATATCCCTGCACCTACTCCTTTGTCGATTTTAGAACCGGCCACATACTACTTGATAGTGTTTTATTTTAGAGAATACGTGGAGTGTTCTCCTATCCATTCTCTCTTATTGCTTAGCTTTGCGAGGAAATTCCTTTCGAAGCTATATTTCTTGACCATTTCTTCGTTCTTCGACTTAGAACTGGGGAGAGCCCTGCTTGATATGTCCACGCTCTCTGGCATGGAGTCTCATTTTTTCCAGTCCCCACCCTAGTCAGTCCGTGCATTGCCACAAACTCTAACAGACAACCTAAAAGATTGGGGAGTTTCGCATTGCAAAGGCATGTCCTAAAGGAATTCGACAAGCATAATAGCCATTATAACTAGTGATGAAACAACAACTATTGACAATAGACGTCTAAAATTTTGACAGTTGCTATAAAAAAAGGTTGCCCTTACCGACCAATGAATCCACTTCAACCTTCGTGCGCCATCTTTTGCCGATTCCGGAAAAATTTCAGGTCGCAGATTCTAGTTTATAATCCAAGCCAGATTCCTGAATAGTTTAATTCTAGTTTCGTCAAAAGCCTCCAACTAGTCTAACAACTAAAAGGGTAATGTTACAATAGACCCATGCAGATCGCGGTGACAAAAGGCAGCGGTGCCTCTGTCCACATATCTAATATCTCATGATTCTCTAGTGTGGATACTTATCGTGGATTCCCACCGGAAGTCCTTAGATGCTCAGCAGAACAAGTTGAAAACTGTAACCGCCATCGTATTTTCGTAACAACCAACTAGATCTGGGCCCTGAAAGACCACCTATCAAGACAAGCAACAGAATTTTTGGAACGAGTCTCCGTCATTCAGCCCATCACTAAAATTTAGAATAGAAGACGTTCTTGAACCAGGAAATGAAGAATTGCTCCATCGAAAAAAATTTCATCCTCCCATTCTTGGCACACAAAAAGAGCCGAATTCATTCCACCCACAAGAATGATTGACCCGAAATCCAAGATGATTAAGGAGTCTAGTGACAAACATCCAACCCAAAGAAGTGAAAGAATGCCAAGGCCTCTGTATACAACTTCTGTAGTAATTGTTCCAATAATTTTCACCCAAAAAAGTTATACAATTCTTTTAGATAATTTAATGTTTTTATTTTTATAATTCGAAGTAGGTTTCATGTATATTTCGCCAAATTAAACATAATAGAATTGGAGAACAGAAAATTGCCTTACCTAACAAGATTGCCATCAATTAGGTTACATTAATCTCGCTTTTATTCTGTTTTTTTATCAAATTGGTTTACTGATTGGGTGTGTTTGGTTTGAGGGGTTAACGCCTGAATATGATCACAATGCTCAGAGATGTATATTATTATGTACATCCGAATCTACTTTCAAATAATATAATTCGAAAGGAAAATGAAATATGTAGCACTAATAATACTACACATAATTAGATCTAAAATTTTTAAGAGTACATACTTTCACATTAGCTATAGTTTTCTGAACTGAAAAACTAGCTATCAATAGACCAAAAAAAACTGTCTAAATAATGAATAGTTTTAGGCAATTACTGTTAACAAATCGTGTTATAATCTAGTTTCTCTTTTTAAATTAACATTGGCATTTTTTTTCTGGTTATAGATATTTTTGTTGCATTTGCAAATAAATAAAATATTTATATGGAGATATGAGATCACGGTTGTGTTATTATTTATATTTTCATATATTTCTAATAAGGAAGTAATTGAGTTAATAACACGTTCTGCTGGTGGGTTAACCATCGTTCAGCACATAATAAATTCTTTTAAAGTTGCAGCTTGTATTGTTTATGATGTAATTGGGTATATTAGAGTTAATTTATATATATTTTTTCAATTAATTGTTATTATTGCTACTTTATAAATTGTATGCTTGTTGAAGATTGCAGTTTTATTGTTTTAATATTGGTATCCAGAATGAAAATCAATTTCGAAAGCAACTAACAAACTTGAACATAATAAGAGGATTTGGTGCCATTATCCTTTTACTACATCATCCTTGAATAAGACTTGCACATATCAATTCATCCAATTCACTTTAAAATAAAAATAAAAAGTAACGGTCCTTTCCGAGACATATGTATCATCGTTCTGAATAGAATTAATGAACGTTAAGGCAATTGGAGACAACCAGTAATTATGACATGATGTATGTATTCCAGATCAACCTGTCAGTTTCTTCAATTAACATTTATTGACTTTTTAAAATTGCATTTTAATCATAATTAAATTTTATACGGTGTAATTATAGGTATACACAAATATGGTCCTGTAGAAACAGGTGATAAACTATGTTGAGTTTATGAATTTTATAAACTCGTTTTATAATCCTTTTTACGATTAAATTAAAAATGAATGATTTATTCTTGGGAAATAGAATTAATTTCTACGGTTTGAAGTTGTATACATAGGCCTTGGAATTCTTTCACTTCTTTGGGTTGGATGTTTGTCTCTAGACCCCTTAGTCATCTTGTATTTCTGGCCAATCATTCCTTGTGTTCATCAAGAATGAGTCATCTGGTCAAGAGTCCTGGTTCAAGAACGTATGCTATTCTAAATTTTAGTGATGGGCTGAATGGCGGGGGCTCTTGCCAAAGCTTCTGTTGCTTGTCTTGATAGGTGGTCGTTCAAGCCCCCGATTGTTTCGAAAATACCACGGCGGTTACAGTTTTTAACTTGTTCTGCTAAGCATCTAAGAGCAGGTGCTGCTTTATGTCACCGGCACCTGCATGGATCTACATATTAGTAACATTGCTCTCCTAGTTGTTAGACTAGTTGGAGGCTTTTAATGAACCTTAGAATTAATCTGGGATTTTCGACGGGGATGTCACTAGGCGTTAGAAACGGCCCACTGAAGTGTTGGTGTCGAGTCTGACTGGCAACAACACATTTACACAAAATGTGTTCTGACGTCTCTAGATCTCCTTGACATAGACGGCAGAATTGATCTTCAGCGTTTGCGAGCTTATCTAAGTGGTACTTCAGGACCACATGACCTGTCAGAAACCCTGCCAGCAGGCTAAGATCCCCTTTGCTGGAAGATAGCATTGCGTTCGCCTGCTTCTGTTCTGGCATATTCTGCCAGTGGGAGACCTTTCTGTTGTCCTCCCATTTGTTAACTGCTTGGTTTAGGTGTCTCTTTTGCAGTCCACAACAGGGATAAGGTCCAATGAAAGGCATTTTTGCTGCTTCTTTGGTAAGCTTATATGATTTTTCGTTTCCTTCGATCCCTTGATGGCTTAGGACCCACTGAAAAATTACGTGGTTACTCCGTCCCAATTGCCTTAAATTGCAAAATCTTACAATAAATTGAAGATTTCATAATGTGACTCCATTGGAATTGCGCACATTCCACAGAGATGGGAATCTTTGCTTTAACGTGAACTGCACCCTTACGCATTTTTCAATGCTTACTATTATAGGTCGACCAGAATGCCGTGGCAGTAATGACACGTTTTACGCAAATAGGTGGAACGTATAGGACATTATAACAAGCGAGAATCGACACCAACTGCCACGGGATTCTGGTCGATTTACAGCTTCTATTTATTCAGCCATTTTATAACATCGTCGGTGGCTGATCTGAATCCAGCGATAGATAATAATAAATATTTCAGGATTCAACATGGAACCCTGCGGAACCCCAGCTCGTATACGTTCTAATAAATAGTCGTTATATTATCCCGTCTTCTTGCAAGTAAACCACCACCGTAGCTCCACTGATACCTGTCCTATTGCCCTGATTGGCCTTTATAGAGGTGGATTAGGCTTCTTGAACCCTTTTGTCTCACTTATAAACTCTTCTGGCTCTGGATGTATGTACACTTGACATTCCTTAGTCTTCTTTTACTAAGCGGCAGGGTGCTGTCTCTATAAGTCCATCACCTCCACATTTAACTTTACCGTTTTTTCGATAAGGGTAATAGCGTATTTTTCATACGTTAAATGTGGAGGGGGTGGGCTGACAAAGACAGCACACTGTCGTTTAATAAAACCGTTCGAAGACTAAGTCGTGTCGAGTGTACGAGAAAATGGTTGTAACACATTTCCGTTGTGTGAAGTGTTCGGATTGAAGGTACAGACGGGGACAATATTGTGGGTACATGGATACACTTGCTACATATTTAATCCGAATAAAATGCCGAACAAAACTTTCAGCAAAACAAATTTGTAAAAGACTTTATCAAAACAAAAACTAACATTCTGTTAGAAAACTAATCAAATTAACAAATTTATATACAAAATAAAAAGGAAGAAATATTTAAAATATATTGGAGAAAATTATGGGTACATTTAATTAATTAATGTTAATTAATGATACCCATTGTCCTAATATGTTGTGTGGCCGCCTTTAGCTTCAATAATAGCCAAAAGTCGTCGTGGTACGCTGTCTATTAAAGTTGAAATTGTTTCTGCAAGGATTTCAATCCAGGCAATGACCATATTATTAAAATATTTTTTATCTAAATAAGCTCATAAATGTTCTGTCGGGTTTAGGTCAGGGCTCTGGGGTGGCCATTCAAGGACTATTATTTCCTATGAAATAATCCTTAGCAACTCTCGAGGTGTGCTTCGCATCATTATCCTGCTGGCAGGTAAGTTCGTCCGCTAAATTCATTTTTTCAATCGAGAGACCCAATATTTGTACATAAGAAGATCCTGTCATCTTGCCCTCTACCCCTGACCAGATTATTCACACCGTTCTTACTGAAACAGCCCCATACCAAAACATTCTCGAGATCGAGAGTTCAAACTTACTCTCGTGAGACCTACATTATCCCAAAAAGCTTATGGTTTGTTGACGGCTAACCGTTTCTTCTTGTTGCTGTCACTAATAAACGGCTTTTTTCTTCTTATATAGCTTTGAAGTCCAACTTCACTAATTTGCCATTTAATAGTTTTGTGGAAACGTTAACACCTACTATTTGATTTTTCTTTGCGAGCACTTGCACTTAGATTTTTTTTACTTCATGCACAATTCGGGCATCTCCTCTTGGTGTCGTTTTTTACACATTTTTGACACAGCAGTGTTTCTTGAAACTTTATATTTCTTCGCTATTTTACCGTCAAGTAATCTACGATCTTCAATAATAAGTTTTCGAATTTCCAAGTTTATTTCCTTTATAGGAACCATGTTTAATTTGCTGACACACTGTCAAACAATACAACGACTTAAAATAAATGCACTAAGAATCTTTCTCTACCACAAAGATAATAACGTAAAAACAGGGCGACAGACAGAATAAAACTACGATTTGATTTATTCGTTTACAACTATTAACAAAGTTGTATGAAATTTATTACTCTAGGCGGTATAATAGGATACGTCGTTCCAAGAATTTATCGACGCGTCCAGTACTGTACCCACAAAACTGTCCCCGACTGTAGGTGTTAATCCTGGCAGCATCCAATTGATCTGGTATGGCCAAGATTCTCCTGATCTTCACTTTGGGAGGTGGTTTGTCCAAATCCAGTTCTCTTAACTGTGAGATGAATGCGTTCGAAGATGTAGTGGTCCTATCCAGGGTCTTGGTGACTAAAGCTGCCACATGTACACTCCAAGTGATGGAACTCCTACGTCAACTCGGAACTGAACGTTTCGCACGCGCCAAGAGCCACCAACTATAATCCTTAGATTTTGTAAGACTTCAAGCTCCACATATACTATCAATATCAATATCAATTGCGAAAAAGTTGGATACTGCAATCTAAACCCTTTAACACTTTCTGGTGTTCTTCAAGGACTGATTTGACTCTTGCATTCATATTGGTAGGTAATAAAAACAAATAAACAACGTAAAACAAAATCTGCATGATCCATTCGAATATATAGGCGTGAAAATCGATTTAATTAATTAATTTAATTTTTACATCTGTTCAAACTAGCTTCGCTAACATACAAAGAAGACGATATAATAGAATAACTCGCTCTAGGATTACGAAATCTATGTCAACTCGATGCAAGGTGAACGAAAGTAAACAAGAGCTAATTCCTCAGCGTATTACCGTTCTTATTAACGGCGTATACATCCTTTTCTAATACTCGAGATGAAGGCGCGTCTCGATGTCAAGAGAATGGCGCTCCGATCTTGTGACCGAACGCATCAATTTGGAATTACACCCGCTCCGCTGACTCCGCTGCGAATTACCGGCTGAACGCGTAAACACGGGTACACTCAACGCCTGAAAACTAGATCATTGTCTCTCGTGGACCAATAAATCCGCGCTTACCTGCATAAATACTATAGGTAAAAATGTATAGAAGCTCACGAGGTTTATGATAGTCTAATGCCGCTCTATTCTTACATAATCCAGCGCTACGTCCCTTCTCTTTGCAATCAGAACAAAATGCATCCATAGGCAGATGCAATATTCCGCCCCGATCTGAAGAAAACTGTAAATGTTTATTGTCAGATATAGTTTAGTTGTGTTTTGATTGGATGTGTTAATTTTATTTCCGCGGCGTAAAAATTATTATTTTTTTGTTATTATTAGCGAAATTAGTTTTAAATACATCGAGTTAGTGAGATGAATCTTCGTTTATTATTCAACAAATTGGTAAGTCGTGTTTCGAATTTAAATTTATGTTTTGAAATTTTATTAATTTAATTTTATCGGAATTAAATATTATTGTTATTTAATAATCGGTACCCCCTCCTTTATACAATTCAAGATCTTTGTGTAGTTTTCAATGCCATAAGCTGAAGCTAATTATTTACATTTGTGATGATTATGCAATTCATCTGCTTAATTAATTTCACATTAATTTTAATGATTGATATAATCTTCTATTTATTTATATACATTTTAATATAAGTAATTCTTGAAGTTCATTTACGGTCATTGTTAAATGATGTTTCACAAAGTTCAATCTTACTTATTATCTCGTTAATACAAGTTTTTAGCTTGAATTAACTTGATGTTTTCTGTAGGCAAATAATACAACAGAAACGTTTTTCTGTACTTTACTGTTGGCTATTCTGAAAGTATTCCTAGGGTGTGGTGCAACTATCTATTATTGTCTGACCTACAATATGTTTTCAACAAGAGGTTGCTCAGAATCGAGCAATAGATTTTAGTATATTTTTTAAAAGTATTCTTTAAACTGCATCCACAGGATTCTTACATAGTTTGAGGTTATGTTTTGACCAAACATTTTTAAATGGGTTCACAATCTTAATCTACTGATTGGTTCTTTTTGGTTTGAAAATTGATAAGAAGTATTATGCTTGCTGCAAACCTCAAGAAGCTCAACAGGGTAGCTGTCAAAACAATATTTTAAATCAGTTATTTGTACATACAATAAATGCTGCGACCAATGAAATTAAAAGATAAAAAGTGACAGCTGACAGCATATTTGTCATTATTAACATTTCGGACTGGCAATGGTGGTATTGTAATATTAATTGTTGTGGTCTGAGTTGCTTGATGATAAAGTAGAGAAAAAAATCTTAAAATTAGCCGAAAAGATCGAGAAGCATCTAATTCAAAATGTCACAAATGTAAAGGTAGAATTTTCCAAAGTAAGTGAAGAAGTGTTCAAATGTTACACCTCTTAAACTAGCTAACCAATTTGTCTTTAAGTAAAAATCTAATACATATAGAATCAGATACTAGTACAAGATATATGTATACAGGTTGTCTCAGCTTTTGGGTTACAGGCATTATCTACTTTCCCTGTATAGTTATCAAAAAACTTTTCAACCTTTGACCTTGAAGGAGATTTCAAGGTCAACTTTGTTTTGTTTTTACATTTGTTTTGCATTTTATTTATCAAAAACTAATAAATCACTTTTATTTGCCTTGTCAATTTTGACACAATTCAGATAAACTTGTCGAAAGTGAAAAGTCGTGATCTGTCAGTCAACAACTGTCAGTCTTGCTTCTGCTTCTTGATCGGATTTACGGTATCCGCAGCTTTTTAATATGCCACTTACATACTACTTCAATGAATATGTAGATGTGTTAATAGTCTACCGAGAATGCAGAAGGAATTCCCGAGAAGCTGCAAATTTGTATCGAGTAAACAGAACATTTAACAGAGTAGAAGCGAAGTTACCAACTGGTTCATTTCCCTCTACCGTAAAACATGCTAACCATAATGCTCCTGTCAGAAATGAAGAGAATATAATCAAGATTTTGGCTTACGTAGCAGTAAACCCCCATGTTTCACTTCGACGTTTGGCAGAAGAAATTGGGATTACGAAAGCTACAGTACATAGAATTTTAAAAGGGCATCGATACCATCCATTTAAAGTTCATTTATCACAAGAATTAAGACTAAACGATTTACAAAGACGCATGGATTTCATTGCACGATTGCAAGTTCTAGAATTTGAAAATCCAAATTATCTGAATTGTATTTTGTGAAGTGACGAAAATCGCTTCATCGCAGGTAATTGGCCCTGCTTTCTGGTTCCACTTTATCATCACGCTACCACCGTGACCAGTCTACGATCAAGAACAACTTTTCTCTCAGAACTACCACCCCACCTCTATGATCTCCAACTTGTCCAAAATTGCCGAGCATGCAATCCTCAACCGTCTACAAAAGATTTTTTCTTCATAATGGCATCTAAAATGACTTTCAACTATTCAAGTAGTTCCTAACTCATTCCAGGCAAAGAAAACGATCATACTGAGATCCCTCAAGGCTTAGGCAGTGATCATCCTGCAATATACACTGCTGACACGGCAATCATCAGTACTGCCAGGAGCAAATCCTTTTTTGTTGTCGCTTGCAGCGATCAGAACAAACAGATAGAGGTCTCCGGAAATGTGCTCTCTCTATGGGTTAAACTTTTGATTTATATAACTTTTCTTCGATTTATATTGACGTATGGAACTCTATGGTGGTCTTATCTTGTCAGATCCTATTACAGGAGGATGGATATTGAACAAAACATTAACCTTAGATTAATAATTAGAGCCCCCTGGTTGGTTAGAGACGTCCTCAAAGTTGGCCTGCTAGCCTCATGGCTTCGAAGATAGCCAAACTTGATCCCAAGAAGTCACCTCATACAGGACCTACTTGAACAGCACTCAAACAGCACCTAATTCAATTTTTATCTCTTCCTGAGCAAAGCCTAAAAAAAAAAAATCATCCATCTCGCGTCAAAAGAAACTCTCTCTAGAACGAGTAAAAGGGGTGACAGGTCGCTACCAGAAAATTACCGTCCTGTAGCTCTCACGTCTTCTTTTTCAAAAATATTTGAATATTGTTTTTTAAACAGGTTACAGACATTTTTGTCTCACTTTAATATAATCTCAAATTGCCAACACGGTTTTAGGAAAAAATTTTCTACTTCTACTGCTTTAAATACTTTTATTAATGGAATCATGACCTCTATTGAAAATGGTACCTATCCTGTGGGATTTTTTTTGGATGGAAATAAGGCGTTTAATTGTGTTTCTCACGACCTTCTTTTAAACAAACTAGAAGCGTATGGAATCAGAGGGAATGCTTTAAATTGGATTGAGTCTTTTTTGCGAAACCGAACTCAGTACATCAATATTTTGTACAACAATAGTGCTGCTGTTGGGAGTGTTTCTTCTGAGTCTCTGCCTAATAACATTGGAGTACCACAAGGATCTATTTTAGGTCCCGTACTTTTTTTACTGTTTATCAATGATTTTCCTTTGACATTGCACAATGCTTCAATCACTTTGTATGCAGATGATGTTGCTTTACTAGCAACAGATAAAACCGAAGATATTTTGGCTGAGACTTGTTATAACTTTTACTATTACATACAATAATTTAGTCCGCATACACTACTTTATGACTTTGTTACGTACAACATTATCTTACCGAAAATCATGTTGCCCTATTAATTATGTGACAATAGCGAAAGGTTACCTTTCGTTATTTGAATTATTAATGTATTCGCTGTGGCCACATATGGAGGTAAAACAATCTAAATTAATGTTAAAAATTCTAACAAATAAATTCTCACGAACCCTTTGTAATACATCTCAGTTCGTATTTTCAAAATCCATTCACACCGCATTTAATACTCACCATTAAATACTCAATAATAGTTACGCAGTACTTACCATTACGTATAAGGTATCATTAATTCCATTATTCAATGACCAGATAAAATCTGATTGTAATTATGCGTCTAATTACATTGTCCTCTTATATAGTTGTTTTTCTTAGATTAAACTCAGCTTTATTGTTTAAACGAAGTAATTCCACACATGTGACAGTTTTTACTCGACAGTTTTTCAAAAGTAAAGAAGCTTGCGTTAGTACATTCATTGTTACGCATTCCCTAATTAATTATAATCATACATTACCTCTGACAGTAATTGTGAGACGCAACAAGCGTTCGCTACACACAGTTCTTTTACGCAATGACGTATCAAACATTTCTCACTGTCAGAAGACATAAAATAAGGGAAATGATACATCGTTTAATTGAGGTATTACATCAGTAAACTTGCGGTATAGTTTTCATCCATTTATAATTTAAAATGCTAGCGCATTACATACGTAAATGTACAGTATTTATTAATTAGAATATCTTGTATCTGAAGCAACTTCCTTATATTATACATACATATACATATATAAAATTATTTACCCCTGTTCACATATCTCATACTAGGATGTTATATAAGTAACTCAAACGTTTTGTAAAGAATTGGGTCGAATTCTAATGCATCCAAATGCGACATGTGGGTAATATGATTATATCAGAAATAATATTTAGTAGGGAAACTGTAACAGATGCCTTTGGTAATGTTATATCGATTTCGAACATCTGGAAACCGAATCTGTATTACTATTATTATGTAATTTCTGTATTAACATTATAACAGATTACTTTAAAACAGTTATATCAACAGTAACAGCAATGCTAAGATATAACTACAGACTATCCTAAAAACCTGCTAATCAAGAATCATTATGGAACCGTTGCACAGAGGTTTAGGATCAGAGATACACTAAGAAAATCTAAAATTTCAACTGTCGGAGCAAAATTGTATTATAATATGATATTCTTATCACATTAAAGCAAGTTTAAGGCTAAGAATTACAACTGATACATCACCCAAATTAAAGATAGATAAAGATGCTTTCAAACATTGTAAAGTTCACATCTTTTAAAAAATGCGATTTTAATTCTTCTGGTTTCTGGCTTTGTATAGAAAAATCCTTTGTGAATATAATTGTTTTATGACTTTATAATGAAAGTCTTATCTTAATAGTATGATTTAGTCCGATTAACAGTATTAGAAATTTATCTTTCGGTTGCTCTGGTAATAATCTGCAATTATATGCATATTTCTTATGAATTAGGTAATAATTAGTCGAACATTCATTAAGGAGGACAACTCAGGACGAAATGAGGCTAAGAGGTTGCGAGTCATGGATAAATAGAATTATTTCGCTCAGGTTTGTCTTGTGAAATATTAGTGTGTTCTTATGAGCCATTATATTAGTGTTTCCAGTTGTAAAGTTTGTGTTTTTGGAGTTTTTTCTTTCGAGTTGCGGTATTGTGGTCATGAGAAATCCGCCAATTACGCGTACCTTATTGATTTCACCAGGAATCCTTTTTTTCTCCGTATTATTGACATTAAAAACTGCACAGAGAACAAACAGTCGCTTCTTGGCAAAATTTGGTGACTTGTTACGAGAAGAAATAAAATTTCCGGAAGTGGTTCTTCGTTGTATTCCTGGCCCTTCTTCTACTGGGCCCGACCATCGAAAGACTTCGAGGAAGCTTCAGTGGTATTTAAACGTCGAAAAACCCAACAGTTAAGAACGGCTACATCAATGGCCATACACATTTCCACCCTCACTAGGGGTTGACAAGCTGCATTAACACTTTTTTGTCAGTCGATTCTACATGAGTTGAAGCCCCTGTGGTTAAATTTTCACATTATTTATTCAGTTACTTAAGAAGCTAGAGATTTCGTTTATGTATTTCAGATCCTAAACCATTGTGCGTTGTGAGTCTCAGTTATCAGGTGCAAGAAGTAAGCAATATTAATGTGGGTGAAAGGACTAACTCGGAGATTAGAAGATGCAAATCTGACTGCACGGAGACCAACTACAGAACCACAGCTTACCAGGCAACGCCGAGTTGCCAGATTACAATTCGCAAGGGGTATATCAAAATTGGAGGGATGGTGATGTGTTGTTGACCGACGATCAATGGTGCAGGCCGAAGTACGAGTAGCTGTTCCTACCACCCTTGAAGAACTTGCGTAGCTTTTTCAGGAAGAACGAGAAATTATCCCACAAAACAATATACAGCAGATCATTGAAGGAATGCCTAGAAGAATGATGACTGTAATACAAGCTTGTGGTGGTAACAAACAATATTGATCCACTCTTCTGAAGTCTCGTTTAAGTTTAGTGTTGATTAATGTAGGGTCGAATTTTAGATGATAAATGATGGTTCACGATCAAGTTAACTGTCAATAGGTCTAGCAAGGAAATAGACCACACACACACAGAATGATCAAATGATAAAATTATCGACCAGCTATATCTACAAATTCCGGTATCTCTGATGAGGTAAGGATGGTCACTATTCTTCTTTTTGTTCTTGTTCTTGGTTTTGTTCATCAAATACGGAAGGTATTATCTAATTGGTAACAGTTTGAGCCAATGTTGTGCCTCGCACACAATAAATGCTTCGGTTCACAATAAATGCTTCGGTCTTTGTCTGTCCTGCTCAAGAGGATCTTTCCAATCTATACCTGGCCAGTAACAAAGTTTCGTAACAATCACCTAAAAAAACAGTCAAACGCTTGATTTCCTGACGCTGAACAAAATTGGACACAGTAATGAAGTGAGACCAGTCCTATATCAAAAATAACGTTAAAGTACTGTATCTAAAGTCACAACAACAGTCTTTTCCCATCGATAGTCATTGTAGCTGAAGGGCAACAACGTTTTATCACAAATCAAACGGATTCGGTTTTGCATGCGGTTTTGATGCTTTGATTCAACATACAGCCCCACTCAAAAATATCATCATCTGATCTTGGAGGAAGGAAAGGCTACAGATCTAAGCATCGTTGACACCTAATGACGTGTACACATACAGTCACACAGAAAAGTATACGTACGTGTCGCAAATACTGCGTATAGGAGAAAATTGATTTTATTTAAAAAAAGTGAATAGGTATACCAAAAAAAAAATCATAAAAACGCATTTATCGATTCCGTGGTTTAAATATAAAATAAAATATTTCAACATTGTATAAATAACAAAATTCCATTCACACAATTTCCCTCCTTTCTTAATCTTATTATTAGCTCTTGCATTTGAATACAAATTTCTTTAGGTTTTGGAATCATATATATAAAAATATATTTTATTTTATGGGCAACCGCACACTTCGCCAGCAAAAACACAAATGCAGCCTGCAGCTGCTTCTTATTCTATTTTTTTTGTACGAGTATATCATGCGAAATTTGCAAAAAAGGTTGCTACTTTGTTTGCATCCTATGTATTACTTATCTCTCCTACGATAGCGTCTCATCTATATAATACAAAACAGATGGGTAATTAATGAGAAAATTGTAGTTTGTTTTGAACAAATGTGTCGTTGAACATATGAATGCGTAGGATGTTTTGATTATAAGCGTGTAATTTCGCTTAAACTGCAAATTTAGGACGGGTACGTATAGTTTTTTGGATGACTGTATACTGCAAATCTAGATAGTACGAAGAATGGGCTACAAGACGAAGTAGGACCTCTAATGCCAGATAACGTCGTGCAGAGGATGCTGTCTGGAAACGACCATTGGCAGAAGAGACCCAAACAATGAAGGCAGCCGACCTAGGCTAACTACGAGGTGCCATCCTGAAGCAATGCGACCAGCGGTTCCAGGATGGATTCTACACCTGACAAAGTGAGGTTTTTTAGTGGGTGCCAGCCCCACACACCGGGGCACTGGTCTCATCCCTGATGGTGCGTTTAGACATTTTTCCTCACTTAAAAAAGTATGAAGGGTAAATAGTTCAGGTCCCAATGGGAGACTCTGGGGGCACTAGCTTATAGAAAAAGTTTTTCCAGTCAGATTATGAACCTGTTTATATAATCTTGTTAAAAACGATTCTCCAACTAAGACTAGATCATCTGCGTAATCCTGTACGTTAAAGCCTTTTTCGTGCAGCAAATTAAGCAGATTATCGATGACTATAGACCACAATAGGGACAATAAAACCTCACCAGTCTGAAGACCACCGACTCCCCTCCCAACCCCTCGCGCCCAGCTACACTGTTATTCTCCGACTTTTGAACATAGCATGGGTCCATTTGATTATGGGAGCCTCTAAGCCCCTTTGTGCCATAGCTTTTGTTATAGACTCAAATGAGGTGTTATCTAAAGCTCCCTCCACGTCGATAAGAGCGCATAATTCTTTGTTATCGAAAGTCCCTTCGATTTTTTTTCCACGATTGTGTAGGAGCGTTTCATCATTCATCTTATATGATTATCAATGAAGATCATTTTTAAGTTAAATGATAAGAGACTTATCGGGCGGTGGGATTTAGGTATATCCGCTGGCTTATTACCAGCTTGACGCCTCTTCACGTTTGTGGTATATAATCATGAGGAAAACTTGCCCTAAAGATTTTGAATAGTTTGGTAGAAACAGCTGGAGATTTTATCCTTTAGTTTGTAAAGATTAAAGTAAGTATATTTTTTTACAGATTAATCCTTTTATAATCAATTTCCTTCTTTGTCTTTAATCAATTATTTTGTAACCTTTTCTTAATCAATTTCCACAAATCTCTTGTCGATATTCATATTTGGTGTTACAATAAAATATCTAACACTCAAGTTTATGACCAATAATCTTAGACTGGTTTTCCCATGTTGATCTTATTTGCTCAAAATTACATTCTAATCATTTTTCGGTAAGCAATTTAAAATTTAATACGTAGCTTCTTAAACAGGAAATCTTCACTGTCCGTGTTATTATTCTCCTGTTTACTCACTAATCGATTAATACATAATTATTTTGCGCAATCTATTTATTGAGAGAGAGAGTTTTGTGGTACAAAAAAGAAATGTAATGAAGATAATTTAAATCTTCCCTATAAACGATGTTTATACAATCGAAAATATAACTTAAGTAGATAAAAACTATTTACACTGCAAATGAGTGATAGGAAACAATTACAACTCATCACAATTATCAAATTATCAAACTTAAACATTTAATAACTTCCTTTCCGTCTGCGTCGTCTCTTTCAATCTATGTATGTAGACATTATACATGTATAACCTTGCAAAAGTATATTATTAAAATTCCCCGACATAAAACACTCTTGATTCTTGACAATATGATGATGATTACCTAAGCAGCAAGACGAACGAATCACTCTGTCTTGTATACGTCGTTAGATCCAGTAAATGATTTTGAATTATACCTAGCGACCTTGGACCAGAAATTAGAATCACAATCTTGGTTAACAAATGAAAACTCATTACAGGTTGCTGCGTAATGTGAAGGACCGCAACAATATTGCTATAATGATGGTTGTTGATTGGAATTTTGCAAGGTAACGCCAATCGGACTTAGGTAGATGCTATTAAAATGTTTAATTGTGTAGAAGAAGATATTAATGTAATTAGTTCGCTTGTGAACGATTTAATTAATGTTATTGAAGGATGAAATATGATTAGCAATGATTATTGCGTATAATTATTAAGGCTGAATAAACGAGAGCCAATACAAATCGAATTAATAACCATCAAATTACCTGTAACACATATGGAATATAATAATTGAATGTGAAAGTAAAAACGAATGAAATTTTAATACAAGAAAAAGATGCAAATAATAAAACACTACAAAATATCAAATTACATAATCGCAAACAAAATTAACATGCTCCCTATGAAAAACTAATACCTACCGAAAGGAAGAGGTTATATGGTTTGAAGCTCATGTCAATTCTTCTATGAAACAAGTTTTGAGCAAGAAAAAATTTAAATCATTAATTGATCTAGAGCAAGAAGAGGCACACTACAGTCCAAATAATTACCTGATATTCCAGAAAGTCCTAAGTATTATGAAACCGCAGTTTATTGGTTTTAAATAAGAGTTTGGAAGACAGTAACCGAGTACTGGTAACTAACATAGTATTAACACTTAATACTCCAAATAATCTTAGGCAAGATGAAAAAGCCCAGTTATTGATTAAGTGCTTTATTGAAGTGTCAAATTTTCGTTCGGAAATGCGAACTTCTTCAGGACAAACAATTTGAACTTTTATACTAAATAATTAACATTGATCGACGTTGTAACTTTGATGAATATGATTGTTAATATTCAACATTCAAAATACAACCGAGTTTTTAATAAATTAAAACAATCAAATATAACCAAGTTGAGATAAACTCAGTGATCCATCTCTTTACTTAACTAAAACTACTGACAACAAGTCGTTCGTCAATACCTCTCAAGGTAACTTTCCCGAAAACATAAAGAATTTCTTGTCTTTGGGTCACAAATTTAGTTTGCCTATCTCTTTTAAAGATATAAACCTATTTAAATATCTTTCAGAACTAGAACATATTCTTTTTAGTGTCCCTGTTTCTCAGAGAGACAGAATCCGGGCTAAAGCCACGTATTTAATTACCTACCAATTTTTCCCAAAAACCAGTTTTTAAATCTCCTTCCATCAGCACACCAATTGAAAAAGAAGTTAATGCGTTTTTGAAACAGAAACCTAATATTTTGATCACTAGAGCTGATAAAGGTAACACCACTGTAGCCATTGACATGGATTCTTATCACCAGAAGTTTCTTGAACTTCTCTCTGATCTTACTACTTACAAGGTTCTGCCAAAAGACTCGACTCCCAAAATAAAGAGAAATAACAATTTTCTAATTAACCAACTCAAGACTAAAGAGCATGTTACCGACGAAGAGGCCAAAGACGGCAAAACATACCATAATTGTCAATGTGTGTTCCAATAAGAAGGGAATCAACAGACGAAATCATGTTGGATGAAGAGAGGACAACGGCTGACTCGCATGAAACGGATTGTGAGTCAACTAAACATTAGGATAATAAATCTGCAGTGCCTAAATACCAAAACATGTCTGTCATAGAGTGAGTGAATTATCGGAGGACTTCATATTTGTCATCGCAATTTATAGAACTACAAATAGGGATTTTTTTTTCTGTAATTATTGACAAAATGAACGACTTTTTTTAACTTTCAATGAAATATAAGAATTATACCGTCAATGTGGGTGATTTGCAACTAAGGGGTGACTTGGAACAAAGTTACACGTTTTTAATATCTGTAGTATTGTGAGGTATCTATTAATTTTAAGTCTATGGAATCAGCTGCATTTGGTTTGGCAATATTCCTTTAGGTACGTTAAGTAGAAAAGCTAATGGCAAAAATATAAAGAAGATTGAACGACAAACCTCATTAACTGCACAAGAGGAAACATTTTTGGTTCGGGTTATTCTTTATGCTTCTGATTATCCTGGATATCCTTTTGAAAAGAGGATATCAAGTTACTTGTAAAGAGCTACTTGGATCGTGGAGGCAGAACCCTAGAAACATTTGTTAATAACAAACCTGGCGATGCTTGGTATTATTTTTTTATCAATCGCCATAAAAAACAGCTAACCGTAAGATTATCAGAGAATGTTAAACGATCTAGAGCAAGCATCTGCAGGGATACAATAAACCTATATCCTGGCCGGCAAAAGGTTCTTGTACGCAGAGCAACTAAACATGCAGAAACTATAATTGATACCACAAAATCAGCTACATCTACTTCAAGGGAACCCCTACCGTTATATGTTGTATATAAATCGGATCACTTGTGGCAACCGTGGACGGAGAGAGGCCCTAAAGATTGTCGCTATAACAGAAGCGCCTCCGGATGGTTTGATCAGAACCTATTTGAGGATAGGTTCCAAACTGTTGCTGACGAAATGGCTTAGAAGCTTTTATTGGTGACAATCTGGCAAGCCACATATCTACAAATGGCATAGAAACATGTCGAAGAGAGAATATTCAATTTATGTTCCTTCCTCCAAACAATACACATCTTACGCAACCGTTAGATGTGTCATGCTTTCGAGCAGTAAAAATTGCGTGGAGGAACATACTTAAGTCATGGAAAATGAAAAATAAGGGACCATTGAAAAAAGCAATATTTCCAAAAATATTAAAGTCAACCCTTAAAAAATTTGACGTAAAAAGTGCGGATAATATACGAGGCAACTGGATTGTACTCTCTAGATCGGTCAAAAATCCTTGACAAATTACCCCCAGAAAAAGATGCAGATGAAACTGCTAACTCACTAATAATAGAGAGCATGCAAGCCATGTTTTAAAGAAGCCAAATTTGGCAAATCCGACGAGGGTGGCACAAAACCTGGGCGAAAAAGAAAGCTCGATATAGCACCTGGTGAAAATGTTACCAACAAAGATTTAGGAACAGAACCACAATCACACAGTTCGTCAGAACCTGATCTTGTAAGTAAACGTAAAAAAAAAACTTCGAAGTGAATCAGAACATGAAGATGAAATTTATTCATTTCAAGTCACCCAAATTCATGGGTGACTTGCAACAGCCACCTTTTATTTATTTTTTGGTGCTGTAAACGTCCTAAAATTTTGGTACCCTAAGCAATTTGTTCTTCGATCCAATCCCCAATCACCCGTATTTTTTGTTTTTAAAAATAATTCATTAATTTATTTATACTAAATAAAGTATGTCAAAAGTGTACCAAGCGTAACAAGTCACCCATATTGACAGTAACTTATTATTTGCAGGGACTTTAATATTAATTTGCAGTAAGGCTAATATAATCCTTAAATAACTCCAATTTATTAAATCTGTCGCAATTTGGTTCGAGACAAGGCCACAGTACTAAATATTTCACTCTTGAACGTGGAATTCCATAAAGTAGTAGCTTAAGGCCACTTCTTTATGGAACTCCACGTTTAAGAGTGAAATATTTAGATGTTTCACCATCGATTTCAGTATAATGTATCCTATCTAACAAATAGCTTCTGAACCAATCCAATGCCAATCCCCTAATTCTATAATTTTACAATTTATTGAGCAGAAGAAGATCAAGCCTGTTCCCCCTCCCCTATATATGTCGGTGTCCATGAAGAAGTGTCATCCCTGGAACAATCTTTTATGAATGCGAAGGATACATCCCTGTTAGTGGATGTGAATCAAAGATATGCAATAAATGGTATAAAGTAAATGAAAACTAAATACACTTAGTACTTACTTTCTTAACAATAACTTGTTTTTAAATTGCCAAAAATCAATATGCTTGGAAGTGAAAGCAACTACTGTCGATAGGAATTCTTCCCATTATATCAAATCCTGCTGAGATTTTAAAGTGCCTTAGTTTATACAAGCATGTCTCTTTCTTCCACCATTTTTGAAATATTGTCTTTGCAATTTTTTTCTATAGCCAACGTTGAAGTAGGAGCTTGATTCTTAGCAAGTTTGTTAAAGTAAAGAGTATGCTTTTGAATTGTTGCTTAGTGTATGCAAACAGTGGAAATATCCACTCCTCATTTTGTTTATTGAAATAATTCTTGATGTAAAATAAACAAAAATATTATCATGTCATAAAACATCACATTGAATGACATTCTTGGGTATCAAATAGAAACATATGTTCTTATAATGGAAAACCATTTGGAGGAGTTTTTGGAAAACTTTCCAGTAAACATTCGTTAAAGAATATGGATTTTGGATGATCTATTGCATGAAAGAAACCTTTGAAATTTTGATCGCGGCAACATAGACAAGTTCTTCGGACTTTCTAGTCCTCATCAGTATGTAATATAGGAGTTCGAAACTGACACACGGTTACCACAAAGTCTGATATCTATTGAGCAATTTCCATAGAAAATGAGCTTTCGACAAAGCATTTTTTAGTTAAAACTCAGATAGCACTTACTGATGAGGACTAGAATGCCCGAAACATGTATCTATATTATAGAGATTGAAGTTTCAAACGTTAGACGTGGGTTTCTAAAAAGTATAATAAAATTATGCAATTACACGTCAGCATCTTGAGAAAAACAAGTCATTTCCTGTAAGTAATTTCAATGCATGAAAGAATGAAAATTACAGTATCATTAGATAACATTTTTGATTAAAAATAAAAATGCATTCCTATGTTTTCATCAGAAAATCGTGTATTACACTATACACAAAATTATATATTTGCGATTGCTTTAAAATCTTTAATGTCAAGAAAATTACATCCAATTACATATGAACACGAAAGATATTCAAGGCAGCGAAAAACCTCTGTACCATGATATTACCTTCAATGTATCTATGAGAAACACCAATTAAAAACTAATTCACAACTTCGCTCATTATAGCAAACATAATTCAATCGGTGCATTGATGATAATCCACACATGGTGTGGTAATAAGTAAAAAATATTGTTCGATAATATCGGAAAACCATAAAGCATTCCTCTTTGGTCGGCAATCCTTTTATGTCTGTTAATAGTTCCTATGAAACGACGAAGACTTCCAGGATTTCACTTTAATGCCGTGAATTAACCGAAGAGAATGTGAATGAAATCGCGTTAATACAACCACAGAAAAAAATCTCGGTGAACATAATGCTTCTGTTAACCTTAAAAAGGTGAACGCAATAGTAGCAGTTTATAGCATTTCACCTAATGTGATCTTGTACAGGAAGAGTGTAGAATTATATTGCATTCTTATCGTCATACATGAATGTATGTATGTACATACATACACCAAAATCAGAATCGTTTTATAAGGAAATAAATTTAATTTGTGGGAATAACCAGGAATAGGTTCTTCCGGTTCTACGCTAAAAATTTTATTTAAAATATTATATTTTTAATAATCCGTTTCAAGGTTGAGGTTAATTAAATCGAAGCGATTGACCTTAACGTATTAAGCTCTTAATATTCTGAAATAAACAAGACGTATGCTGCTTTTAAAAACAAACCTGCTCCCATTTTAAATAAGCCTTTTCGAAAAATTAATTGCATACAATAAAGAGAAAAAAAAACTTTTATCGAACTGGTTAACCTTTTCAACCCGAACCGTGCATTTGGAGCAGGATTTATGCAATTCTGCAACGGACCAGATTCAAAAGTATTTATTATTAATTTCAGGGTAGCCAAAACTAGTTATGTACATATTATGTGTGTCCTAATTAAAACGCATTCTTTTTGTTATTAAAACAATATCCATTCGAGCTGTACCTATAATATGTAGATAATATGTAAATGTGTTACAGTGTTGTATGCATTATAAATAGTAGTTCGACTTGGGACTTGTAACTTGGGGAGGTTGATTGTCGTCAAATACGCCCGTAGACGTACCAGTTTTTCAAGTTCACACATCTCTCGCATAACAAACCTGTTATTTCGCTGGTTAATTTACTAACCGGCATCTGTCGTTTGGTATTGTGATACGATTTGACATAATTGCTATGTATGTACAAATTTTCGTTGGCGTTAAAAGAGGTGAACTTGTTTTGTTTACTGCGACGAGGACATATAAAACAAAAATAATATCCATGTAATTTTCCAAAACGGAAATTCTACAGTCTTCTACATAGTGTTTTTTTTAGGAAGGTTGTCTTTAAATGGATTTTGTTTATGTCAGATTCACTTCTTAAAAAAGCACTAACATTAACTCAACAGCTAATTTCCACTAGTCAATGGCACTAAGTTATAATTAAAATTATTCTATCAAGAATATATATTTAATTTATATAATCAAACAATATCCAGATTGTTGCATTAAAAGATTGTTTGTAGCTAAGGCAAACGATAATATAAATTCCAGGTCTGAAGTTGAAGTCAAATCGAAATGGCACCTGGAACTTGTAAGAGTTGAAAATGGCATGTCCAGAAATGACGAACCAAACCACTTTTTGTAGAAAATTCTCAAATCCGAGGATATAAAAATAGTATGTGATCTAGTATGAAGTCCGAAATTTCTCATCGTCTTGCTTAGAAGCTGATAAAAAAAGTTTTAATATAGTTAGCAGAATTTCCTACTTCTTTTTCATGTCTTGAAAATAGGTCACAACTTTGTCTTTATTATAATGATCTTGAAGCCTAGAAGCGTGCTTTTTTTTGTTTTAATTTGCCCACACCCCCTCTGTACCATCCCAACTAGTTTTCTCTGGGTCTTCTACTGCCCCTTGAAAGTCTGAAACGCCCACAAGACGACGTCATCAACCACATTGAAAACCTCATCTGGTTTAAAGTAATTTGTATTTGCTATTAATTTGTGTGTTTAGTTCTTTGCAAAATGTGAATGCCCCAAAATAATACAGAAAAATGATAATGACATCTTTGTTCGAAAGCAAAGTATCAAGAATTTCAGATTCGTCATAGAACTGTCATACTACGACTTGTGATTTTATGCTTAACATGTTTTCATTGTATCTTTTTTTAGCTTGAGCTATGAAGTTTCAATTGGAGATTAATTGACTATTCATGAGAAGTAGTATGCTGTTATTTTCCATCAATTCTAAGGTTTTTGTGGTCTAGCAAGAATTTCTTTTATTGATGGTGGATGAAGGATGAAACAAGGATGAATTAAGATTAAATTTAATAGTATAGTTAACAAGTGAAAGACAATAGTTCTTCTTTGTTTTTACATGAGATGTATTGTGAACTTCTTTCACGAGCACCATTATTCTCCTTAAGAATTGTCAGTTCCATCACTTAAAAAAATACACGTTGCGAAAGCTATATCAGGTCTCGTGGTTTGACATAAAAAGACTTCTTGATAAGGAATGTTTCTCATTTCTTCAATTCCTACGTCTTCGTTAGATTCCACATTCTTACCGAACCTTACATTTGGATCTGCAGGTGTAGATATCGGTTTACAATCACTCATGTTGTATCTATTCAACATTTTTTCGATATATGAGGATTGATCCGACTGTAAACATTCATTTTTAACATCTCTAGTTATTCTTATACCTAGTATCTCAGTAACAACGCCTAAATCCTTAATATCTAGCTTCAGATGCAACTTTTGTTTCACTTCTTGGAGCAGTTTGTTGTTACTGGATAATATTCGCAAGTCATCAACATATGCTGCAATGATCACCGTTTCTGCTTTCTTTCTCATGTAGTATATACGCTGATCAGCCTTTGATTGAATGAGATTCATTTTTGTGAGGATAGTATGGAGTTTCTTATTCCAGGCTCTTCCACTAGGCTTTAAACCATACATCGCTTTCTTAAGTCGATAAACTTGTGAACTTCCTTGTTTTCCTAAATATTTAGGCTGGTTAATATAAACTTGTTCTTGTAATTCACCTTGCAAATATGCTGGAGTTACATTTCCGTATAATCTATTCCTTTAATTTGAGCATATCCTTTCACCAACCAACCTTGTAGCCTTGTATCGCTTCAACTCATTAATTCCCATGTGTCATTTGCTAATAAGGACTATATTCAGCGTCCATGGCACTGGTCCATTCTTCTTTCTCTGGACTATCTAAAGCTTCTTGAACAGTATGTGGCTCTGAAGCAAATCTTTCGGCCAAAAATGTTACGTAGCCATCCACTTGGTTAGGTTTTGGTTGTCGAGAAGAATGACGAATTCCTTGATTTTGAGATAATGGTAAATCATTTTCATATCTTTCATTAAGGTTGGTAATTTTGATTCTACCATCATACTTTTAGCCTTTTCTACGATGATACGGTTCATCCTCTCCGCTAGTTCATTTTGTTGTGGAGTATACGGCACGGTTATTTGGTGTTGGATGCCAGATTCTTGCAAGATGTTATTCTGCACCGTTATCTGTTCTTAAACATTTAATCCTTTTTCGTGCTTGGTTTTCTACCAAATTTTTTAAAGTTCTAAAGACTTTCTGAGACTTCACGTTTATGCTGTAGGAAGTATGTAAAAACTTTCCTCGTGTAATCATCAATAAAAACAAGAAAATATCTTGCACCTCCAATAGAATTTACCACCATTGGACCACATAACTCAGAATGCATAAGTTGCAATATTTCCTTCCTTGCTCTTTAAGTAAATTATACATGTTTCGTTGTCACATTTTGTGAAATCATACGCTGTTACTAAGTCATTTGTCTTAAGTAATTTCATAACTTTTCGGTTTAATTGGCCTAATCTTTTGTGCCATAAATCTCCATTTGTTAAATGTTCAGTATACATGCCTGTCTGATGTGCACAATTGAATTTATAAATGCCATTATTTTCTCTACCTGTTGCTAACAGTTCATTGTATTTTGTATATATTTCACAATATTTTCGACTAAAACTTATTCGGAATATACAAAACATCGGCGGCTTCTACTTCTTGTACTTTACCGTTTACAATAAATGGAATGTCTACATTCTCAACCAATTGTGCTGTTATAGTAGAATTATCAGCAGACATGATATGTGTTACGTCACATAATTTTACGTTTTCCAGGCAATTTCGGTTAGCTGTCATATGTGATGAAGCACATGGAGCCAGATACCAAACTGCCTTGCTGTCATCTACAGTTAATTCATAGGAAACAAGAAAACCTTGATGTTTTTTCTTTACTTCATTCTTACTCTCTGAACGTTCTGTGTTTTTATTATATTAACTTTCAAAATGACCATAATTATTACATAATTTTTTTTTAATGTGGTGGGTGCTTAGTTGCAGTGACTCCGTAAGCTGTATCGCTTGTTTGGCTATCACTGCAACTCTCGCGGTGTAGTTTTGATGTATGCAAGTTGTGTTCAATTGGCTTTGTGACAGCATCATATCGCCTTTTATGATGCCGCGCTGTTAATCACTTTGCTCCCAACAGCGAATGGCAAGTCGATCCGGGATTAAACTCTCTGAAAAAATGTCACCGTCCCTCCAGAGAATTGAACCCCGGCGCCTATCGTCCTCTCACAACAATAGTCAGCCGCCTAACCACTGCGGCCATCGACCCGTTTAGATTAAGATTAAATTTAATAGTATGGTTAACAAGTGAAAGACAATAGCTCTTCTTAAGAATTGTCAGTTCCATCACTTAAAAAAATACACGTTGCGTAAGCTATAGCAGGTCTCGTGGTTTGACATAAAAATAGAAGACTTCTTGATAAGGAATGATTCTCATCTCTTCAATTCCTACGTCTTCTTTAGATTCCACATTTTTACCGAACCTTACATTTGGATCTGCAGGTGTAGATATCGGTTTGATTGATTTGATTGATCCTGTTGTCCAAGAGCTTATTTATAAATTTCCTACATATTGTGTCCTTTCTGTCGCACAAGGATGCCATACCATGCCGGGCCAGGAGAACATCCTGAGGTATACCTCTTTCGGGATAGATTCCATCCAGTCTAAATGATAAGTACTCGGAAGCATACACAGGATACCAAATAAGAGCAGCGTATTCTACTTTACTTAATACAAAGGTAAAATATAAAGATTTAAGTACATTTACGTCATTGAAATATTTTGAGATACGCATCACAAAGCCCAGACATTTGAAAGCAGCGATGCATGTATTGGAGAAATGTGACTTAAAAGTAAGAGCTGAATCAAATAGTACTCCTAGATCCCTGACTTCAGTGCCAATCTTTAAAAAAATGCCCATTGGTATGGTATGAGGCATTGGAGGCCGTGGAGGAGCGTGAGTAAGTGATAATACAACACTTGTCTATATTCAACTTTAATTTGGAACCTTCACACCATTTCACCAACGTGTCAAGGTTGTACTGAAGCGTAATTGAGTCCTCGTCAGAAGTAATTTCCGAATAAATTTTTATGTCATCAGCAAACGCAAGTATAGGACAATCAATTTTCAGTAGTCAAACAACAAGGGGCCTAAGTTTGACCCTTGAGGTACTCCAGATGTGGGGACAAAGACATTTGGATGATAACCATTGTACGCCTGCAAGCAGTGTTCTGATCCATTCATCATTGACTTTAAATCGAAATCCGATGACATGTTGACATATTCATCAAAAGAACTACATTTATTTAAATTAGTAGTTACCAATGCACACACTAATCCAACCTTTCTTGTTAAGCCAGAATATTCAAAAGCACACTGCAATTTGTCCCCAGCTTCCTTTGCGGTTTTTGTATCCTGAATATGCACATAATTAACTGGATCAATCAGCTACGTATACGTATACGCCATCACCTGTTATGCAACCCCATAAATCTTCATGCTCTAGTAGTGCCTGCATAGAAAATTTCCATGTATTATAATTTTCTCTGCCAATTAACTTTTCTATGGAAAGTGTATTTGTCTGTGCCATTTTTATTTCCTTACTTTTCTTTACAAAATTCAATTTTTCGGTAAGCGTTTACGACCACCTGAGGCCATAACCAGTTAAAAGCGGTTGAATATTTGTAAGAATGTAGATTTACCACCATTTTAACTAGAAGAGAGATTTCAAAACTTAAGTAATCGACATTATATTCAAACACACAAGATTAAACGATAGAATCTTCAAGGCTCCGTAATTCTGCACTTCATCTTCACAAGGTTTAGTGTAGAAGCCGAGATATACAGGTTTATGTCAAGCGTTTCGCAACATGTCAGGCCATAAACAAGGAAATCTAGATTGTCGCACAGTTACATCAGATAATGAAGAGATTCTGACGCATTATTAGACTTAATTGCTTGCTATTATGTTTCTCTATTATAACGCCAATTCCTTTTTTTTCTATTTAGTCGGTCGTTCTCGCTAACAATAGAAGATTAAAGATTATAACAATAGTGTTACATCTCGGACCATTAAATGTAAAATATGATTCAGTAATTTAGTCGTCGTAACATCCACATCCATTCTATTTCGTAACTTTTATAATTCGAAAATGGAATTGACTTTAGTTAGCGGACTTTTCCTTGAAACCGAACCTAAGAAAAATCAATCGAGGCAGAAAACGTAAGAAGCACATCTAACGGTGTGATAAAAAGATAATTTTATTGGTCTACGGAGAGAAACACGCTCAACATTATACAGTATCAATAGTTACGTTTAAATTTCCTGCTTACTGATTATATAGGAAGCACACTAACGATTTGCAAGTATAATGTTATTATTTAAAACGTAATTTAACGATTACACCAATTTATTCAATAGTAATGATTATGGTCGTATCAACACTGTGATTGGTGGAACAATTCACCGTACCACAATAGGTTTTAAGCCTAAGTATGCGTCGACATTCTCTTTTCTCAATTTATTTTATTCCATTTGCAACGATTAAACGTTTAAATACGTCATTATAAATCTTACTACCGTCAGGTGTGCCCTCAGGATATGTATTAGGACCATAGTTATTTCTAATTATTGATTGTATAGCGATATTGCAATAAATTTCAGTAGTTCGAGGGGATTATAAATTTATTGCTATAATTTATAAGTAATAAGATTTTCTGGTTTATACAGAAATAAAAACAATTTCAATTATATAGTTTTGTTATACAGGGTTTTCGGCGTAGATTAATCTTCCAAATCGTTTTATATTTTAAGGAAACTTTATAATAATAGAAAGACATCCCAGCATGACTTCACTTCACGACTATTATAGATTTTTCTAACGAAACGCAAATAAATATTCCACAAGGATATCACAGACAATACCCACCTCACCTCAAGGTACCGATATCGACATCTTCAAGGTGCGCCGACATTTTAGGTGGTACTCTAGTATAAAGAATTCCTTCGCTTGTGTTTTCTTCACGGTAAAATCCTCTTAAGCATTCTTTACAAGTCACTATAACTTCTTTTGTACTTACTTAAAGCATTAACGTTACAGGCCTGCGCCTTTTTGTATCATAATGTATTTAATTTGACTTTTATAATCCAAGAGACAATGCATGCACGTAACTTACAACTATGTAGCAATGAGAGAAATATAAAATCCTCTTAAGCTACTGAATTATTTTGGCGGATTTCACTGACGTTAATTATTTATTCGACATGCATATTTATTTTGTTATATTTAATTTAAAAAAAATAGCTGAGACTGGATTCAATTGATATTGTTATTTGATTCTGTTGCAGGGTATTATTATATTAGTCCTGGTCACCTTCGGAATGCAACGGTGTTCTAGTGCAAGTCATAATGAGGTAAGTTTTTTTTGGTATATAGCCAGATTTTAGTTAAAGCCGACTTTAAATAATATCATCTTAGGTTGGCTGCATTTTTTGTTGGCCAATTTTAAAATTGCCTTCTCTTACTTACGTCTTTTCTTATCAGCATTTATTTCTTTAGTTTATCTAAAATATAAATAATGATGATTATCAGTGCATTCTTTAATTCTCAATTGAAAATTATCCTATCCTAAGCTTTTGTCTTAGATCCTGTGACACTGAAACTCTCTGGATTTCAAGAATTATACATTTTATACAACCATTCTTTCAAGAAAATGTTAACGTGTTGGAAGAATTAAAACTGCGCTTTGCTGCATATTATACAAATGAGTCGATTGATGTGGCAATTTTCTAAGATGAAATGAAGGAGTGGACTTGGAAAGTATCGAGCACGAACAGTACAACAAATTATTATGTATAATATGGGTTTAGTTCGTAATACTGGATATTTTCAATATGTTCAATATGATTCTCTCAAAGCTGAAGCAGAATTCAAAAGCCAACAACTTACAGTACAAAAAGCCCATAAACGAATAAAAAATTTTATGAAAATCTTTGAATATAGAGGAAGAAGATACCAACAAACAAATTGTAAAACTGGAGACAACTATTGATCTCTATAAAAAGAAACTAATCGTTTAAAGCAAGATATAGGTCATCTTCAGATAGAAACAAAAACTCAGAGAGAACAGAAAATTTAGAGAATAGAGGAAAGAGTTAACGAAGCAAACATCAAGATAAAACATAACCAAGAACTGCAAGATAGAAGATTGAATTTAGGAGTAGCATGAATTGTTTTTAAATAATGGTAAAGAATTTCTTCTATGCGAAAGAGGTCCTAAAAATTATTCGAAAATAAATGCCAATTATGTTGCTGTCAATCAAAGATTTGGATATTGAAAATAAAGAATTCAGTCAAAACATTGAAAAGCTTAAAACAGATAATTTGGTGAAATATATTAAAATAGTTGACTTAAAGATAGAAGGAAGAAGTATGCTAAATTCTAGCGAAAACTGATTAGCACAACAAAAAGGATTCAGCGAATAAGAAACAGTAGACAATTTTACAAAATGAGAAAGCAGAACTATTAAAGAAAACCATGCAGCTTGAACAGCAACGTCGCCAACTGCTTGGTAAAAAGATGAATTGTGGAATATAAAGAGGAGTAAAAAATGTATATATTTAATTGAAAAACAAGCAGCTTTGCTGACATCTCTGTTGAAGTCCCAATACTCCCACTTGACTTCGTTAAAAAACTTGGAAGAAAGAATTCAGGCTGTGGAAATGGAAAACCAATCATTGATCAATCAATTGTGATCAACTTCTAATTGATGCTTCTGAATGGACGCAATTGAAAGAATAATTTTTTGGGAAAAAATTACAAAAGGAACCTGAGTTGGTTACACAAAATACCTACAAGTTAGAACATCAAACTACTCGTTCGTTATTGAGAAAGTCATGGTTGACTTTGCATTAAGACCTGAGAACCACGAAATTCTCACCACAATTTAAAGTGCCGAATATTCTGGATCATGCTCGCAAAAACAATTATCACAACCTTTCAAACCTAATGGAAAATAATAGCATATGTCTAAATAAAATTCAATTAAATGGGGACAAATCTAAACTAAGGGGGTGGTTCTGGAACACTGGAAGTGGAAGTTTTTCATTAATAGCCGATACAACCTCTATCCTAACTGACAATGACCGTTTTGGTGGTGCATGCTTTTCAGTGCTGCCATTACTACTTCCAAGCCAGTCATGATAGGAGCTCTGATTCTGATGAGTGGTTAAAGTTGGCCTTCTTTGTTGGAGTGATCATGATGATTATATCGATAGCTTGAATTAGGAGATGCCGTGTACTGATATCGTTTCTCGTTATCTCTCCAATTTTTCTGTGAGCAATTCTACTGATTGTGAATGGATAGTGCGTAAAAAATGAAAATCAGTATGGACGAATACTTCCGACAATCACTTCTAAATCACATCTGTTATGGAATGTGCACATTGCTTGCGATAAAATCTAAACAATCGTTCCAAAATGCATACACATCGAGAGATGTACAAAACTAATCCAAAAGCACCCACTATACACAGTTCTAAAACTAGCCTATACTTCAAGTAGAATGTTTCTGGAAAAAATTCAATTTATGTCATTTTCTGTTGTGGCTGGTTTCAAAACTTTGTTTTTCATCTCAAACCTTAAGTAGAGAAATCAATAAGACTTAATTCAAATTAATATGGGAGATAAGAACCTTTATTAGTTAACGATTGTTCATTAAAAATTCTCCAGGCTAACTCAAGAACTGCAATATTATAAAATTTCTTTTCAAGTCGCTGTGGTTTCTCTTCGTGCTACAATTTAGTCATAGCTAATAACACCTGAGTTTTGGTTAAAATGATAGAACCAGTCGAATTTTATACTAAAATCTTTGTAATATTTTTCTTGCTATATTTTCTTATTCACACAAAGTGAAGGACTACATGTACTTAGGGGTATTGATGACGAATAAATGCGAAGAAGATAAAGAAATAGATCTGCGGATAGCAAAGTGCAATAACTGTCTACGAGGGCTTCACAAAGTGCTGAAATCAAAGGAAGTGGCAAGAACAACGAAAATAAGAATTTATAAAACATACGACCAACACTAATATATGGTTGTGAGACATGGATCCTGAATCAGAAAAATCGGCAGAAGTTAGACATACAGGAGAGGAAAATACTAAGAAGAATTTTTGGGGGAAAGAATACGGTGCTAGGATGGGAAAGAAGAATGAATGCAGAATTGTATGAACTGTTCGGAGAAAAACCGATTGGACAAATTGTGAAGGAGAGAAGGCTGCAATGGCTGGGTCACCTCGCAAGGATGAAGGCTAACAGTAGTGTGAAAGACATAGCTTGGAAGAAACCGGAAGGAAGGAGGAAAAGTGGTAGACCAAGGAAAAGATGGAGGGACGAAATAGAAGAAGATCTGAAAGAGAAGAATATCCGGAACTGGAGAGACGTACCAAAGAACAGAAAGGAATGGAGAAGAGTCACACAGCTCTAGGCCTTAAAGGCCTGTCCACAAGCTGTATATACAGGGTGGGCCACTTAAAATGATGCACTAGAATTACGGCCAAGCTAAATAAAAATTTAAAAATCCAACCAGGTAAACGTATAGTGTTCGATGAGGAGCACATTTTAATAACAATGTAAATTTTATAACCTACACGACGACGTCACGCCGAAATCAATTTGCATTTTATTAAATAGCACATGTATGTTTTCTGTCACTGTATTGTAAGAAGATGGTATTTCTAACACATCACAATCACTTCTTAAATATTTTATCGAACTCTATTTGTAATAACAAAGAATGAAATTTGATTATTTAAATTTCGCGGTTTCGAAGTTTCAAGCTTAGTTGACCGAAATTTTACGTAACGCATGTTAATGTGTGTGACATTTGTCAGATTTGACTTAAATCACTACATAATTCTGCCATTTGCTTATCTTAAAGTGTAACTAAAAATCTAATTTTAAAATATGAAGTGTAAACTACGAAATTTAATAATAACTATTTGAATATAATTCCCATGCAAGTACTATTTGCGCAACAAAATGACTAAAATATTGTGTTTATAAAAGTCAGGGGAGTTGTATCCCGAAGTATACGAGCTCATACCGCTAGCGGCAGATGTTTTTGCACTTGCCGATGCAGATTTAATGCAAGTTGGTCAATAAGTCAAACACTCAGCACCAAATTATTGTTTCTAAATTATTAAGCCAATCTAACAAACATTTTAGCTGAAATAAGGTTACTAATAGGAGTAAAAAAAGAATACCCCGTTAAACATAATAAGACACTAGACAGAAAAGGTACAAAACGAATAATTAATTTTGAATGTTTGTCAGTTGTCAAGTGACATTTAATGACAGCCCAATTCAAATTTTGCGTTTTATGCAATTATGCGTCAGGTAAATAACAATATTTACGCGCTTCAAAATTTGAAATATTGGCGGTAATTTCAAAAAGTTGTTGATTTCATTTGTTATTAAAATCAATCATATTTTATACAGCTGTTTCAGAAATTTACAATAAAAATACCACATTCCATTTAAATAAATGCAAATTGATTTCGGTATGACGTCATGATGGATGGTATATAAGCCACGTTTCTATTAAAATGTGCTTCCCTCTAAAGAACTGGTCCGATTTTAAATTTTTTAGTTTGGCCTGGTGGCGATTTTAAATTTCTTATTTAGTTTGGCAATTTTATCAGTTCTGACACTGACAGACTTTAGACTTTAAAATTTGAAAATTACTGCAACTAGTGCAGAATATGGGTTTCTTCTTTTAATTCAAATGAAAAACAGTAGTTTCCTACGTGACGTTATATATATATATATATTTTCTTCTTCCCCTTTTTTCTTTTTCATATTAAACGCCCAGTCGGTTAAAATGTGAGTAAGCTACTGAAAATAGTGTCTAATTTCAAAAATACGTGTTACTTCTACTTTTCATTTTAAGAAAATGAATTGATAAACTTTGCAGATATTAACTTATTATCATAGTAACCTAGTAAGAAAGCTTTATTTCAAGTTTTGTTTTATCCCTTGTTGAAGATTGAACTAACTTTATTCGATAAAAAAGTCACAAAAATGACATTAGAGATAAGCGATTCATAATGTGAATTCTTATTAACGGGTGGGCCATCTAACGTTTGGAATTTGAATCGGATGACAATATTATTCAAATGACTGCCACGGCTGACCCTGCAAGACACCATCCAATAAAGCCATTCATAAAGTACTTTTTTCAAATATTTGGGCTTGAATTTCATGAATGGTAACTTCGATTTCGTCTTTCAAGGCTTCAATCGTCTCTGGATCCGTAATGGTGGCTTCACACACAAAAAAATAGTCCAACGGGCTCAAATCACAGCTCCGAGGCATCAGAATTTCGGTTGATTATTCTATTGTCTAAAACAGTTCTTCTTATCAATGACACCCTCCTCAAAAGTTCGTTGAGCATGGCACTATAACGGTCGCCATTGACCATATCAGCAGCTCCTTGCTTAATTTCGAATTCGTTTTGGGTGCGTCGGCTTCTCAATGATGACGTTTCGATTTTTTGAGCCCTCCGGTGCGACAATTTTTCTTATTGACATAGCTCCCCATGTGGAAATGGACTTTATCTGAAAAGATTTCTTCAGGTCATTGGACGAACCGTAAACACCTCGGATAATCACGACCGATCATCATCATACCGATGATTGCAATGATTAATATCTGACTCCTATTTTATTCTCCAGATTTTAACACCATTACATAAAGCTACAGATCTCAATTATCAATTTATTACAAATATGTATGTGGGATTTTGTAATCGATACGCCCATAGTTGTTCAGCGATTATAAATACCCGGCATTCTGTAAATACATTTCTTATATGCAAATAATCGTGCACAAATAAGGCAATATGCGAATTAAGCAACATTTTATTATGTACGAACGCTAGTTTTATCACTTAAAAAAGCACTTACATAACATATAGCACAACACACAGTTCTATTATTCAACATTTCTTCGAACGAACGCCCAGTTTAAGAAACAATTTTAAGCGAATTTGTTATTATGTTGACAGCATGTGATTGTAATGAGACATTAAATTGCAAGCATATACATACAAATACGAGTATCCTGCATATGGGTAACGCGAAATGTGGATAATTACTAAGCGAAACGAGTTAAATAGAATCACTGTTAGTTTTTATTTTGGTTGTGCATATCTTGATGTAAATGGAAATGAATAAGTTTACTAAACAAATATGTTTCCTATTTAAGACTTATTGCAGTAATGCTGCTTCGAAAGGTGTATTACATAAGTTACTTGACAATTACGATATTGCGAACTTTGTATTTGTGTTTATTTCAATAAATCAATTTTAAGGTAAAAAAAAATCGTTTAAACATCGTAACTCGATTATCTAATTGAAATAGAATATAAAATGTCAATGTACATATTCCTGACAGCTAATTAGCATTCGTTGATTTTTTTATAGCGCTTAAAATTCTTAACAACATTTTTTTTTGTGCAACCGACTAGTTAACATTTAATACACTCCGAGCAAAACATGCTCTTGATTTATCGCTATCTCGATTTTGACAATCAACAACGCCCTGAAAGTGTAATTTTCATAATTTATAGACTCCGGACGTATACAGAGTCGAACTCTAATTATGAGACGGTAAACGTTTAGTAATTAACCGAAGAGTTACTTGATCTTTCGTTACATAACAGCAGTTCTTGTTACAGTTACTTCCACACAGAAATTATTACTCAATAATACCGTTAGATTGTATAATAAAGCACACAACACAACAGGTTTATGTAAATATTAGATTGATACTGATTTGAAACGATAATCGCGTATAAACACAATAAAATCGATAATTATATGTGTCTATGCTCACATATGTGTACGTTTGATTTCGAAAACGAGGCTAATTATATATAATGAATACTTGTTTGAATTTAAGAAAAAAATTTTGGAATTATTCGGTAACAATTTCAAATCTATTTAATTTACTTTTAGAGATATCATCTTAATTAAATGCGTTCCCTATCTTTATAGGTTATGTATTCGTTTCGATATGGCGTCGAAGCTCCACATCTAGGACTATTAACACATCATTATGAAGAGAGGAAAGGCGATCTGGTTCGTGGCAGTTATAGTTTGTTGGAAAGAGATGGCAGGATTCGGATAGTCGAATATAAAGTTGATGGGAAACGTGGATTCAGAGCGTTTGTGACCTATCGGAAACCACCAGGTAAAAAAATTTCCAACATAGCATTTCTTCTTCTTTGTAAACAGGAAAAAATTGGTTTTTGTTCCTAGGTGGTATTGTACTGCATTGTGATTACCCTATCCCATCAATACCCTTCTATTCTAATCTTCTTGACGAATCTCAAGACTGGTTTGGGTGCTAAGGCTTTGATCAGTTCAGGTGTTCAAGTCGTTCCTAGATTGAAACCTTTGTTTCAGTTCCCAGTTTGCAGAATCGACACATGTCTTGATCAACTTTGCCCATCTTTTTAAGATGGTATCTTAGAGGGCGGTGGCCCCCTTTTGTCTTCCATTCTTAAACTCCCTTCTTGAGCGGGCTTTTGGATACACTAAAGAAGATTTCCGGTCCAATGAAATGCATATCAGCGTCTTGCTTTGCAAGTCCATCCACCATATAATTTCCTTTGATATTGGTGTGCTCTGGAACCCACTTCAGGAATACCTCGTTTGTTGTGGTTAGTTGCGTTCAACCGACATTTCCAGATCAATTTAGACTCAAAGCTACGAGAAGTTAGAGCTTTTAAACCAGCCTGACGGGATTTTTTCCCGGACACAAAGATCTATGGCGTGTATTTTCTCCTCAAAGATAGTTGGGGATGACCCCTCCACTAATGAAAGACACAATGTCCGGGATCTTCATAGCTCTATGTGCAATGTGTTGCCTTAACTTCTTCTTATGTTTAATGCGATCAAAGCAATCTTGAAAATTTTTAATTAAAATAGAAACAGCATTATTAAATAAATCTGTAGGTGCCAATAATGTACTATGTTCATAAGATGGAACATATAATTTATGTATATAGAATGAGCAATTCTTCGGTATTTTTTAAAGTGGACGTTCTGGGACGATCTATCCACAAAGGCGCAATGTTATGTAATCTACAAATGAAAAGTAATAGAAAGTGTTAAATATTAATTCTAAAAATTATCCCAAAGCAATTTTTGAAAATAAAATACCACGAAATAGGAAATCGATATATTTTTACTTTGTTTGCAATTTTTATGAGCAGGTATTCGCCTAAAAAGCAACAAATAAAGCGCAACTCTTTTCTTCTGGAAATGGTCAATCTAGTTATGTATAATCAAAGTCCTAGGCCTAAAGAATGTGGTCTTAGATCCATGAACCCCAACCACTACTCCTTTGTCTTGGATCCGTCTGTGTATCGGACATGCAATCCAGATTAATTTAGACTCAAAACTATGAGACACTAGAGCTTTTAAAGTTCAAGTTCTTGTTTAGATAGTTGGGGATGATCCTAGAGCTCTAAAGAGTGTGGTCTTAGTTCCATGAACCCCAACTCCTACTCCTTTGTCTCGGATCCGTCTCTGTACCGGAAAAGCAATCAATTTTAGAATTTTGACTTGTTTAGGGCCTGTACCTCTTCACAATATCACATAAGAACTCCATTCGTGTGTGATAATTTGCTTTTGATTATATCATTTATAGATAAATGAAATCCGATACTGACAAGTTTCCAAATAGGCTCATTTGACTCTCTTTGTCAAACTTGTTCTAGTTTGTCTCCAATTTTGTATGGATGCTTCTAAATATGATGAGCAGTGTCCGATTTCTAATCTATTAAGTCTCTCTATAGAGAAAAGAAAACCTTCAAGACCATGCAAATATTAATTGTTATATTGTCCTAATTTTTGGACAGACTGTCCTGAATTCTGTGCAGATTGGAAGCCTTTTGTTAGACAGTAATGTCCTAAAAAACTGTTATGCCACTCTTGAATGAAATCATTCCAAAAACACCATATGAAATCTCTATGATTTATTTTTATTGTCAAGAAAAATTGTCTAAAACCTTGATAACCTCTCTGCTTGCTTTTTTAGCAGTTTAATAGCATTAAACCTCTATCAAATTCCGTCGTGTACTGATGAGGTCGTAGTAGACTGAAACTTGTTGATAAGATTAAAACCTTTCATTGGAATCATTGAAAACTTTAAACCTGCTTTTACGTCCCCGAATTAGCAGTTCTAGTTTGCAACCGTATACGACTTCAACAGAATTTTGACAAACTATAGAATCTTTTACCCATATTTTTAGGTTATGTTATAAACAATTCTCACATATGGTAAGCAAAAAAATTATAGACAAGGCAATCTCGGACTATTATTAATCTTATTCATGCATTAAATATATCCGGTCTTTAAGTCATAATCGAATAGAAAGGCTATCTATCAATTCTAGAAACAATTTACGTCGTTATTGTTTTTAATATTACCAACCTCGTAATTAATAAACGCTAAACAACAATTACACGTCTACAAAACGTACGTTTCTCATGAATAATGTTATACACTCTTGAAATGTTCTTGATATGTGTTAAATATCTCAATCCTCAAGCATACAATGACTAATTACATAGATAAGTCATATTTCAAACATCAGAAATTAATCGTAGGAAATATCGTATGCAATTATCTTGTAAACTAATATTTATGTGAATCGAATAGAGTTTCCGTTTAACTGTTTTCATTTTATCATTTCAATTGATATATTAATCGAGTAAGTAAAGCATGAACTTACTACGATGTATCATGTAATGTTTTCATACTTTTCCTGTCTGTATAAGTAATAAGTTTTGCGGAAATTGCAGATGAAAGAAATTATGTGTTAAAGGATTATACAATTTCGCTGTTGATTTCCTTTAAAAGTAGTCCAAACAATTCAATTACTACAGAAAAATATATGGGCGTATTTTAGATTTTAGATTTCATTCATAGTTGTAGGTATTACGCATAAAAATCACCTCCAGGGCGTCAAATAAATGAAACATGTACAACTTAATGTCGTGAGAACATAACCTCTGTTTAGCAAAAAGAATCGATTGATGGAACCAACTGACATGTATCTAAAACAACCACTAACGAGTATAATTGGTGGCAACACTCATTTTTCCTTTTTTAATTAGTTTCGAAAACTTACGCCCAATTTCACATTTTTAAACTCGTTCGTATAACCTTTAGTTTAAATACACATTTATTTATACATAAATTACTTATACGCATGTCATAAATAATTATTTATTAACTTTATATATTTACGTAATTGTTGTTATGTTGTGTGTTTTCAGGGCAACCTCTCAGAGGACACCTCAATTTTCCACATTATTACAAGCATCCAATACACTTAGCGCAACCTGTCGGCTTTATTACTTCAGATATTTTGCGAGGTCGAAAGACCTATCCGAACGTACCGGTTTAGTAAAAATGCAATGGCAGGCGATCGTTTATGGAGAAATTTCGACTTACTCAAGGAGAATATACCGTGAAAAAGACACCAATTAAAACTTATATAAAATATACGCTTTTAAATATGAAAGGGCTTTAAAGAAAAATTGGAGAAATTGAAATCAAAATGTAATCGGAAATAATCAATTGTGGCTTAATTAACAATAAACAACAATGTTTTATTTGTTCTCTTTCTGAGGATAATTCGGTAGATCCTGATGATCTAGTTTTTTTTTTGAAAAAATCAATTTTGTCAAAAAAATCTAAGGTTAAACTCTTTAATGTTATGGTTACCGGTACCGCTAAGGGCGGTCAGAAAATTTAAATATATAATTTGCGTTTTTTTAAGAGGATATAAAATAGTGAATTGGAATCTTAAAATATCAGTGAAAACAACAATATATATTTAAAGTAAACAAAAAACAATAAAGAAATCAAACAGTACATAAAAAAGTGATTAAACCAAAATAATCTATGGTGGCCTAGGTGTTCAAATTGTCGACCATCATTTTCTATACAAACGATTCAGTCTACGACGAATAGTAGTAGTAGAGTTACAGTATCTATTTCTGCCATAGAAATACTTTGTACGGCATTTCTTATTCTCACAACAATGTTGTTTCAAGTAGTAGATAGCATTGCAAAAAAAAAATTCTTTTATTCGCCTCCCACAACTTAAATCTGACGATCTAGGTGGCCAAGGCAAGAGACTACCACATCTTATCCATTGCTTAGGGTATGCACCACCAAGAAATATCTCTCATGTAGTATACCTAAAAACCAGTGACAATAGTTTAGCTTTCTAAACCAATCACGTTCAATCAGAGTTTGATGCAACACTATGTGATGTGGATGAAACCTAAATAGCTAAACAGCTCGAGTCGAATTATATATAATAAAGACGAGGCCAAGAAAGTACATTTATGTGCGAATTATATACATAATTTTATGTTTATTGCCCTATTTTATACAATAAATAATTAAAATGATTACTCCTCTGACAGATCGTAAGGTAATGATTGAGGGGGGAGGGCGGGTAATGCTGGGTCAAACGTCAAGTGACTTATTAAAAATGTCAGGGTCTCAATCGCAAAATGAATGCAGAACAAGAAGTTATAAAAAGAAATAGCTGCAAATGCTAGAGATTTTGACATTTATTTGACACTGACATAAGAGTCCATTTTTTAGTTTTTAAGTACTATATAGTACTGTTGACTCTAGTACTTTAAAATGGCACTTTATGGAGTACTTTAAAGTAGCCAGTGTTGCTACTGCTTCTAAAAATTTTGTACTAAATAATAGCAAAAAATTGTACTAAATTTCATGTTAATTGTACTAGCTTCAGGACTAACATAAATGGGCGCGAAAATTCAAAATTTATATATAGATTTATAAAATAACGCTTGTTGAAACATTATATGTATTTATTCTCAAAAGAATAACAAACAACAATAAACACATACAAGACATGTAATAATATTTATATTAATCAAATGCATCAATATTAATTTCTATGTTACTAACATCTTTGTAAATTGAATTAACTAAAGGGAATGTATTAAACAATAAGTATTCCTTTACTGACAAGATATTTCCACAAGTACTAACAAGAAGTCTGTTTCTTAGCTTGTTCTTTATTAAACAGATCAGCGGTAGAACTGCGCCGAATCGATAGCAAGCCGCCTCGATACTTTCCCCACACTCCGCTTCTCACCTTCCCTTAAAGTGAATAAGTGCTTTAGGGAAAGGAGAACAGTGGGGTGTGGTAAAAATGTCGAGGCGAGCCGTTCTCGATTTGGCGCAGTTCTACACCAGAAGGTATCAAATCAACCGATAGAGGATAGAGGTAGCTGATTCTACAACATTGTTGTTCTACAATATTCTACATCTGTATTCAGTACCGCCAACCCAAACCCAAGTATCACCAACCTATTTCGAATAATACTGCAAAATAACTAAACTTAATAATAAGGTTGGTGATACTTCTAAATTGTACTAGATTTTACAAAGAGGTACTGATGTACTAAAAAGTCATTGATTGTACTAATTCTAGTACAATTGTACTAACTATAGCAACATTTGAAAGTAGCTCATAAAGTAGGCAACTATGATGCAGCCGAATATAAAAATGATTTATGTCAAATAATAGATACATAATAATATTAATATGCTCTCAGTCGAAACATACCGTGTTCGAACTGATATTATGTTTTTATTTAAGATTTGTAATAATTTCATTGACTGTCCAAATTTGCTTTCATTAATAAATTTCAATATTCCCTCTTATGCCGTCCGTTCAGTCCTGCCATTCAGACTACCTGTCTTTAGAACCAATTCATTTAAAAATTCACCACTACTTAGAAGCATGTACTCTTTTAATAAGAGCTGTCCGCTTGTGGATATTTTTAACACTTCGTTGTTCTCCTTCAAAAGGTCGCTGAAGCTTACTCTGATTGCTACCTCTCATTAATCTATTTAACATAAAAAAAACTTGAGTTTATTTTCAAAGCAAACATTTTATTTTGTTTTTTTCTTTTATCTCTTAGTTAGTTTTCTATTTCACACTATTGCTGCACGCTATTCGTGTTTTTCAACTTATTAATTCATGTTTATTTAGGTATTCATTCTTTTTGTATTTGTTTTAATTACTAAATTTAATTTAAATTACTGACATTGTAATTTGTGGATAACGCTCCTGGGTGCGTCCTGTTGTTATCCCAATAAATAAATAAATAAAAATAAATAAAAAAAATAAATTGTGTATTTTGAACAGTAGGTAGTTCTAGATAGTCCCAATTCTCTGGCTATTGCCCTGAAGCTTAAATGAAGATCAAATTACACAGATGTTAAAATATCGATTGTGTTCTCCTCTGTACGATCTCCGTTGTGTCTTCTATAGTTAGAAGTATTTACTTCTTTTAGGGGAATGACGGTTTTCAGGATATTGTACGGCAGACATCCTGGCAGCAACAATTGCGTTGCACATACATTCAAAGTAAACTTCTCTCATGTCAAATGCCTCTTGATTTGTGGTAACGTGTACGTAACATATTACTACAAAATAATTTGACATTTCTTCCTAATATTGACATTAGAGGCGTGTGATTTTTCCAAAACCAATTTATCTTTCAAGTTATTATTGCGGATAAAAATATCGATATGCGGTTTTCAGTTAAATATGGGCGATTTAAAGCTGCTTAAGAATCCATTGATGCAATTTTTTTTAAATAAATTCGTAAAATAAGCAGAAAATGATCTGTAGTTTATTGGTTTGAAACTAATGGATACAGCATATAAGCGCTATTTAAACACAATTCCCTTTCAAACGAGTCCAGGATTATTCGGATAAGGTGAATTGTAACAGAAATATTAAACTGTATACATTAACAAATACATAGTTTCCGCTCTCCCTTTCAGCTTTCGGCTAATGATATAGTTATAGTTCATTCTGCGATTTCCTGAGATAATCGAAATTTTAGATTTGAACATAGCTGTTACAACCGCATAACGGTGAACTAAATGTCCGTAATCGGTAGTGTATTGCACGTGAAGTAATTAAATAATTTAAACACATTTATTTGTCCTCCACACAAGATAGATGACGAGCACAATTTTTAGAAAAATATGAATTTAATGCAATATTGAAAGCAGAATCGAGAATTACATAAATCCGCGGAAATCACAATGGCATTTTGTTATTCAAAAGTAATAATAAATAGCATCAGTATAAAAATCAAAATTATACAGGGTGACATAGAAAAAAGTACATTGCATAGTGCCACACAATAGAGGACACTAAAATAAGAAAAAAAGTTCCTATGAACATGGGTCCGCAAGACCTTCGGTTAAAAGATACGGGGTGTTGAATTTTTTTTTAATTTATTTGCAAAAACAATGATTAATTAAAACAAAAAATTAAGTTTTTAGAAGATGTTCAAATTGTTGCCCTTGTACTTCAATACATTTTTCCATAAATCCCCAAAATGAAAAATCGAGGGGATTAAGGTCGGGACTACGAGCTGGCCAGGGTACAGGCCCCCCTCGACCAATCCACATATTTCCAAATCGCCTGTCCAAATATTCCCTTGCCACTCGAGAAAAGTGAGCTGGCGCCCCATCATGCATGTAATACATTCTTCCAGTAATGGCCAATGGGACATGTGTTTAAATCATTCTCCAAGAAATTTCGATACAGTGCACCTGTCAATCGATTGGGCAATCGAAATGGGCCAATTAAATAATTGTCAATTATACCTGCCCACACATCAATTGAAAACCCATATTAGTGACTTCGAATTACAGTTTGATGAGGATTTTCATCACTCCAATGGTGCATGTTATGTAGGTTCAGTATACCATCACGACTAAAACCAGCTTCGTCAGTAAACAAAATTGATGAAATAATGTTTTGTCTTTGGTTTTGCAACCATTGGCAAAATTGTACACGAGGAACAAAGTTATGTTCCAATAGTGAATGAATTTTTTGGAAATGATATGGGCGAAGAAGTTGTTCTTTGAAAATTTGTCTAACTGATTCACGGTTAAGGTTTCGTACCGCTGAACTTGTTTTTCTGGTGCTTGTTCTTGGATTATTTTCTACTATTCGTAAAACAGTTTCTTCGTTTCGCACAGTGCGACGAGTTCTGGAAACCCCACTATTCAATTTTGGTTTTCTAAAACAGCCATCTTCTCTCAAACGCCTATGCACATCAATAAATGTTCGAACATTAGGAACTTGTCTTAAAGGATATCTTTCTCGATAAATACGTTGAGCTTCGTAAGAATTTGATCTAGCTTCGCCGTAACACATAATCATGTCCCTGTATTCTTCAAAAGTGTAGTGAACCATTTTTGAAAGCAAATTTGAATAATCAGTGAGAAAACCAATGAAAAACTTAATCACGAACACAAAATTCCTCAAACAACAATTACATCAGTTTGACAAGTGTCATTATGACACATTATTCAATTGTTATTTTTTGATTAATTAGCGTGCATTGTCGGCTTTCAGATGCATTTGTACTGGAACCATAGATATTCAAAAAAAAAAACCAAAAAAGAAATAAAATTCAACACCCCCGTACCTTTTAACCGAAGGTCTTGCGGACCCATGATCATAGGAATTTTTTTTCTTATTTTAGTGTCCTCTATTGTGTGGCACTATGCAATGTACTTTTTTCTATGTCACCCCGTATAAGAAGAAATTCAAATGAAATTAAGTAGAAATTCTTTATTGTTTTTCTCTTTGACATTATTAATTCATTTAGGTAGAACACTTCATCAATGTTTTCAATCTTGAATAAGGGTCATGTGACTGTGAGCCATTGTTGAAGACTAATTAGATATGGCACAGTATTTTTTTTTATGTTCTTCACTGGATCTCTTGGTGCAGAAGTATAACACTAAATATTTCAGCCCACAAAACACTAAAAAATGTTTCGGTGTTTTGTAGATTGAAATGTTTGGTGTTCAGTTTTTTTCTTTTGCTTGATGATTACACTGATTACATTAGCTTTAATTTCTTCAATTTAAATTGAATACCAAATCGAATATTTATTACATATTGATGTTACCAAATTTTTATATTTTTTTATATTTTTGTACTGTAAATAAAAATTATAGGTATATTTTTCTAATTTTGTTGTTTTATTTCCTCCGTAACATACACCTGAAAACAAAATACAAAATCCAACAAGTTAGTTATTCTACTAACACCATAACATCAGCATTTACAACGAAGAAATTGATTATTGAACAACTCAACCAATCAAGTAGATAATATTTATTACCGCTTGCATCCTTTAAGAAAAAAAAAGTAACACTAACATAATCATAAATAACATCAACACATTTTCTTTAAGTAGCTTATACGGCAGTCAATTTTTTTTTGTACGTGGTGCCATGCGGAACTATTAAGAAGCTCGAAAAAAAGAAGCGTATAAAAATGTTTAGGATAATTATCCTATAGTATGTAGTATAGTTTATGTATTTATAACGTTATGCAATCATTTAGAGAAGAAGTTAATAAGTTAGTGTCCATATACACACTTGAAATTGAGAAAGTATGTAATTTTGGTGAAATTTCACGCCAAATTTAATCTCTATTTAGTAGGCTGGTATGAATATAATTCGAGGTGAGTGAAACCAGGTTACGGAAATGTTTATTATAACGACTGATAAGCTACTTACGCTTAATATATTGATCGATCAGTATGTTGAAAGTTTAAAGGGACGCACAATTAACAATAGTGTCACGGTATTAAGAAGGCACTAACTAAAAAGTTATAAAAATTTATAATTCAATGCTTAATAATGACCGTTTTAAACAAAGGGGACAAAATATAAAATATTAAAATGATTATTTAATGGATCCGATACATATTTCCTTTAGAATGCCTGTAATAAATAATATTTCTGGTCTATAAACAGTTGAACTACATTATTTATAAAATAAAAATATTACCCACAGAATTGGATATTAATTTTTATTGTTACACTTTAAATTAAGAAAAAAAATAAAAAAGGAATTCAATTTTAATTTCCTTTTTAATATTCTGTCAAAAATTTATTATATTTTAAGATAATTCTTTCGGCATCCCAAACAATCATCCACAATAACGAATCGTGTTAGGAAGTGTTCAGGATCTCGCTTAATGATGGCCAAATTCCAACCTCCTTTTTGAGACCTAATTCTTTATGTAAAATGATTTCAACATTTACTTATTGAAAAGTCACAAGTCTGAGTTATGAATTTCATAGTGACTCGTCTATCTTTCAGGACCAGATCAAACAATAGCCTTCAGCCCTCCAACATCATCACCTTGTTCACTAAATCTTTCTGCCAAGTTTAAAATCGCTTCTTTTTTGATTAACTGAGACAGTATCATAAGTAAACATGATTTGGTGATTTCCTCACAATTATTTGCGGGCAAAATTTCTCCACTTAGCTTTATTGTCGCAAATACAGTGACATGTAACAGCTAGAACGTATGAGTAACATTAAGGATTAAGGATATAGATAGATATAATTTGAATTTCAACGTGTTTCGATCAGTATACTAGGAAGAAATTCATTTAGAAAACGATGTATATTGAGCCACAAAATAAATTTTCAGAGTATGCCATGAATTAATTCGGTTATGTTACAGTTTCTTTGAAGTGCTTCCTGTTTTAAAATAAAAAAATATCGAAAAATAAAATTTGAAAACTAACCCCAAAAATCTAATATTTTCAACTTGTCAATTTGACATATGATTATATATGAATGCCATTCCGGGATTAATATCAATTTTCTAAGCTCAGACGTGACTTGTATGTCTATCTCACTTGTTCATGGCCTACCTAGGAGAAAAATTTTGTGGCTCGCTTGATATGTTCATTGAAGGAAAAAATTCCAGCTCCGGCAGATCCAGCCATGGTTTTTTCCTGTACGACTGCCCTTTCACTATGAATATATTTCCTTAGAGGCCCATAAACCAACCGATCCAATGTTTGGTGTTTGTAGGAACAGTGATGGTAATAGAGAACTTAGCACAGCTCAATTTTCTTTGCAAAAAGTAATATCTTTTAATGGGGAATGAAAGACATGATTATCCAATATCAAGATATGGTTTTCACAAAATCCAATCCATAACAAACAAAATAACAAAATTGTTTCTGGCAATCGTTTATACATATTTAAAAATCGTTAACCAGGAAGCGAACTTTATTGCTGGATTAACTATGAAAGATAATCCGATGAAATTTTTTCATCACTGATGTGTTTTCCTCATGACTCAATAGCGGCACCAATTTTTGAAGCCAATCAGAAACACATTTCGTCCATATTAAAGACCTTATTGATTTTTTCTTTCAGCTACTGCACCTCCACCATCGTTAATGTATTTGGCTTCTTTCCGAGGAAGCTGTTTGTGATAATTAAAGAAGCTATAATACCATTTCTTGGCAGAGTGTTGGCTGATGACAAAAGAGAGATAATATTTCCTTCTCAAACAAGTTTCTAAATCAGTCCTTATCACAACTCAACATCCATTCAACCATCCATTCATTTCATTTTCATTCCCCAAGTGAGAGTCGAATCCACAACGTACCGAATCTCTCGAGGACAGATATGGCATTCGAAAGTATGATAATTTTTCAAGAGGAATACTACAATTTTGCTTTATTCAGCTTTCGCTCTCTGGCTTTATGGACTCGATATAATTAGTTAATGGCCTTAAGATAAAATTGTCATTTGGCAGATCCATCATTGGGTGGTGGCACAGAATTTTCTTGTCATTCTTGTGGTCGATATTTTGATAGACTAGGTCGGATAAATTTGTCCAGTCACTATCGAATTGGGTGCATTCTGTATCAGTATTTGTCTTAAGACGGTTTTGTAAAGAATCTTGCTTTACATCACAGCGAAGAGGCATCTCAGTATAGCTCAAATCCTTTTGATATTGTTTTTGATTGTTTCCCAATGAGTTAGCTTGATGTTAACTCGGTGTTGCAGATATTTTACACTTCTTTTTAGTGCTGAAACGTCCCAGTCACTTTTTCAATCGATCTTCTCTTTCTTGGACTTTCTTTGGTGATAAAGTTTTGGGATTTGGATAGCTGAACAGAGCTATTGTAACATTGTACACAACAGAGAGAGCTTTCATTCTGTCAAATTTATAATTGGGGCCTGGATACATAATAATATATACAAAAAAATTAGGAATATTGCTACTTCTAATATAGCATATCAAACAAAAAAATTTAACACGATGTTTCTCACTCTTACCTTTCAATTCACTCTCTTAAATTCGGAAGAGAAATTTCTACATCAACTAAAAATATATATCTTCCGTAATTACTCACATATATATACAATTAACCCATAACTACCTACATATATGCATGTAACATAGTATATACAACAATATTTTTTATCAAGTAATACTTCCTTTTCCCGAAAAAAAAATATCAAGAAAAAAAATAAGCCGGAAATCACCGAATTAATAAAGGAATACATTAGCGCAGTTACTACGCATGATACCGCCAACTTAATCCGCTTAAATTCTTAACATTAGAGAACAATAACTTCGAACAATGTTAAGGTACACAATTGACCTGAAAGTTGTCGAGGATTACGTATGATACAGCAGGCATTGAATGACGGGAAGCTCTCGAATTCTTGTCGTCTTTCAAGGTCATCAATTCTCGAATCTGCCTTATCCAGTATATGAATCGATCTATGTAATTACACTAGCCGAAACGATTTTTATAACTGACTTAACAAGGTACCAGGAATGATTTAGAGCCGGCAACATAGTCTTCTTTTTAAAATGTTTGCCAACATTTTCTGGAAAATGAAAACCAAGATATCGTAGCTAGTTTGCTATTAACTATAGAAATTTAGGGAACCGACTGACTATCAAAATTCTTGCAATCATATTTGGATTTATTTCCTGCTAATTTAAGAAAGGTGAGTGTCGAACAGGGAGAGAGATTCCATCAAGATATTGTAGAAATGGGAAAACGATGTGAGTGTGTTTTCTTCTATTATTCTAAGCCATTTTTAAGTCTAAAATGCTAATTCGATTTTAATTGCTTCCTCATTACAGTTTAAAAGCTGCTTTTGACGTTTTTCTTCAATCGTGAATCTCATTTTGACCTAGCCAATTAATGCACTTCAACATTTAAACCTCAACAACGACAGCTATAATAGAACTGTCAAACGTTACTTGTAAAACTTGAACATTTATTTCAAAGCTAGAAAGTCTAAATCGATTGTGTGATCCCTATTAAAACGTTCAAAAAAAAATCTATATTGATGACCAAACTCTACCAACCTCTGTCGCATATTATGGCTGTTCAATGTTAGGTAGATCTTTTTTACAAATGCATTCATCAGTCTACAAGGCGTTCTGATCAAAATTAGGCTGACCTTACAAAATATTTAGAAACTGGTTATGGTTAAATTATGTCTTCTTAAATTGTCATTATCAAATTGAATCAAGTTGAATTTTTGTAAAATGGAAAGGATGGTCACAGCATGCGCTAAGGGCGTTGCCGGTTATGCAACACAAACATTGATTTTGTAATGTAGATTGCCAAACCTCAACTGACATTTCGACTCGACACTGTTTGAGTGACTATTGACACGATAACGTTAGTTTATTCCCGTCTTTCTGCGGTTATGTTTTTCCTGTAGAAACATGTCGAACATTCGAGACTGGTAAATAAAGATTTTTAAATGTGACCTTAAATTTCATAGCTTAGATAAACTTCAAAGTTTATGCTTATTTATTTTTAATCTCTCAAAAACTAAACCGTCTTGACCTATACGGCCTAAAATGTTGATGGGTCGTTAACCACCCACTGGGCCTTAATTTTTAGGAAACATGCTCTTACGGCTGTTAAGTTGCCAGAATTAGCTGAAAATTTGGATGAAGAGGAAATAGTTCCAGATAGGATCGTCATTACACCTCCAGATGAGTGCAATGAATATACAGATTGCGATTCTGGTGACGAGGAATCTAATAATCTAAACCATCTGAATCACGATCAGTTACGAGCCGAAGCAGAGTTTTATTTTAGTGAAGATGAGGCTGAAACAGAGTGGGTTGAAGAAGACGATTTGTCTCTTTTAACTTTTCAACGCCTACTTACTTGCTAGGCAATTTGAACCTACCAAAGACAACTTAGAAGAGAAATTGCAAGAGCGCTTTTGACAAAATTTGATAAGAACAGTGAAAAACATGGAAGAAAAAAAGCTCTTTAAACGTAATATTTTTGCTAATGGCATGCTTGTCATTATCACAAGATAAAATACTCTCTCAGATGTGCAATTTGTAAAAACAAAACAACTAAAGCTTGTAAAACTTGCAACGTATCATTTGATGATAAATGTTTTGCAGATTACCATTAAGAGTAATATTAATATTCTTTATTTCTTTTTTATTATAAGCTTTTTTGTAATAGTTTATTTTTTAATTGTGGACATTAATGGGTTAATGTGAGAATTGCCCGAGAATCCGTAGAACTTCAATTGAGTACATGGATACAAACTGAGCAACACTTAACTCTTAACCTTATTGAAACATCGGCTAACACATCATAACATCACGAGCAGCAGAAAAACGTCTTTAGAAAACGTCTGAAGCAGATGAGAGCATCAATAACGAAATAAGAAGTAAAAAATTAGCTACACAACAACATCCGTAAGACGTTTTTTTTTGTTTCAGTAGTTTATACAAGACTGAGAAATGATTCGGAACAAAATAAACATTTTTTATAATATTTTAATGTTAACTCTTACGAAGCAGAACTCATTTTCATTACTGATGTAATTAGGAAGATGTTTTGCAACATTATCCTCGCTAGAGTGGTCAGATGTTATTATTGAAGTTGCTCGGATGTGAACTGCAAATACTAACTACATGCTACATAATTCTTAAATATGAATGCCAAGACTGTCATTTCCTTCATGTATTTATTGTTGATGATTTAGAAATATTTATTTGATCGCAAGATAGTCGTATTGCATCAACTTGAAACAGAATGTAATCCTTCAATCGAAAACGAAATCAATTAAACCATATTCGTTGATTAGCTATCTATACAGATATACTAATATCATTTCTTAATTTGTCGAATTGGTTTCACATTTTAGACTCATTAAAATTTAAACGAGTTAACGCGAATTTACATTGGGTGCGGTATCTTGGTGTGTACAACGATATTTGTCTGTCGTCCGCGTATCACGTTGGATTTCGGTAGCACAGCCAAGGCGATCAACTGCACTCAGACAATGGGAAAAATTAATCGAAATTCAGGTTGGACGAGATTACGATGACTGTATGCGTCGCTCCATTAAAGGTTACTTGAAGAACTGCCCGCCAAATTACCATACATAATGGTGTTTGGTACGTGGGGGTTTCTGTTGTTGTCGCCTGACAGATAGACGATAGTAAAATTGTGAATTAGACTGGGTTCGCAATTAATAATTAATAATTGTTAGTTTCCCTTGTTTTATGAGCTGTTTGGATCCTGTTAGAAACGTAAACTTTACAATTAGAGATGATACAATAGCATTTAAGGTGTGTGAGGGTCAAGGTTGAACTCCTGGAATCCTTTTAGAAACACATCCTTAGATAAATATGATACAATGGTATTTATATTTCTCACACTCCTTACAGTTCTCCACGAAGTTTTTAATATCCACATGTCAGTTTGTTTAATGTATTATCCTTCTTGATTTCTGTTTTAAACTGGTCTTTCCTTTTATCACTAATACTAATATGTCTGTCTTTCTATACTATGTAGAATCTCCATAAAGAATGGTTCATCTTTTACTGTATCCTTGATGAAATTTGTAGATAACAAATGTACTATTAACATATCCTTTCCTGGAATATATTGGACATCTAGATCATATTTTAACAACTTTATTTTCATTCTTTGGATCCTAGCTGAATGAATGTCTGCCATAGCTTTTTTCATTATGGCAACATTTGGCTTATGGTCAGTTTTCACTTGCACTTTTCGACCATATATGTAATGGTGAAATCTTTGACAAGCAAAAACTATAGAGAGAAATTCCTTTTCAATTTGTGGGAAATTCTTTTCACTACTCAGTTTGAATTGCAGGTAATTTGTTTTCATCAAAATTTCTAACAATTGGTGCCGCACTTATTAATGCTTTAATTCTACGTATGCCTTGTGATGTTCTTCCATCCAAATCCATTCTATGTTATTTTTCAAAAGTTTCCAAAGTGGGGCAAATAGAGGTCAGATAAAATAGGAATGAAACTTCTCAAAGAATCTATCATTCACAAAATTCCTTGAAATTGTTTCTTATTATTTGGATCTTCTAGTTCTATTATAGCTCTAACTTTTTCTGGATCTATTTGCATTCCTCCTTTGCCAAAAATCTGTCCCAAGTACAGTGGAATCTCTCTTGAGCGGACACCGAAGGGACTATTGAAATGTGTCCGTACAAGAGGGCTGAACGGTCAAGAGAAAACTACTAATTTAAACGAGTAAAATTTTTCTAAGATGGTTAGTTTTATTTAAATACTTTTATTAAAAAATAATTCAATTGGGTTTAATAACAAAAAATCATTAACATGTAAATAGGTATTTGGTCTTGGCAATAACATCTTGAAAATGTAAATCATGCGATGAAAGTATATTCAGAACTTCTCTATCATCTTAGCATTTCACAAACGCTATAAGATTATGTGCTTTAGCCAAAGCCTCCTTATATGTTAAGATTTTGTTTCTTCCATCTTGAAGATCTGAAGGTTCAAGTTCATCTGTTGAGTCATCAGAAAAATCTTCAGCTTCAGAACTGTGTTCTTGTAATGGTACAATGGTGGCAAAGATGATCTCTCAACTGGTAAATTATCATCGACTTGATAAAAATCGTTTAAGCTTTACCCACTGATCCCTGCAATATATCTTTTCTGAATTTCGGCAAATAGATTTAATGACAACTCATCTTCAGGTTCAAAATCAACATCAAATGCTGTCGGATATTCTTGGCTGATAAATGTAAACCCTGCCTTACGAAAACAGTTCTGGACTGATTCAGAAGTAACTTAGTCCCATGCACTTTTAGCAAAATAAACTGCATCCAATAAGTTTATAAGTTTCACTAAATCATTGGCTGTGTTAGAAATTCCAATGTTTGCTAGTAAGTGCTTCAGTATCAAAGTTCTGTAATTATGCTTAACAGTTTTAATAAGTCTGATCAAATGGTTAGCTAATTGAAGTACAATTTGGTGGCAAAAAGTGTATTTTAATGTTTTTCAAATTGATGTTTTTTGCATGCGATGCCGCATTGTCCAGAAAAAGTAAAATTTGCCTGTTTTCTGCTCCCATTTTCCGATCGAAATTTTCTAACCATTCACTCATAATTTCAGACGGCAGAAACTTTTCCTTGTCTCCAGCCATGTTCGCACAGTGCAATATTGTTATCCTTTCTTTAGATAATTTTCCTCCAACACATTTTTGATTTTTAAATTCATGGTCTTGTTTGGTAGTGCTCTGAAATAAAGCCCAGTTTCGTCTGCGTTGTAAATATCTCTTGTAGGTACTCTTTTATTAGATTAGGTAGTTTTACCATGAATGATGCTACATCCGCCGGATTAACAGAGGCGGCTTCGCCAGATATTGTTTTGAACGTAATATTGTGACGAATTTTAAACTTATAAGCCAACCGGACGAGGCATTGAAAGTGTTGCTACCGAAGGATTCAGCTATTTCTTTAGCTTAGAATTGTAGAAAAAACGTTAGTTTGAAAACATTATGTGAGAGAGAAAATATTTATGTACCATACCCACATTTCACTATGTTATGTGATGAAGTAAATATGACAAACCGAGCCTTCTTGTTAAGGCGAGCAAATTAAAAGAGTCTTGATAAGCTTATTTGTAAATTATGACATGAAATAATCGGAAAAAACAAATGAAATGTCCGTTCAAGAGAATTTTTTTGTCAAGCGGTTGTCCGCGTCCGCTCAAGAAAGAAGTCCCCAAGAAAATACCAATCATCTTCAGAGCTTTGGAGATCAATTAGCCAGGTTATAATTGGAAAAGTGCCTCGTCTTTTACTGAACATTTTTCCCGTTCTATGCAATTCAAGGACTGATGTATTTATCGCTTCTGTCTAAAAATTTTAGATACGAAACATTGTTTTGGTTTCCCCTGAATAACTGACGTTTTATATTAATATACAAATATGACAAATTAGTTATTAAATCTTTTCAATTGTAATGGAGCCTCTCATAAATAAAAGACCTGTCTGTGATGTCTAAATGAAACCGTTGTCCTGTTAGGCAATATTCATCAGACTATTACAAAGTTATCTGTTCCAGGTTAGCTGCAGCTCCTTCTTCTGAACAACATGATTGATTAACCCAACCAATCATGTAATCACCTTCACCATCACATCATCATAGTTTGTTTTATGTGCATTTCTGGCGTTTAATTTCCCCTCTTTCTCCTTTTTTTATTCATCTGGTTTTCAAAATATTGTTGAGCTTGCTTGTCAAAAACGATTGATGGCTCTTTCTGGATGTGTGGTTGTACTTTTGCCTTAGTAATTGTGTGACTAGAAGTTGCCTTTTCTAATCAAAAGGTTAAATTTGATGATCCAGCTACAGGAAAGACTTTATCGTTTCAGCTTCCAGCAAGAGAATACTTAAATTTTTTGTCATAATATAGAATAAGACTTTTACTTCTTTATTACCATATTTCTGTTTGTTTCAATTCTGTTCTCATTTTTAAGTAATTTTACAATAAATTGTCAAATTTAAATGATATAACTTCCACAAGTTTAGGAGAGCTTGGAAAGGCTCTGTCAGTTGAAATCCATTACATCAATAAATAAATATATAGTGCTGTCATCTATTGACGAGTATCCGTAAGTTATATCGTTAGATGTTCACGTTCGATATCAGATTACAGGTTTCTTTATTGATGACAACGTCTAACAGATATGATAGATTTCGCTTTTTATTACTTCTTATACCTAATAGGAGATGACGCAAGCACATAATTTTGGAATAATGCTTAGAGGTATAGAAATAAAAAGTAATACTAAAACGGCGATATTCACTCAGTAGCTTGCCCGACTATGAAGGGGGCAAACACAATTTTTGCAACTACCTAAGATGCATATTTTCGTGTGTCTTGGGTTAATTAAATAATATAGAGTTAATTAATGTGGTGATTACAACAATAACCACCACCATTCGTGTTTATTGTTTATAATTGCGTCTACCCATACTTATCCGTTTGCAACAGAAACTAACATTAAGGTGGGCAAAGTCAGTCACTGCAACTAAGCACCCACCACACATTAAAAAAAAAAATAGCAAAGAAACTTTTAGAAAAGACTTGTAACTAATTGTTTGTTTGATAACGAAATTTAGTCACTTGTCAACGTTTGAGAGTTAGATTTATTAATAAATAATGAAATAAATAGTTCCTATAAGGGAGGTGTGACTACACCTTTCTGCCTAGAAAAAGTCTCCTGGCATTCCACTTCCGAAACAGAATTGTCCAGAGGTCATGGAAGACATGAGACCTATTACTATTTTGTGTGTACCTGTCAGAAGCGAATACCAGTTCATTGCTGATCAGCAAGGTCAACATTATACAACAAACGATTAAAAACTAGATTGGTTATAATTACTTTATGGAGCTCTTGAAAATACGGATTTTGTTTTGAATTATTATAAGTTTTATATTTTCTTATTAGAATAAACTAAACTAATCCACAAACAGTTCTTTCGTCTTTTTTGTGCCAGTTTCATCTAATCATGAATATGTAGGTACCTATCTGTCGTCGGAAGTTTCATATTAAATAGTGATTGTTTATCGTGTAGTACCTAGATGTCACTAGGAGATACGGCAGAGTTTTGTTCTCCATTACTTTTTATATCTAACGTTAGGTGACACTAGCAAATAATTTAGTAATACCTAAGTATAATATGTCCATAAAATTGATGGGAGAGATACAAATAATTTGGGATTGTAATGTTATATTTCATTTATGGGCATCCAGATACAAATAATTTGGGATTGTAATGTTATATTTCATTTATGGGCATCCAGCTGTTCCCATATAATTTTTGTAATACCCAAAATACGTTGCAAGTGTATTTTGGGTCATATAATTAATTTAAATTTAACTGACAGACTACTTAGCACTTATATTTTGAGACTCCCTCAGCTTAAGATGGTCGCCACGTTAAGTTTATTCATATGTTCTTATAATTTATTTAGAAAGTATTTTAAAATTGGGCTTCTTCATAGACATGTTTAGAAGTAGTTTGAATGCTCACAGCAAATTTCAGTAATTATTGTTCTATCAAGGTATCTATTGTATAGAAGCGTATAGCGTTTGGTATTAATATCTACCTGATTGAATTGTTTTCTGTACTAACCGCTTTTAGCTTGCTTTTGGTGCGACGCACAGGACACTAAACTAGCGTCACCTGTGATCGACTAATCACTTGAACTGCAAGTTAACTGTCGATGATACAACCAGCCCTAACATAAATTCCTTGCTACGGTACTTTATAAATTCGCGAACTTTAGTAACTAGGTTGTGCCATCTGTTGTTGAAAGTTTCATATTATGGTAACGGTAATGGTTAATCATATAGTACCTAGATGTCACTAGATGGTAGGACAGATTTTTGTTCCCCATTACTTTTTATATCTAACGTTAGGTGACACTAGCAAATAATTTAATAATACCAAATATAATACTATTATATTTACATAGTATTTGATAATAACCAAGTATAATATATCCATAAATTTGAAGAGTTACGAATAATATGGCATTGTAATGTTATTATGTTTACAACTACATTTGTCAATCCATATAATTTTTAGTGATGTGTAAAACAGCTATTTTTCATTAGCAGCTACAAACTGCTACTGCTACTCTTCGTTAACAGATTAAAAAAACTGCTACTTTTCGTAGCAGTTTCTCTTATAGCTACAGCGGGGTAGAACATATGATGTCTATAGAGCTGCTACGTCAGAAATATTTACATCGGAAATCTTCTTTTAATATTCGTTAGCTGCTACAAACTGCTAACGATAGTTAGCAGTTTCAAAAAAGCAGTTTGCTTCTTTGCAACCCATCACTAATAATTTTTGAAACACCCTAAATACGTTGCAAGTTGCAAGTGTATTTTGGGTCATATATCACATGACTATTGTTTGAAACTCAGTCAGGGTCGCTACAGTTAACTTAAGTCTTTTTTCATATATGTTTATATAATTTATTTAGTAGTAAGTATTTCAAAATTGGGCTTCTTCATACAGACACATATAGAAGTATTTTGAATGCTCATGAGAAATTTCAGTAATTATATCTAAAAATATATTGAGTAATCTCTATTGTCCTATCAAGGTATCTATTGTATTTCAAACGTTTGGTAGATAATTAATATCTACCTGATGCATTACTTTCTGTACTAACTGCTTTTAGTTAATAGCCACGACGCTCAGTACACTAAACTAGCGTCACCTACACTAATCACTTGAACTGCAAGTTAACTGTCGAAGATACTATAGAGCGTCTCAATCTTAGTATTCAGTACGGTCTCTTATGGGATATGTACTTACACTAACTTGCAATAAAATAAACGTCGTTTTTATCTATAAAGATGTCACTTCGGATTTTGGGTGACATTTTATAAAAAGACGAATTCAAAAAACTTCAAAAATACATGATTCCGTATTTATTTGTATTTTCAAAAATACCTCTCCATAATCTATTAGATCTGTAAATCTATGAGTATACGTTACATTGGTGTAATTTTTTTAAACATGAGTTTGCTTCATTAAGGTGTACGAGTTTCTTTTTGAATAACTGTACCAGTCATACTAAAATTGTTTTGTAATAAATGTCTTTTTTATATCAAGGCATTGTCACTGGCATTTATTATACCGTGTTTGCAAGGTTGGTATTTGTCAATTAAAAGCGGACGACAATGCAATAAACTTGAAAAATGACAGTTCATTAACTATCAGACGTATAAATTGAATTAAGCTACACACTTATCGACTTGGGAAAGTCGTTTGCACAGACAATCTGAAATTTCAATCGCCCGATAGTTTCGTTTTAGAATTACCTAACCTACAAGTATTTAAAATGTCATAGTTATTTAAAATTGACTTACAAACCAATTTGTCATTGGCAAACTGGCACTATGTATTGTATCTGCATTGTAATTTATATGATACAATTATAAAACTACTGAACATTGAGACGGTCTAGACCAGCCCTAACAAAGATTCCTTAGCTATTGCGGTACATTTTAAATGACGAACTTTATTAACATACACTATCGTTAGATGTCATTGAAATATTAGAATATAGATTACATTTTTAATAATTATTGTCGAGCAGCACCCTCATAGGTTCTTACTACCAATAATATCCTTAGTCAAACGATCTAACACTGTAGTCTATCTCTAGATTAGAAGCGCCATTTACTTTCTATACCTAACGTTAGATGGCAGGAGGAAATAATTAAATAATGAATATAATATACTAATAAAAATAATGGAAAGTTCATCATGTTCTAGCTCAGTTCTGTACCCTATTTTTGAAGCTATTCAAAACACATCTTAGATTTGTTTTTTTTGTGTCACAACTAATTAATAAACTGTTTCTATTCTTTTGTAGTTCCCTTTTAACAGTCAATGTCAGTGTCATACTGATAAATTCTAGTAAACTTCACTTGATTGTAAAGCTCGAATAACAATTCTGTTCTCTTCACTGCTACCTGTAAGATCTATTGTGAATACCCCTTAATCTTTTAGTCTCAATTTGATCTCCAGACTTCTGAAGAAGTCTAGGATTTTTTTGGCGGTTATAGTTCTAAATAGGTGTATTCGTTCGTACTGAACGAATTGAATATATTCAATGTGAATGTTTTAAAAGTACTTATTTAGTTATATTCAAATCACTTATACTGATCCAATCTAGAACGAAAGAACGGCCTCAATCACTTACACCCTACCACCTTTGTGCAAATATAAAAAAATTGTCGACTGTAAGTGACGGTTATGTTTATGCGGGTAGCATGTTTATCTTGCGTCTTTTGAAACTTTTGAGACAAAAATTATCGTGGCAACATAATAGACATTTATTTTATATGTTTTATGTAACAAGTTTTATTAGCATATACAGATCGTGATATTGAAGATCAAAGAAACAATTTATAACATCTACAATAATTACATACAATATATTTTCTGATTTCTAGAAAGAATTACTGAAATCTAATCAAGTAATCATTAACGACAGTTCTTTAAACGATTCTTCAACAGATCACAGTGACACAGAACGTAGGAAAAGAACTCGTATTGAAGATGTTGTTTCATGTTACATGAACTTTGAATTCAAAAGTCATTTTCGAATGAATAGAGAATCTTTCGAAAAACTTAACGGTTTGCAAATATTTTATAAATTAAAATTATTATATAATTTCATTATTTCAGGAGTTATTGAAGGACATAACAATAATAATGTGTAACGAAGGTGATTTACAGATTGATGAAGATATACCTCCGGAATATAATGTATTATATAGATAATCTTATTGCAAATTTAAATACACAATTAAAAAATATTAAGACATTAATTTCTTTTATTAATAATACTTTAACAACAAAATAAATAATTCTTACACCTCTACCTATATTAATCGTTCTTGCAATTTTTAATTTTTCATTAACTCCTTTTCTTTTTCAAAGTCTCTCTTCTCTTTGTTTTTAAAGTATTGTATTTTTAAATCTATGAGTGCTTTCATGGGTGTTTGTTTTACTTTTTTTCTGGGAGTTCTGTTATCTGAATCTTCAGATACTGTTAATTCTTCTGTCCTTATGGAAGAACCTTAAATTATAAGTAAAAATATTACTGCCTGAATTATTATTTAAAATTGCAGAGTCTGTCACCCTAGGTACTGAAATTAGTAGTATCAATAGCATGCTTACAAGTCATTGTAGGCTTGCCTCCTAGAATTTCGTCCAGTTTATTCTAAAATTGGAATCTTATAGCTCTCCAACCAGTTGATTTTTTGTTATCTTTGCTTTCTCTATTGCTTTATTTGTGCGAATTAAATTTCGCCATTTCACATTTCACACATTTTTTCCTCAGATTTTGTTATTCCTAAACTCAACAATTCATTTGCAATCATCTCCCAAACATGTTTTCTCTTTCTTGCATGACTTAATCAATCTGAAAAATGCTCATACGCACTTATTAAAGCTAATGTCTCTTTGGTAGTCCAATAATTAGCATTATTCTCTAAGTTTTCGTTGGAATTTTCCATAATTTCGAAACAAGTTTTCGTATTGTTTGCATTACTCCCATGGTTTGCAATTAGAGTTTCTGCTCCACTTTTTGCATCGTTTATATTGTTTGCCAAATTTTCCTTATTCTCTACACTATCTGAATTAGTCTTTGCATATTGTAGAAACCTTTGTGCAAATTTTAGATCTACAATAAGAATAAGGATTATTGAAAGTTTACACATCTTTTTACTTTTATTACCAGTTTCACATCTTCTTGTGATAATAAAATAGAATAACTTTTATCGTCCTCAGGATCGTATAAATACACAACTACTTCTTTCGACATATTTTTAATTTAGTTTCTCGTGTATGTATTGGCCTAATTTGCTTGTTGAGGTTAGGATTATAGGCGGCAAATTTAAAATGTAAATGTGATTGTTGTGATCTAACGAAATTGTACGATCACATAAAGTGAATGCCATCAGTTATTTAGGGAAAGGTGGGAGAACTGACGAAGCGAATATATTCACTACGTTCAGTACGAAAGAATGCCATCCCCTCACCAGTTCCAAATAATCAGCCAAAGTCTGTATACGCGATTTAACAGCTCTGTTAAACCTTTCGGTACATGTTATATTATATCTACTTATACGGGGTAGCCAATCGAAAACGAAATAGACGAATTGTCATTGCAACGGTAGCGTTTTGAAAATATGCCGAAAGACGCTAAAGTTGTTGTCTAGGGGGACACATCTATATTTTACATTTGTACAGCACAAAATAAATGCAAACTGGAAAAACTTCTTTCATTTCTGGAACTTTTTACAAAACAGAATTGTCCGCGGTTTGAGTGAAGTCTAGCAAGTATAGTATCGTTGTAAAGAGAATTTAATTTCCTTTCAATTGAGGTATCACTTGATCCCTGTTCCCTATGATGATATGGGAAGGGGTGGCTTCCTCCTGCAGGGGGATAAAGTTAGGAGGTTAAATTTATAACGTACATGTGTCCCCCTAGAAACAACTTTGTCTTTCGGCATTCTTTTCTTTTTAGTTTCTTGCACGGCGGCAAAAGCAAAACAAAAACTGTCTCAAAAAAATAAGAAAGGCAGGACCAAATGAAGGAAATTGAAGGAACGAGGAAAGAGAATGTATACATTAATAAATTGGTTAGAAATCTATAATATTTTTTTTTCTTTTCCATGATTATAAAGACCACTCCATTCCATCCTTGTTGTTTCTCATCAAAGACTAATAGTCTGAAACATTTTTCTGAATTATTATATTGCGTATTGTTGTCTAGACAAACTTATATTAATATTGACGTTTGAGATTGCAAGTTTAAAGCCTGTAACTTCTTTGTTTCTAATAGATAATTCTTGGCAAGGAACCAGGGCTCGGTTTAAATGTAACACTCTGTATATGCTTGGGAAACTTTAAGAGTAAGTAATAATGCATCATTTCATACAGTAGTACAACAGTTGGTTTCCAATTTTGGGCGAAATCACAAAAAAAGTGAAAGACCTCACATCTGTAGAACAGCAAAGAACGAACACGACATAAATATAGCTAATTTCTTACGATCTCTCAAATTCCAAGTAAATCACTCAAATGTTTCAATGTTCTCTTCATCACGTTGATATCTCCCATCGGATTACCAAAATGTCATCTCATATTGGACATCTTCTTGCAAAGTACACCTGAGATGGTAGGGATGATCTCACGTGCACTCTCACGTCCACAAAACAGAGAGGAACAACTATGTATGTATGCAATTCGCGAGAAGTGAAAGATGTTATAAATAAAAGGATAAAGATTCACCCGCTGGCAGAGTTCGTGAAAGTAGTAAAGAAGTTGTTCCAAGTCAAGTACATACATACAAGGTGGGCATCTTAGAGGCCAAGATTCAAGTGTATCGTCCGATGTGCTGGAGAGATTGTGTGTATTGGTGTTGTTGTGAATGTTAATCATTCTCGTTTAATTTCGTTCGTTAATTGTCAAGGATGTACACGCTTAAACAGGCAAGTATTGTAACTAATAATTAGATAGCAAAACACGAGTGCGTTTTCTTGGAGTCTTATCAAAATCGGCATGTTAAGTGGGTCTAATTAATTTGTGGTACCTAATTTTATACAGTTTCATATGCTAGATAAGTACATTCATGTTCGATTATTAATATTACTAATTGCACAATAGATAGCATCAAGTTCAAGGTACAACCTTGGGATTGAACTCTGAGAGATTTCTCTTGTTTTGTGTTTGTATTATATAATGCGTGTATGGAGGACATCTCTTTAAAATGATTCCTTTCGATTCGAATTTAATCCAATTTAATAATTTTTTTTATTTTGACAATTCTATTATTTTCACAGTTATAGCCGAGAAAATGGTATCTGTTAGTGTAGTTTAAGGGCTGTCAGTAACATTGATAGTTACCTCCGTAGAAATAGAATTCCTTCTACAGCTTGACAGGTACAAAAACGATAACTGTCTTTAAAAATTTGACATCTATCAAAAATACTTTCCGAACGGTCCTGTCAAAACCAAAATTAATAATTGCTACTACCCCCATCAAAACAGTAAGAAGATGCCTGTATAATTTGACAGTTACTGCAATAAAACAAATGTTATGTATCATTTGACAGATGTCAGAAGCGGGTTGAAAGCTACAACAACTGTATACATATGTAAAGAAATAACTGATATTACAATTTTACAGCTCGCAGATGTATTTAAATTTAGATAGCTCCCAGATATATTTTGACAGTTGTACTTGTCAAAATCGTAACAAATAACTGCTGTTTTCATAGTTTGACACTTTGAGAAATAGTAACGCTTATAAATGTTGAAATTGCAGCAATGACATTAAAATTACTATACAAAAGAGTTGCCTTTATAATTTGACAACTATCAGAACTACTTTGACATTTACAACTACCCGAAAACTAAAAACGAACTGTTTTTACAATTTTAGTCGGTTAGAATTGCCTAACATCGAAAGAAATTATGTATTGTTTTCATAATTTGTTACCTGTTAGAAATATTTTGACAGTTACACAACTATAAGACCTGTATTTTGACAATTACAATTATTACCAAATCGGAGAAGTGTTTCTCAACCTAAAACTTTGGAAAATCAATCTTAGATCCTGTTATTTTTCTTAAAACATAATCTTTTCAAAAGCATTGTGACAGTACTTGAGTACCTGTCACATTTAAAGAAAAAATGCTGATTTTGAGAGCATCGGTGGCATTTTGACAATCACAACCTTGAAAATAGTTTTAATCTTGCATCTTGAACTGATGCCGACATCGGACAGCTTTGACAGCTGTCAGAAGTCAAAAGTTACAACACAATAGCAACTGTAAAGAAACAACGCATTTTACGATTTTACAGCACTCGGATGTACTTATTCCGATAATTGTAATCCTGATGAAATCTGAAAAATGTTACATTTTTTAAAATTCGACATCTCTCTGATATATTTTGACAGATGCACCTCCTAAAACCGTAATAAATGAATGTTTCTAAAACCCTTTACATTTTGACATTTTCACAACACAATATATAGCGCCTATTAGTGTTGAAACTGAAACATGAACACAACTGCCTTTATAATTTAACAATTATCAGAACTCTTTTGACATTTACAACTACCTCGAAAAGTATTTACAGCTGTTAGTTATCATGTGTCAGAAATATTTTAACCGTTATCCCAAAAACAATAAGAGAATTAAGTGCTTTTATATTTTGACAGCTATCAAGAACATTTTGACAACTGTCAAGAATATTTTGACAGTATTGTCAGCGGTAAAACAGAAAGAAAATAAATTGCATAACAAAAGTATTGAAATTCAATGACGTTATAGTTGACAGTTATCTCTGGAACTACTGCTGTGTTTGATGTTTATGACAAAACGACAACAAAATGAAAAGTTTACTGATTCATGATTAAACGTTAGTGAGTATTTATGATTAAAATGAAAAATAGACTTGTTCTTCCTCAGAAAATTTTTTTTAATTGTATCTCTACATGTTTCGGATGTATGCCATCATCAGGAGACAATGTCGGAGTGTGAAAATAGGAAATGTACTAATTGTCGAAGATTTCATCGAATAAGTATAAACTTTATGTGTATATATCCAAAGGATATTTTTAATGAATTTTCTATTTTGAATTAATTTTCTATTTTCACACTCTGACATTGTCTCCTGATGATGGCATACAGCCGAAACAAGTAGAGATAAAATTAAAAAAGAAATTTTGTGAGGAAGAACAAATCTATTGTTAATTGAAAAATTTACTGTTTTTGACAGAATCAGGATTATTTTGACAGTTTCATTTGTAAAAATGGTATAGATATCAATGACAGTAAAACACAATTGACGTCACATTTTACACCTGTTAATTAGTTACAGGTACAGCTGTTTAAAATTTCAAACTAAAATTTTAAATATTGACTACATTCTTATATAGAAAGTGTATTTTAAGAAGACGTCCTTTAATAAGATATAATTTTATTACTTTTATACTTTTGCATAATCAGAATATCAGGCGTTAACCTGATCGAGTTTAGAAAGTGATAGATTTTCATTCAAATAAGATTAATACTGGAATTAAATCATTCTAACGCTTTTATAATAGTACGAAATCATTCTTGGAAAGGTGATTTAGAAGGTGAAATTAGAAATGTCTGCATGGCTGTAGGATCCAGCCGACATAAAAGAGAAACTTAATATGCATCTCTTCTCAAATAATAATTCTGGTAATTAAAGAAAGGGTAAACTTGGAACATGTATGTATTTAAAATGGAATAATCTTTTAAGCATTGTTGTCTGACTACTAACGCGATTGAACTGAATTAATAAAAGTGAAATGAACCGACTTTCTGCAAAACTTCTTATATACTTTAACGACCTTCGAATATGTATGTACGTGTAATAAAGTACATACCGTGGCGGAAAATACATAGGTGCTATACTTAATGGTATGATTGCACAAAATAAACTCATTATTACGTAATTTTGTCTTATATAGTGCGACTGTATAGGTAGTTCTCGTCATTCTCATTTTTTTATTTCGTTTTATGTTTATGTATATTATCGTTCAAAAGTTTAGTAACAAAGAATTGTTTCACAAATTATTCCACTTTGACATATATTGGCCATCACAAAAGATATTGATTTCAACAAATTTAATATCAAATCATACCTTGATTTATTATCTGATCACTCATCAACGATAGTAACAATCTACTCAGAATTTTTAAACAAAGATAAACTATCTACTGCATAACAATAAGACTCATCAGTAGTGGTTTAGAGACAAACTAGATAGCTTGAGTTCTTTAACTCTGCCCTTGAAAACAGAGCTGAATATGGAAATACCAATAATCAGAAGCCTTCCCAAAAGCCAGCTCAAGAAGGAAATTCAAGAGATGGGGACAAGACTTGGACAACTGCTCACCAAATAGTAATAAAAAACTGCTTGATCTCTTATGGCTCTTCTGACTGGCTACTGCCCTCTAAAATACCATCTCAAAAACTTGGCCAACTTGATCAAGACAGCACAAACTTTGTGAGTGCGAAGGATTAAGCGGGCAAAGGTTTCATCATCTAGGACAGGCTACCTTAACACCTCAACAGATCAAAGCCTTGCCCCCAAACTAATTCTGAAATTCGTCAAGAACATTAGAATAGAAGGGTACTGATGAGATAGAGTAATCACAATAGATTAATAGGTCGCAGTGAGGAGAGGTGTTTGTAACTTGAACAAAAAATAAAATAAAAAATGTCATTTGGAGGAAATAAAGAATACATTTTTATAGGAACAAACGAAGAAACAAAAAACTTATTAAACCATTATTTTTTATTTGTTCTTAAACATTCGAACAACATTGTAGACACGCATTAAACAGTTTCCTTCTTTGAATATTTCAGAAAATAGCCGTACGGTCCTTGCCACCGCCTTTATTGCCATTGCTGTTGCTTACCGCTTTTGTAACTTCCTCCAGAGCTGTCCCAGTTACATACGAACATAATTACGCTCCTGATCATGACTATGTAAGTATGTCTCTCCATCTCTTACTTTACGTTTATACTCTTATACTACCACATAAGATGTAGTAGTAGATAAGTGTAATAGGTAAAATCGTACGAAATAACACTTGGATATTTCTCAATATCTCCGTGGATTTCGAAATATAAAATAAAATTAATTGTCGCGGTTTTATTTTTTTTTTTTTTCATTCGTTGCTTTTCCTTTTTGAACTCGACCAGCATACTCGTACAGTTCCGATACGGTTTGGTGATTTTAAAATATTTTAATGTGTATCAGTAATAATTTTGTAAGGACTATATATACCATCTGTCGCTGGTTATTTGTTGTCAGTCTAGATCAGATTAACAGTATTGATTTTAATGAGGAGTTTATTAATTTTCTTGGACAGTGTTAGAAGTTATTTGAATTTATTTTTTTTTATGATTTGACACAGTTGATCATTGGTATGTTTAAATTACTATTTAGAAGTTTCCTGATTATTTTGTGGACCTGGATTGAAGATAAGTCCTCTCTAAGACATTCAAGATGTAATCAACATTGATTTACCAGTCCAAGACAAGCTTGGATTCAAAATTATATGATATCAAAGCTTTTAAAACAGCTCCACCAAGCAAATAATTTATTTTGACGATGGAGTGTATTACTATTTCATACATTTCCTGATCCTGGAAGCTATTTTGTCAATCTTTTCTCTTGTTTTGGCTTCATACAACTTATCAAAATAATTTTTTAAGTATTAGAAATTTTTTAAACTTTAATGAATCTTGTTGTTCCATAATGTCCAACTTTACGGCATCAAGATGTGTTTAGACTCCATAATTGGTTGCCTTTTCATGTTATTATAAATTCTCTTGGTAATGCATCGCATCTGCCCTGCTGTATCATAAGCAGAGGAAGCAGAATCTCTTCTCACTAGCCAGTTGTGCTCTCTAGACTTTAAATTTTGAGCTTCCTGTAGTATTGTGTTGTTTGTTTGTAAAAGAGAGAAGCTCAAATTTTTCCAACAATAAACAAAGGTTTTGCTTATTTTTTGACACAAAGAACTAGAAAATTGCTATAAGAATGCAGATGTCAAGAGGTTATATCATCAAGAGGTTGCCTTAAGGTGTGACATCATCCTGTCAACAGCTTTACCAAGGCGTTAATCAGCCTCCAGCTCCTGCGACCTATCAAAAGTTTCTTATAGCTTAAAGATAAGTCCTGCTCCATTACATATGAAAGTCTAAGGTCTAAGGCTGTGTCATAATAAGAAATGTTTTGAACTGGATCTCTTAGTGCAGAAGTAGAACAGTAAACACTTCAATCCAAGTCTAACCCTCTAAGGCTGTTGATAATGACAGCTTTGTGTCGGTTTTTAGTAAAAAGTTCTTTGGTGATTTGTGATTGAAGTCTTTAGTATTCAAGAAATGTTTTGTTTGACCTTCAGAGTTCTCCATACTTTCATATTTCTTCCGATTGACAGTTCCAATAATAAACTTTTGACTTTTCTATAATTTTTTTTTCTTGATGTTAACATGCTTTCTTTCTTACTAGAATCCAGATTGCAATTATAGTGTTACTACAGCAATTTAATAGGCTGTGTTTACTGGACCGGTGCCCAAACACTTTTTCTGGTGGGTTTCTACTACAGACCCTACGCTCTAGTTACAAAACCGTTCCTGGAAACGTCCTGAATATTATTAGATTGTGCTGCTATACAAAGAAATGTAGGCACTCATTACGTTTGAACATATTCCATTATAGTCAAAAATTTTTGACAACTGTTAATTTTGGATGTTACAGAATGTGATTGTAATTTCATTCAGATGATTGATTTCTTTCGATAAGACTTGATGATGATAAATGTGAGAGCATCTTCGTCTAATAATTCCATTTTCTAAATATTAAAAGACTATTTTTCTCAAAGAAGTAATGTCATGAGAGATATCTGATTTGCTGAAAAAATTTATAAACTTGATAAATTTTATTTCTGTTTTCATCGCCATTGTCCAAAACTGAAACCAAATATTTCATAAAAATAAAACGAAGATCATCTTTCAAAGAAATCCCGATTTTATTCATTTGATCAACTCACAAGAAGTAGTGAACACCAGGTACTTTCCAATTCCCTCCTTTTATGGAAAACGGATTCAATATCCATGCTTTATTTTGCATCGGAAATGTCAAGTATTCTTTTCAGAAAGTGTTCCTTTAATTTTGCAAACGAAACAGAGTTAATGGAGTTTGCTCGTTTGTTGCAACATTTGTAAAAATTTTGGCACGATCTGATGTTTCTATTTGAAGCAGTTGTTCAATTTTGTCGTCCATATCAAAACAGTTTGTTAAAAATCAAATCGTTGATCAAAATTCATCGTGAAGCTCTTGAATCAACAGACTTAAGGGGGTGTGATGATTACTGACCATTCCTTTGTAAATGGAAAATCAAAACTCTACACTCAATCAATCAAGTTAGTTTCGAAGCATTGGTTCAATATTTCTGTCAAGGCAACTGAAATCAATTTCGATTACAAATGCTTGTCGATGGAGAACAAATGTAACAATTTGTAAGGGAGGTAGTTGTACCAAGAAACAACTTCGACAATTCCTCAACCTTAGAAGGAAGAAAATCTTGTTCAGAATTTTTATAATTGACTGTGTGTCATTGACTGATCATAATGAAGACGATAAACTTGCTTCACATAATTTGCGAATTGATTCTTTTCCATCTTTTCAAATCAAACTTTAGTGTTCTGAAAAATTTAATCTTTGTAATATTAGAGGTCGTTTGTAGTAGTGTCACCGTTGATAAATATTCTTTTAAAGTTTATTATTGCTCAAAATCAAGATTTACACATATTTACGCCTAAATAAGCCCCATAAAGCGAGAACACAATTAAAAATCGACACGAAACGAATGTAGAATGAAAGCAATTATACAATGATTATTTACGTTATGCATATTTCACACACCGCTAAACAAGTTGCACCGTGGTACGCTGAGCAATTTTTACAGCTCTACGGTTTGGTGTGGAGTCTTGCGCAACATTCAAACAGCTCGTACTCGACTGACAATACTTCAGATGGCTGTAAATCAAAATAAGGAAAACGCAGGTATTAATAACAATTCGTAAATTATAGATTTTTTTCTTCAGTAGCAATGCGATATTATATCTGATATATGACTGTATTAGATAGGAATATAGGTATAGGTTTACAAATATAATTAATTTTTTTGATGAATGAGTTCCTACCTAATAATTTATTGAGTGCATTCTATGTTATTACGCTTTGGTATGAAGACAATAATGTTTTTAATTAGTTATGTAAGGAAATATTGTTTATTGATAATTTCTGGATAGAAATCGTAGAGTTATGCTTTATTTGTTTGCATCTTGTAATCGAATTTACTTGAAGGTGAAATTAGGAAACATAATTGATTGATATAATTAAAACATCCAATTCCTGCGAATCATAGGCTTGCAAATCTGATGTTGGAACAAGAAAATATGAATTTATTCATTGATATAATCGTTAAATTGTTTTAAAACTAAACAAGTAACATGAAGACAAATCATTATTTATTACTAAACACTTTTGGATGCATTGCCAAAGAGGTAAGCAAGATTCAATGACGCTGGTTTAAAAAAAACACAAAGCGTTTAGTATTTTGATTTTTTATTCTTGTTTATTCAAAATAGTTTCCTTCTGAGTCAATACAGCGCAGGCAACGTTCAATAAATTGTTCGAAATACTTTTTACATTTTTTATGTTGTTCTTAGAAGCATCGCGACCTATTGATGTATTGTGATCTATTTAGTCGAAAAGTTTGCTTTTGTGGCAAACACAATAAAATCATGTATTGAGGAAACCAAACTCTAAAGTTTGCTTAAGACTTTCTCGAATACGCACCCATATTGTCTTTTTAAATTGGTTCACGTCAGTTCTTTTGCTAGGTTGCTAGACCTTGCTTTTTGTAAATGTTGAGTGGCTGTAGCAATTCTTCACAGGCCAATATTTTCTCTAGTTTTGGCTTCAGACAACTTATCAAAATAATTGTTTAAATATTGCAAATTTTGTGAATTTAATAAATCTTGTTGTTCCATAATGTTCAACTTTATAGCATCACGATGTGTTTAGACTCCATAATTGGTTGCCTTTCCATCTTATTATAAATTCTCTTGGTAATGCATGACGTCTGCCCTGCTGTATCATAAGCAATGGCAATATAATCTCTTCTCACTAACCGGTTGTGCTTTTTAGACTTTAAATTTTGAGCTTCTTGCAGTACTGTGTTTTTTTTTATAAAAATAGAAACTCAACATTTTTCAATAATAAACAAAGGTTTTGCTTATTTTTCGACATAAAGAACTAGAAAATTACTATAAGAATACAGAAGAGAATATCAAGGGGTTGCTTTAAGGAGTGAAATAATCTTGCCAATGGTTTTATTCCAATGTTCTTGATGAATCTCAGGACAATTTTGGGTCTTTGATCTGTTCAATTATTAAGGTCGTCTGTCCTAGATGCTGAAACCTTTCCCGGCTTAATGCTTCGCTCTCTGGTATGTGACCGGCTGTTTCAGTTCCCAGTTCGCAAAATCGACACGTTTCTTGATCAATTTCCCCTATCTTTTTGAGATGGTATCTTAGAGGGCAGTGGCCAGTCAGAAGGCCCGCAAGAGTTCTTAACTCTGATTTGCTGAGATCAAATAGTTTTTTTATTACTGTTTGGTAAGGAGTTAATAATTTTCTTCGCTTGTGTTTGTCCGGTTTTCCTTCAGAGGGAATCCATTTTTTTGTTTCCCATTCTTGAACTTCCAAAGAAGGGTTCAACGAAATGCATGTCAGTGCCTTGTTTCGTCCACGATATCACTTCATTTGTTATTGGAGTGTCTAGATCATATTAATATGAACCTCTAGAGAAAAAAGTGTTGGTGAAAGAAAAACTTTGTACTGTATGTGTAGTCACATGTGTAGGGATGCCTAATAGGAACACATTTTGATTTTACTATTTTGTCTTCCAATTATAAGTTGTTAATGTTTCTATTCCAAAAGAATTAAATTTGGAAATCTATTCAACTCCTACTCCTGCCTTTTGGATACTGATTTCTTGCGTAAGGAAAATAAAGCCGTATTTGCGGCATTAAAAAAGGATTCTAGATTTCAAAAATAGTTAATTTACTAGTAGAAGTTTGTAGTGAATTGAATTATAATTTAAAAAAGGTGCCGAACATTAAAACAAACTCTATATTTTCTTTGTTTAATATGAACTACATTGAGGCAGCTTTCCTCTACATTTTTATCTGGAAGACTGACAATGCCTCACCATGTCAAAAGCCTACATGAATTAAATCGCCAAAACGTGCTACTACTCTCATTCCTTTCAATTCTTCTGTCTGTTTTCAAGCCAACCTCCAGAATAGAAGAGAGATAGTTGTAATAACACCTTGTAATCTTTTCTTGGATAATTTATGTCATTTAAAACGTCTTGCAGGTACTCCAGCATGTTTAACACTTTGTACTTTAAACTATTCACTATCAGATATCAGGATCGCTTGATCCTCAACGAAAATACTCGTCACAGACTCCTTACAGGATAAATTCATACATTCATACATGTTTCTTCAAAAGAGATAGCCATAATTTAGTCACGTTGAACAACTCGTTTTACTTCTTAAAGTAAAACTTCAGCCATTAGCTTACCAGTAACTTTTTAGCAGCAGAAACGTTAAGTAATGTTCAAAATCTTTTTTCAGTATTTTAAAGTTTTGGTACCCCGGCAGGCAAGTGAGGACAGCAATTTAATCTCCCAAAGTAAGGTTAAGGAAAGCAAATATTTGAGTAGTAAATGTGTTACTAATAAAAATCTCGAAGACTCCCAGTATAGAATCCTGTGCTACATAGTAATAATATAATAGCTAACATTTTTAACATTAAAACGCCATTAAAAGCGTGCCTATCAAGTTTATTACCAGAGTGCGTGAATATATGCGACTGACAATTTACAAGTTCCATAACATGCTTTCCCCCCATCGCAAGAAATCGACTTTCGCGCTCTATAAAGAAACTCAACTTCCAGTGAATGTACCCACCTTCGCTCCGGGGTATATAAGGCACAGATTGTCCGCTATAAACTTCATTCGCACAATTTTGATGTAAAACCGCATTATATCACTCTTTCTTTAAAGTTTACATTACAATAGTGTTTGCAGGAAACTATTGAAGACAATCTTCATAATATTTGTTTATTAAAAGGTGCTAATAACACCAATTCGAATTTATATCCGTAGTTTCTGTCAATGAAAAGATACGCTTGACAACTGTCAGATATATTTTAAAGTTTATTGATTTTAAATTTATAATCTGCAAACAATTTAAATCGATATGTAGTAAGTTAGCTATGACGACTTTCGATTAGAAAACGGAACCACTTGTCGATTAAATTCGTGTTAATTGTAAAGCAGTATGTTGGTAATTATAAGTGAAACTGTCATTGCTGAAGGTGGCATACCTGTATATTTAGTTTCCTTATATAGGCGTGAATCGAATTAAATATGAAGTAACAGCTTTTAAACTTTAAAATTAACGTGAAGCCTAATTTTCGAAATGACTCTGTTCTATGTCGAAACCAATTATATCGTTGGTGTTCCCCAAGGATCTCTGCTTGCTCTTACATTTCCACAGAGCCTCAAGAATCAAGCATTGGATTAGATCTTTGAATGGTTACAAACATAGGGATTTGGGTTTATAAGGCTTTGGATTTATATATAAGGCTTTGAGTTTAGAAAAGTTTGGGTTTATATGTGTGTTATATTTTTCTTGGTAGGATAAACCAAAGCCTAGACTCATCAAAAAAACCAGTATTTTGAAGATAAGATCTGGAAGATATTTGATTTGATTTCGAACACTATAGGAAGGACCTGCAGATGTCCATGTATTGAAATTATTATTTAATATTTATGAGGTATTCCAGGCATTTACTTTTTACACATGTTCTAGATTTGTAAAACTACTCATGCCCCCTTTTATATTAAATTTATTTTACCTCTCTTGGAGCCTCACATTTAATGCCTCCTTTAAATTAATTATATTAATTTCGAAGAAATAGTTTACTACAATAATCTATGTCCAAAAACAACTTCTCAGTCACAAGACGACGTCTGCGTTGTCCGATTTGTGTGTGAAGCATCCTTTTTCAAAACAAATGCAAATTGAGGTAATAAAACGACAATTTATTCAAGTAAAGAAAAGGATTCAAGATACAGAAAAATGCAAGTCTCAAATGTAATGATGAAGATGGCAAAATAAATTTAACATTATGCAACACAATCAAACCAGAGAATTAAGATCTGATACAGGGCTGTTTAGATCGAATTATAGCGATGCTAGGGTGTTTTGGGCTATCTAGGATATGACCATGCAGAGACATCGGGTCGATTACCAATCTAAATTTTTTAATTGTAAGGGGGTGAGGCACACTTTTATTGTGCAAGTTGGGTTAGGATAGTAAGACTAAATTATTTTCAGGACTTCTTGTGAAAATGGAAACGGTAGAAAGCGATTAGTAGAACATCATAAATGGAAAATAATAAAGTTGCATCCATCTTCCACAAAATGCTCTACTAGACTAATAGGATTAAATCCTGTGAAGGTACTGCCCAAAAAGAGCTACCAAAACAATGCATTCAGTTTTTATTAAATCCTACATTCCTAAGCCTACTGGTGATAAAATAAACAGCTAAGCGCTATTAGTTCTTGCAGAATTAGAAGTATTGTTAACAACGAATAAAAAACGAAAAATAAAAATAATGATCTACCAGAAAATAAATAATATCCATGGGAAATAATAGCATAACTTTTGGCACACTGCCAACTGACTTGTTAGCTTATTTAACTTTAAAAGTCAAAGAAGAATTAAACAAAATAAGAAACTGAATTGAGATGAAAAGTTGAACATTATTACAGGTCAAAGGCTACACGTTTTAAAGTTAGATCCTTTTATGATTTCCTAAAAAAAAGGAGATGGATACATTGCTTTCATTTCATGAGCAGAGGAATTTTGCCATTCCAAAATTACTCAACTTTCCAGGAAATAATCAATAACATTTTTTGCGGATTTTTCGGTCCTTAATAAAATAAACCTTTATTTTCAATATTTCGTCAATCTTCTTTGACTTCTTCAGGAAATTATTATTTCTAAAAGTATAAACAATCTATAAATTATACAACTATAAAAAACATAAAAATTTACATTAAAGTCTGTTTGAAGTAATTCAAAATTTTGTCAATATTAGAAATTGTTTTCAAAAGTCAAACTACATACATTAAATTTTTTAATTAATCAAGGAAAGCAAAGTACAAGCAATAGCAAGATATTAAAGTGTATTCCTATTATGGTTTAAAAGATTGAAATATACAGGGTGTCCAGTTTAAAATGCAGAACATGGAGATATTGGAAACCGTCGGTTAAATGGGACAAAAATTGAGTATTCATTGGTCCATGAATAATCAGACATCAGATTTTGACATTTTTGTTTCATTAAGCAGATACAGGGTGAAAAAGAAAAAAATGCATTTTCGAAAATCTTCAATATTTTGTTTCCTAAAAGAGATAAATTTACAAATGTTGCAGGCTAGGGACAACAAGTCATGAGGACTTTAAAAATGATTTCGGAAAAAATCTAGGTCTACTAGATTTTGCGTGATAATAATCAACTTTTGTTTTTCTTATGGCAGCCATATTGGATTTTGACATTTTTAATATTTTCAAAAAAAATGCTATTCAATGATGTATGTTCAAGATAGTAAAAATATGAAAAATAGAGAAAGTAAGATTTTAACATAGTACGCCCTGATAACAAATGTGACATTTGTATTAAACAACTCTAAAGGAATTTTCGTCAATAAAGAAATTACATCCAAAGATATCAAAATATAAGGTAAAACCGTTTATAAAATTCACAAATGTAAAAGTATCTTTAATATTAGAGTCTGTTAAGATAGCCAATACATTAGTGAGTATTTTTGCAAGAAATTTAGATAAATTATATGTCGTACAATTTACACAACTAATAATAGGACGTAGGGGAATTATATTGTTTACCTAAAACACATAAACCTGACATTGCGACATCTGTAGGCTAAATATAATAGTACTAAATTAAAAAATAAACTATTCTCTAATGCTATTCCTCATCTTCTGAACAGTTTCTAATACAATTAACAATGCTACACCGTTTACAGCGAGGTGGTGTATGTAACAAATCCATGAAATACTTTACACACAATTCAATATCATCAAAAAATTATAAAAGTACTATTTATTAATGATGTCATTTAAATACAGATACACCTTAAGAAGTCACTGCAACTAACCACCCACCACACACATTAAATTATGCTAATAATCATCTTATCTTGTTCTAGTCACCAAAGGATTACAGCTTCAGTTACGGCGTCAAAGACCTCCACACCGGTGATGTGAAACAGCAATGGGAAAAGAAAAATGGCGATTCAATCCGTGGTCATTACTCCTTAGTAGAACCAGATGGCACCGTTAGGATAGTGGACTACACAGCTGATTCAAAATCTGGATTCAATGCAGTCGTCAAACACAAAGGAACTTCATACCATCAAGACCCCCATAGCAATCATAAAGCTACAAGTCATAAATCTTTCGAGATTAAACCGGGAGTTCAGGAAGTTGACCATCCTCAATACGCTTACAGGTATGTTGAAGCTTCGCCTAGTGTTGCAGCTGAGCCGGAACATAGAGAGGTTGATCAAGCTCAGCAAACTTATGAGCCAGATGTCAAGTATGTTTATATCCCGGAAGGTGATAAAATTGATGGCGCTGAATACGATTTTTCAAGTCAAGGGACAGAAACTTATACCGAACCTAAAGAGGCTGAGTATGTTTCTGAGGCTACACAAACGAAGAATGTTTATACCAAATATAAAAGTCAGCCGCAGATTAAATTACCTGTCGATTTAAGTTTATTGAAACCAAAGCAAAATATCGAAGCAATCGATGTAAGTGTTGTTAAACCTATCGAAGTAGATTTCCATCATGTTGGTTACGAGAAAAAACAACCAGAACCATCATATGATGCGGCGCCAGTACCTGTTATACCTTACGCTCCTGGTAAGGAACCGGAAACTACAACTAGAGCAAGACCTGGTCCTGTCACATTTCCTGTTGATACCTCAGAGGATAATAATTCTAACAAAAATAATGACAACCAAGAGAAACAGAGGTTTCAAACTGTCAAATTATCGCAAACTGAATATCAGAAATTTTTGAAGGATTACTACAAGGATGCTAAAATTAATGCATCCTTACAAGTGAGTGATGAAGAATACGAAAGATTTTTAGCTGATTATTATAAAGACGGTAAAAATAATGCTGGACCTCAATTAGATAACATTAAACATAATGCTGGTGCAACTCAAGTTCAGTACCAAACTGGTTTTAAACCGATTGTAAACAATAACCGTAATCCTGGCACCAAAGGAACGATTCCAAACACGTTCAGAACTAATGTGAAACCAATTACAACTCCAGGGTTAAGAAATTATTCAAGTGGAAACGCCAAATTCAAACCACCACATAGACAAAAATTAAGTTATCAAAATTACTTTCCCAATAAAAATGTGGGATCTGGTTTATATCTCAATTACGATAATAATTTAAAGGGACAACCTTTAAGGAAGCATAGGAATTCTGGTAGAGTTTTGAGATATGCTGTCCGGAGAAGTTTCATCGACTAGAGTAAATCTAGAAAGTCTAATTTTAAGACTAAGTCAGTTGTTTAAACATATTTTTGTTATTTATTTTATTTTTAGTAGGTTAGAAAAGGAAAAAAATGCTTTTATCATTGTTAGATTCGCACTATTTATACGCTAAATCTAATGATATAAAAGGCACTGAAATATCTTTATTTTGAGGTTAGGTAACAGTAGTAAGCATAAATTATTGACTGCTTGTAAACGATGTACCTTACTGTTTGTGCAATATTTTTTTTATATAAAGTGATAGAATTGTTTTATTTGTTTTTATTGTTCTGTTTTGTTTTATATTTTTGAATAAAGTTACTTTTTAATAGTCGTACTGTTTTTATTTTGCAATAAATTCGTAAACAAGGCGCTGAAAGATCTGAAAACTAGCTGGTAAAAGCCAATTCACTTCTAATATCATTAAACTGATGTCATCTTACCTTCTTGGTAAGATAGGAGGGTGGCATCTCCTCTAGTAGGTCTTTGGTGGCAGATGTCCCACAGGGTTCATTATTGGGACCAAATTTATCCTTAATTTACACAGCCGACTTATCAAGAATGAGAATATGATAGGCGACTGAGATCTCCTGCACAAAAGATCATGATGGACAACTTTAAAGCTTCCCTGGACACCTTCAGTCAGGTACCTTGAGGTACTCTTGATTATAAATGAGATAAAACCACCACCTATCTTCTTGGGGACAACATCGTCTACAACAAATCCAACTAGTCTTAGCTTGAAGAGCTGACCACTCAGAGATTAAGAGGTGAAGGGATTTTTTTGTCCAGCTTCAGAAAAGCGAAGAAGGACTACAGGAAGACTTTCACACCTTTAGCGAAAATTAAACCACCACTGTGCAAATTCAGCTTTACAAACTCAATGAAGGTCTTCGATATGATGCCCAGAAATGAGCCAACCTTTTTTCCTAAAATGCAATTTGAAACCCTTCATTTGTAGCCAACTCGATAAAATTTGCTTCATCCTTATCTTTGGAGGGGGTGAAGTCCGAATCGATCATTTATTTCTGCCAGAAAATTGAATTACAGATTATCTAAAAGGGATCCTTAAATTTTGCATATAAGACATGAATAGTTGTGCTTGTCGCTGTAATTGGATCATTTTCATAAACTCTTTTATGGATGTCATAATGATGTTCCACATCAAACGGTTCCAATCCTTTGTTTTATTTTTTCAAAAGATTTCAATGTAGTTATATTAATTAAATAGAAAAGACTTGTGAGCCTTCAAAAATTTTGGGAGTTGTGAACTTTGTTTTGCAGCCTTCCTTACCAAGCATTATTGACACCATCGTTTTGATTGATGGTGATGAGATATGATTTATCTTTTTGGGCTATGTCTTGAACCACTTTAAAGGATCACTGGCTTCCTTTAAAGTGACTGAACTGGCTGATATTTTAGACTGATTGATTAGTTCACTAAATTAATTCCTAATTCACAAATCCTGCCTGGAGATTCTCTTCAAAACTAATCATTTTACCTCTATTGATTTGAAATTAATCTGTATTTCTGTGCTTGTTATAATAGCCGTCCTATATCTGACTATGCTCTAACTGTGGCTTTCATCAATTTTGAGGCACATTTTATTGCTGGTTTTTTCCAATGGAATTATGTCTTTGGCATTGACATCCTTTCCTTGTTAGATAATTTCCAAGATTTATACTTTTGCAAACATTCTAAAAGTGTAGTTGAATTAGAATGAATACTGAGTCAAACTGTTTTTGTTTTTAAATTAGATGTCGATCCTAAACGTAGCTTGCTTATATGGAATTCTTTAAACCATCTAACGTTTTCACTTTTTTCCTAGTCACTTTATATATTTGTCCAAACTAGAAATGTCAATCTTGGTTTTGCAGTTTCTTTCTACATCTTCTTCTTTGGTACTCCAGAGTCTTTGTTCAGGTGAACCCAAGCCGACTTTCTTGTTTCAAAAATTTTATTGGATTTTTCGCAATATTTTTCAAGTTACCCATTTTATACTTGTCAGTCTTTGACTACTCTTACGGGGTTTCCTATAGTTAATGGTCCAGAAATAAAAAGTGGAATTTATGGCTTTAAAAGACCTATCGCAGGTTACGTGGTTAATAGCCAATATGTACTTCACATTGAGGAAACTGAGTCTTCTGCAGATTACTGAAATCTTATTTAAAGCTGCTTCTTTAAATAGGATTTGTTTTTTTTTTCTAATCTTGTTCCCATTTGTTATTTCATAATATAAAATTTTCAGCCAACCTTCTAGTACTTGTAGTGTTTTTTTCTCTTTAATAGGTACAGAATTGGTTCCATATTTCTTTCTGGGTTATTTGACACCCAGCAGTGGTACTTCCGACCGTATCCATTAGAGAGAATGACGTTGGAATCAATCCATCGTCGCAGATGTTGTACAACAAGGTACCATGAGCACCTATTCCAGGAATTTTTGTTTTTTTTTTGTTATATTGTGGTATTTCTGGACGTATTCATATACTTCGGCATTTAAGACTAAAGCTTGATTAACTCCAGGACGAGTTTGCGAATCTTACAAACCAATACACTTAACCATGACTGAACACATGTTTTTTAAATTAAAAAAAAACGTTTTAAACTTGATACAAGATTTTAATCTTAAAATTCTAGTTCGATTTATTGAATTTTTTTTATCTATGGAAAATCAATAACACAATTTAATCAAGTACATATGTACATATGTAGGTTGAATCTATTATAACTTATTATGACTATATCAGCGTTAGATACATATGCATATCTATTATAATATGTATATATGAGATCATTGAACAAAATATTGTTCGAGTATAGTCATTCATTATACTAATCTATTTATAAATGTATGCATATTGCATCTGGTAATATTTATGTAAATAGATACATATAATTATTGTTGGCTTGCTTACCTTGGCAAATCTGGTATAATAGCATCAAGTGGGTTGGGCCCCTTTTTGTGTCCAGTCATGGTTAGGTGTCAATGACATTGTTTATGTTGTGCACATGTGTTCGCAAAATTTTGGCGTGGCTTTGTTTGTTTTGGTTCGTAAGATTCGTTGACTTTTATTGTTTATATTTGGTGGTATTTGTTTTTGGCCGTAAGCTTTAGTCTTGTCAATGCCAAGGCAGTTGTTTATTATGTCAATATTAATTTTTTTTAGATCCTTTATTTATATAAATTTGTTTATGTAAACTTTATATGGGCAAAGGAATGATTTTTATTGATCACCATATGGGGTAAAAACATCGTTTAAAGCGTGTTTCAAATTAATCTAATTCATTCTGATTGCCCTTCTAAACTTGCTAAAAATTTATCTTCTAAATAGAAAAATCGGTGTTGAAATGATTTAAAAATTTCAATTTCAAAAGAAGCGCTTTAAGAAACGTTTTAATTCAGAGAAGAATCAATGGAGGTCTATGGTCTTGATAGGTTTTAAAGCAATAATGGATCATTAACTCCAGAAAAACCTCCGAAAATTTAAAGTTTTAAGGAAAATAACATAAATGTGTCGATAAGGAACTGCAAAACCCAGATTCACAATTCTATTTTGGGCAAATATGAAAAATGATCAGGAAAACTCATTAATCATTGGATAAAGTAAAAATTCCTGACGCTTTAAGGAACTCCATACCTTATTAATCCCTTAGGATTAGTATCTAATTAAAATGAAAAAAAAAACAGTTTGAGTGAGAATAGAGATTATTACTAAAACAAATCAGAAAGAGAGGATAAGACAGAATTGGATAAGAGGACCATTTCAAACAAATTCATTCAGTTCAGACTTGCACGGTAATCGCTGCGTCAAGTGTGTGAACTCTAGCTCTAGCTATTCATTAGCAGTGAGAGCGTGAAGTGCTTGAGGATTTGCACGGGAGATTTTGTGGTTTAAACCTGCAGCAGTGCTAAGAAGAAAGTATCGTTACAATAGGTTATGTTTGTCCACATTGTACAACTATGTTCAGGTGGTAGAGACAATTCCCCAAAGTAGAAATTTCTCTCTGGAGGACGCTGAAGGATCGGAAAGACCGCGAACGTCGATTATGGGAGAAAACATTACTGCTGTGTTGACAATGCTTGACGAAGATAGACAATTCACCTACTAGAAGATAGAGGACACCTCAGGCCTAAATGCACCAGCAATTCGTTTGAGTCTGCATGATCATTTGGAATAAACTTTGTTGTCTTTTGGGTGGTGCATAGACTAATTGAAGAGCAGATGACACTACATGTGTCAAGGGATACTAAGAAATATTTGCTAAGTGACCATTTCGATATGTTGCGACCATCGTGGTAAGTGACGAGACTTCGATATTCTGCTAGGATGTGCCAACCAAGACTCAAAACGATGAGGGCATTCCTGTGGCTCTCAGAAGATCCAGATCTGTAAAGAAGAAAATGTTTCAAATCGATTGGAATCGTGGAGTATCTCGTCTTGGACACACAAAAGACAGCCACAGCTAACTAATGCATGAACCCATCAGATCGATGAAGAACCTACGGCTAAAGTTAAGAATGGACATTTGGTTTCTTGAAACTTCTTCAGCACCTTCTTTACGGTCCAGACTTTGCTCTCTGCGACTTTACTCTGTTACCAAATCTGAAAATGAAGTGGAAAAGAAAGCGATTTCGCAGTGATGAGGAACTCCTGAGGAGTTGGCAGAACGAATGTGTTTTACTCCCTACTGAAGGTTGACAGAGCTGGTTTAAGGGTTGATTTCGGAGGATGAAGAGGTGTATTGAATGTGGCGGAAACTGTTTTAAAGGAAATTAAATAAATACACCCGCATTGCAAAACTTTCCTGGTATCCTTTGTACTTTGTCACCTGAACTTTTCAGAGTTATTAATTATTTTCAGGTCTAATAGGCAAATAATTGCTCAGTTAAAAATGTCATGATTAAGAGAATCAAGACAGAAACGATAAGGCAACTGGAGAAGCCCAGAACGTTTGGATAGATTTGATCAACCCTTCGCCCAACTGACAGTTGAAAAATGTGAAAATTTAAAAATATATATAAAATAGACATACACGACTCGTAAGTAAAACAAATTGTGTGGGTTAAACATTGCAGATTTTACTCCGCTTTTAATTTGTAAACATTATGTCAGGTGTTATTTAACCAAACTGTATTAGAAATGCTTGCTAATATGTTGCTAGTATTGCTCCACATAATAACGTTTGACACAAATTTCTTTTTACCAATCAATTTATTATATATATGTATACTTATTTACATATATATATAATGATGTGCGAGAACATGTAATAAATTTTTGTTCCCACTAACCTACTTGTATACTTAATAGGTATAAGAAACATTAATAATATAAAAAGTACTTATTAGATTCTAATAAATATCGACCATACCTGAAAAAAGCGAAACTAAAGTTACTTTAGTTGTTTTAATTAAGCGACCTTGATAACGTTAATAAATCAGATTTAATTATTTCTTTACTCCATTACCAGTTTTAAAATCTCTCTCTTTTAAAAAACAAATAAATAAGTAATGACCCTATTACACCTAACACATACCTCATGTACACACAACAGACTGCACAATTAGCATCATATTTCAAATTTCCAATCAAATAATTCAAAACAGCTTTCAATATCGAAAATGTTAATAATGATTCAGTTCAAATTCCACACCACATGCCCCTCCGCTTCAAGATAACCACAGATAACTTTTGCTCTAGTTGTAGTTCTTTTTATGCCTCCATTAAATAAAGATAGTGAATTCCGTTCAGGTGAAAAATTCGTTTGTTGAAAGGGCGTTGAGCCGTGGTTAGCGAAGCTTATGTAACTAAATGGGTGTGGGTGAATTTATTTAATAGTAGTATATACCGGCTGTTTGATCTATGTCTGTATGTATATATATGTATGTACAGGTCCCCTTGTTCATTAGATACACTTATTTAAATATTTGCGCAAGATTATTTTCTCGACTGCACGAATATCACGATTGTTTAGCAGGATTTAGTTACATGAAGCAAGTTTGGAATATTTTGTAATGAAAACTGATATGGTGGTTATATTGTCTTCATTATGTATTGGTTTCAATTAAAGATAAAAATACGAGCTCATTATTCTAGTAAGTAAGTATTTTTATTAGCAAAGCTATTATTACAACTATAACATTTCTTACATTTTACTTAATTAACTATTTTATGCTGCTACAACATCGAAATTACATAAGTCACTCAAATTTTTGTTTAACATATTCTAACAGATTCCTCTTAATTTTTTTTAAATCACTACAATATTTTAAACTTTGTGGCAATGCATTAAACAATACGAAACCATTCACAAAAACGTTTCTCGATGTCCGAACCCTGTCAAATCTCTCTATATAATGGTCTTTTACATTTCTTATATTGTGTTCATGTATATCCTGTACAATAGCTATTCTATCACTTAAATAATATTTTTACCAGTAACATAAACCATGGTATCGTCGCAAACAAAATATAACAATATATAATACAAATAAAAGCGGTCCCTAGACAGTTCCTTGGGGTACACCATACTGAGTGCAAACCACATTTCTAAATTTTACAGTTTGTGTACTACATGAGAGATAAGTCGCGAACCATTTCAAAGGCATTACCTGACAAATCAATTTTATTTAGTTTACACAACAGCAAGTTTTTATCAAACGCTCGTCTAAAGTTCAAAAATACAGTCAATACCATATTTCCTTTATCATTCTCTTTAACCCATCTATCACATACGTCCATTATTACAGATTCAGAAGAATGTTACTTTCTGAATCCTGATTGATTAGGTACAAGTATATTGTTTTTATCACAGTATTCAATTAGTTGTTCTTTCACACACAATTCCAAAACTTTTTCATAAGGCACCACTGAGTTAATAGATCTGAATTCACTACAGACTACTACTACACATGCAGCTATTAAAATACTTGTGGATATTCCATCACAAATATCAGCAGAACTCCTGAAATTCCTCACGATATTTCTTAACTTTCCCATTGACACTTTTAATTAAACTTAAATTTACTCAATAGTGTATAATTATCAACTCTATCTAATACTGTCGAATACTGTCCAATACGATCTAGGTATTACTATTTCTTCAATGTTTTCTATAAAATATTTATTGAAACTTTTCATTGGTCATTTTTCTCTGTGTGCATTTTTGTATGTCTGTACTATATGAATTGTAGTTGTTATGTAATTATGTATAGGAACAAGATTTGGTTATACATATTTTGAGCTACAATAATCTGAATATTCAATTCTGTAAGATGAAGTCCAAGCTAGTCGACTGCTGAATAGAAATTATTTACGCGATAGTTTCTTCAATTAAATCATTAAATGGCGTTTTTCTACCAAATTCTGCCAAGTGACCAGGCAATAAGATGAGCGATGTGCTACGAATTTTTTGCACAATTTCAGACGTGGTCCCTAATTCTTTTCAATTCGTTGTGTGTTTACGTAAGTTCCCGGGTTAATAAAATTGCAGCTGGTGATTAACTGTGCGGTGGATGTCTTCTTCTTTGGTTGGCACCATGATCTGCAGTTGATCCACTCACCAATCTACAACCCTCCCTACATGCAGCTAACTACTACAGCATTTTGGATAGGAATTCGATTTCGTCCTGTCATATCCTGATTCCATTTGAATTGGTGAATTTATATAGGAATCGTAAAATTTTTATGTCTTCAGTGGCTAACAAGCTACTAATATTGTATGGGAGACGCAAGTTTCCTCAATTCAGTCTGCAATTCCGCTGCTTGAGCCTCCCTCATCGTATACCCAAAGAACACATGATTCACTTGAAGTTAAATGATTTTTTTTTCATAATACCTCCTTTACTAAAACCAGGGCTTGACCATTTGTTCTGTTACTTCCTCTTTCCATCCGTGCTTAATATCTCCTAGCGCTCCAACTGCTACCAATCTATCCGCAGTTTCATTTCCTGGGATACCTCGATGTCCTGCAACCCATAGTACCACGACTCGACCAGTTTTATTGTGTTCCAATATCAACTTTTTGATCGTGGGGAGTGGCGATTGGGTGGTATCATTTTTTACTTATACCTTTGATTGCTGCTTGCGAGTCTGTTATGATGGTTATACTGGCGACCTCCTGCTCTCTACCAATTTTGATTGCCCTTAATATAGCATATAATTGGGCATGATACACACTATAAAGTTCGCATATCCCTCGAGCCTCAGCAATGTTTAACTCACGGCAAAAAACTCCGTAACCAACTCGCCTGGGGGTACTTCGTTCCATTTGTATAAAATGTAGTACTTTCCGGATACCTTTCGTTTATCAGCTGATGGACTTTCTGCTGCATACCTCGATCATCCTTAGAAAAGTCTTTTACGAACACTCCTGCGGTGGATGTATAGTTGAAGTCAGTCCAATTCGGTATATTTCTATAAGCTTACCATTGATCCGATCAAATTTTTTGTCCGTGCAGGAATGTGACGTTGAATAATAGCCTGTAGTGTTGCCTTCATCACGACGCAGAACATGGAACATGCGAAGAAGGTGTCCTCGCATAAAACTTTCATCAATTTGAATAGTTTCGCCAAAACCGTCCATGGATAGTGCATCAGATGATAATCTTTGCTAAAATTTGCGCAGGTAGTTGCGCCAGTCTACATTTTTTTTTCTGTTGGCCAACTTTATTATCTAAATTTCAAACTTCATATTGTTTTTAAATCAGTACAATAGCAGTACAAGATGGCCAATGAAGTTTGTACTGGCAACTTTATGTGGGTTTTTAGGTCCGCTGAAATGCTGGCAAAAAAAGATCAAGGTTGTTGTTGATCAACTCCTTAAATCTTCATAAGTTTTGCTGCGACGACCGTCTACCTCTGGATGCTTGTCTCACATTTCCCGTACAGCCTTGGATGCCTGAAAGACAAGATGCCTGTTGTTGTTGTTACTGTTGCTATTGTTGAAGCTGTTGATGACAGAAAAGAAGACCGCATTGTTTACAAAAGGATGTGGTAAGCCTTATTATAATCAGAATACAATATTTGTGAAGCTTAAAAATGAATAAGTTTTGAAAAAAAAGTATTTATAAAAGTGGTGATTCATCACTGGTATCAAGATCTTTTAGGAACAATCCAGAAAGAGAATTAATCTCTATTTGAAGATCTATAGAAACCGCAAGACTGGTACCTAGCAGACCAATGCTACATCTTGTCAAATGCTCAAGAGATAGATACATTTACTTAATCAGGATAGAAAACAATTCCAAATTTTTTAAATCTGGTCTCAAAAAAATTTTTTTTCGCGCCAATGATTCGAACCAATTCTATACAAAGTATTATATCTGTATTTGCATTGAACTACAAAAGATGTTACATTTCTCTTCGTCATGTATCTTCGTGTTTAGGAAAATGTGACGTCTACCGTCTGACCCCTCCTGACGTTTACATTAAGTGCAAATGCTTTTTTTTTGTTGTTACTACAGATGCCTCTATTATTTTATTTACCACGAGAGATTTAAAATGAGGCCCAAATTTTACAACCGTGGAACTCCATCTTTGTCTTATTCAGCCAAAATAATTTTTCGAGCAACCGTGATTTCGAAATCGTAAGTTGAATCACTTCAATCGCACTTCCTTTAAAACTTTTCAATAACTTTTATTGCGCTGCACTACAATTGCTTCTGTAATGTTTGTTCTGATACGACTTTACTTTAATACTTTTCTATGAATATTAAACAGATCATAACCATATACACCATCCAAAATATTGTCAAAAAAAAAACTAAATTCTGCACAAAAATTTAAAAGAATTCCCTATTTGCTCTATAGGTTTATGGAATTCTAAGTAATAATCTATCATGCAAGAATTCCAACGATTTTGATATAATTTAATTCATCTTATTATCATTCATAATCATAATTAAATTTATAAAAGAACCAAAATACATCTTGTGAATACAGAAAGGGAACGCAGACACACAGTTTCATTCAGTGCTACCAACGTCCTTGCATGAAATGCGAAATCAGTGAAGCGTACAGGCGAAACGGTTTTTCGCAATTTTTTCTTCATATTTCGACTCTGTTCGGTCTTACGTATCTTACTTACATCTTGCAAGGTCGCTGCTCATAAAACAATGCTTTTTCTGTTGTTTCGAGTCCTATTAAAGCTGCACTATTGACCTGCTATCTAGATTAGTAGCTGCTAATGTAATACATCTTGCAATGTGCATATGTTTGTATTGTATTTGGAATTGGAATGGAATAATTTTCATAATTATTAAAGCAATTTGCTGTGTGATTATTCAATACAATTATACTGATTTAATTTAAATAAATTAATACGAGTAATTTAGGTTTTTAATTTCAGGCTTGTTTGGTCTTTCAGTAGTTGGAATTATTGTTATTATTATCGTGTGCTTGCTTGGGGAAAATTATTCCATTCCTCAATCTGGTATGCAACGTCTTACACTCCTTTTAATCTGGTCCCAAGTATGTTCAATAGGATGCATATCCAGGCTTCGAGCAGGCTAGTCCATTTTTAGAATACCAACTTTTTCAACGTACTGTGTTACAATCATTACCGCGTGTGGTCCTGCATTAACAGAAAACTATTGCCAACTAATCCAGCATAAGACATCACATGCTCTTCTACTACCTATGTACCTCAGATCCATGTGTGCCCCAAAAGAAATTCCTGCCCAAAACATTAATAAGCCACCCTCCAAAAGCAAACTTGAACTGAACAAGTACTTACAGCATAACGTTCGCCAGCTGTTCTGTACATTTGCTCTTATTTTGACCATCTTTGCCATAAAGACAGATTCTGGATTAATTCAGGAACAATACAATTTTCCAGTTGTCTATTGTTCAATTAATGTGATCTCGGGCGAAAGCAAGTCTACGTCTTTTATGAGCTGCAATAAGCAAAGCTCCTGCAGCTGTACTGCAGACTGTTAAACCGCTTTCCCTTAATCTTCATCGAACAGTGGAAATTCTGACTGCTGTTTCGTGAGCTTGCCAAGGCTGCGTTTGCATTCAATCTCTCAATACAGAAACCATGACAAAGCGATCTTCTCTAGCTGTAGTTTTTATCATAGCACTCGTACCAGGCCGTCGGTCATAAAAGCCAGTTGGAAGAAACCTTTGCACAGTCGAACGACTAACATTTAACTTGTCTTGCCATTTCATATTGACTTATTCCAGCAATGTAACAATCTGCACTGCTCTATGATAGTTTTTATCCAGTATTAAGCCGGAGATACACATCCAAGCAAATTGCGCTAGTAGTTGCTTGCATGCCAGCAGCTTGCATGCCAGCAGCTTGCATGCAAGCTTAAATGGCAAATCACATGGAAAAGGTTCGAGATGAATTAAATAGTATGACAATTTTTTCATAATATTGCACTGTTAACTGGGCCGTCTCCTCTGCCTTCATAGTACACATACTAACTCGTAAAGCCCAGAAGATATGTGTTGCTTTGTTGGTCCCTTCATTCATTTCTGCGTCATTCTCGCCATCTTTGTTTAAGTTTATACCAAAGTTCTAGTTTTCTTTTGTCCCATGTGACAAAAACAAGTTCATTTTTTTCCCCATTAACATTAATATTAGCTTTTTAAATGTTAATTTTTAGATTTTGTTTTGCAGGGTTTGATTCCATATTTCTAGATTTTGTTAGATTCTGCAATATTACGGAATTATCTACAAGGGCGTTATCATTTATTGTCATTATTTCCATCTTTCTCTACCTCATTGGTAGTTTATTTGTCTTCTCTTTTATTTCTTTTAAAACGTCATCTATTATTATAAATAAATAATAAAAGATATTATGGTCCTTTCTCACAAATTTCTTTAATGAATTTGGAGGTGGAATTTCTTTGGAATTTGTGAGAAAGGACCATAATATCTTTTATTATTATTTATTTAACTATATTTCATTTATCTATTATGTTGAATAGGGTTGGACTCAGGACTGTACCTTGCCTGGTTTATTCCTCTTTTGTTGCAGATTTTGCATATTTTATTTCTTGGTACATTATAGAATAGCTTTCTCTAGGTTTATGAAGACTATGTATTACTCGTTAAATGATATCGAAGACTGTCACAGTCCGCGTCTCTATTACGAGGGTTTCCAGGTTTTGACCGTGACATAGTAGAGTAAATATACATATGCAAAACAAAAGCAGAAATACAATAAATTAATAATACAAAATATGTACAAAAAGTTACTCAACTCGACGTTTCGTCAGTAGTCTAAGTGGCTTCTTCAGGAGAAAGACAGAGTGGGGGAATCCAGTAAATCACTGTAACTCGACGTGTAAACCACGCTAGAGGCGAATACTTTCTGACTTATTTGTTTCTATTTCCTACAGGGGGTGTGAGGATAGATTTTTGACGGTTTTTTTTTTGGTTTGAATGGGTTACATGGTCGTTTCATTCTTGGCAAACAATTGAAATGGTCGAATATGACTTTCCTTAATGCGATCAAAGGTTGTTTGAGATTGGATAGAAGAAATGCAATCTAATCTAAAATAAGGGACCAATCACCTTCAGACAAAGTGTTGGAGAGTTCTAAATGAAAAGAAATAAATTTCCTGGACCCAAGGTCTCGAGTTCACGGCAGCAATATTTGATTCGCGAATGAGTGCTAGGCTGACTCGTCTTAAGTCGTTCTGCTGATATGGCGAGGAAGTTTGGAACAAATCGATGGTTTTGCCTCATATGTTGTTTTGCTGCCTTGATTAATTCTTTTGATTTCACTCTTTATTGTTTATATTTTAAGTGGCTCTTTTGCAGCTTATATTTTTAATGTTTGCCCAGAATATCATTACAAAATAGAATGTTTTGTAACATAACGTGGTTATTTAAATTAGGAATAAGGTTCAAGCAAGTGAAATCTCCACAATGTGGATATATTTTTTACAAGTTATACAACCTATATTTATTCCTATAAATAATTCTTAAATTGTGATCAATTTTCAGTGATTTAGCCTCTAAATATCATTGCAGTAGCAGTAGATCACCCTGTATAAGTACTGCATCCTTTCACGATTCTTGAGAGGAAGAGCAATTTAATTAATTATTAGCGCTTTTCTAGCTATCGATATTTAGGTTATTGCGAACTGTTTCCATTCAAATTCGCATCGCACACACACACACATACACACACAATGTTGCAACATCCATTCAAATTATCTCTCCTACATACCATAGCATACGTAATCCACCATTACAAATGATGAAGTTCCTCTTAATACGCACACATAGACACAGGCACACAATACCATTGTGATAGTTCGGCAAAAAGGATCCCACGGGTTATATAAAAAGGCATCATCAGCCTCATCTCTTGCAGTATTGAACGGATTCCGTGGTTATATCTAGTCGAGTGAACAACAATCAATAAGCAAATATTATTATGGCTTTTAAGGTGCGTAAAAATTATATAAAATTTATTGACGAGGAAAAAATTCTATATTCAACTTATTTTTAGTTTGCGTTATTTTCGATTTTATTCGTCGGTGCTCATTGCGGCCATTATGCTGGCGGATTAGGAGGTGGACAATCTTATTCTTCTTCTAATCTAGCTGGATATAACACGATATCACATGCTCCAACTGGATTAGGGCAAGGTTTCGGCGGGCACATTTTAGGGCACGGATTAGCTGCTGGAACTGGTGGAGTAGCTTTAGTAGGAGGACATGGATTAATCGGAGGTGCACCTTCTGGACATGGTGTCTTTAGCGGCGCAGGAGTTGGACACGGAGATATCCACGACAACGAAAGAGTAAGCTCAAATTTTAAGATATTTATTTAAGCATATTAATATGATGATTTTAGGCTTATCCAAAATATGAATTCGATTACGGTGTGGCCGATTCTAATACTGGCGACAAGAAAACTCAACATGAAATCCGCGATGGGGATGTAGTTAAAGGTTCGTATTCTGTTGTTGAACCAGATGGCAGCACTAGGACCGTACATTATACAGCTGATGATAAAAATGGTTTTAATGCTGTCGTTACGCATTCCGGTCAGCCTGGTCATTCTGCTGGACAGATTGGGCAAGTTATTGCCGGTCATGGAATTCATGGAGCTCATGGTTATTGATTGGGTTCATCTCTGGTTTGGCGGTTCCTTGTGTGATTTTAAATGTGTAGTAATGTAAGGATTTGTACATATCTTTTTTTGTTGTATTAGGTACTATTTTTTGTAAATTATTTATTGCAATAAATATATTTTATAATAACAATGATTAGTTTCTTTTTCTATTTAGTAGACTGTAGACATATTTTTAACGATTTTCTATTAATCCAATCATACTTAGGTGGTGGAAAATTTCTTGTATACTATGCTAGTAAGTTCTCCTTTTGCAGCAGTATTGTATTATGTCGGGAGTACCACAGGGATAGAATCTGGGCCCTTCTAGTATCTTGTAGTATATCTTACGCAGGTCATGTTAATATCACTGTTTCTAGTGAAAATACAACGCTAGCAAGCACCGCCACATTAAAGATCTTTTAAATCTGTAAGTATATACATTAGACATAGAACTATAACTACAATAGTAATCCTAAAACTTAAAATTAGAGTGACGAAACTAGCAAGCACAATCCCAATGTCAATGATACATTTCTACCATAATGCAAGCAAGTTCTTAAATTTTTGTGATTCACCGGTCTACAATCTGTCCATCTACTTATCTAAAATGCTTTCGATTTCATTGGGTTTCCAAACTAACTTTAATGTTAAAGATACCTTCGAGTTTGTCGATAATATGAAACTTATTGTTCTATATATGGTAATTATCGGATCATTTTGTTAGATGTGATATCATTATCCGTCTGCATCCTTTTGGACTTAATTTTGTTAATCATAGATCTTCATTGGGAATTGTCACCCTCAATTCCAGAGTTAGGTCGATCGTATATTAGTGCCCCTTCCCCCAGCAACCTCTACCACATATCGCTTCTGATATTACCTTCTTTACAAATAATAAAAACGATCTTAATTAAAGAAAAATAAAATTCCCTGACGTACCATATTGCTGAGGTAAAATGAGGAATTTCGAGCTTTTAGAATCAAAGTTCATATATCTGACCTGTTTAACTTCAACCAGAGCTAGTTGATGAGGAGCATGCGGACTACAAAATCGACAAAGTAAGAAATCTCTAGAATATGTCTAACCTTCGTTATAGTCTCACAATAAATAATACAATGGAACACAATTAAAAAGGCCTGAAGGAATTTCTTCCCCAACAAATTAAATGGTTCTCTAGATCCTATAACAATAGTAAGAATACATAAGCTTTATTTGATTTTACAAAATATGAAATGCTTCGATAGTAAAAGCTAAACAATATTAGCTTGGAAAGTATGATAGAATAAATGTGTTTAGAGCTCAATTCAAATAGTAAAAGAAGTTCATATCATTTAATAGTTCTTCTTCAGCCCTGTCGTGAGTTTCATACAGATTTCCTTGTGATCTCTTTATCAAGATTCCATGCCGCTGTTTTTTATTAGAAGATTATAACATGTACAGTGACAAGGTATCCGTACACGACTAGACAGAGAAATACCTTGCGCTCAATACTTTATTCCAAAGAGCAGCATAAACTTAACTATAGCATAAATTAAAATATTAGAATTTAGGAGGTTAAGCTTCTGTAGCGTCGAGTAGATGAAATTATTGTTCCTTATAGTAGCAGATGTTAATGATAATAAAAATATTTCATTTATAATGTAATTAGTGTAAATAGTAGATAAATGTAGTTTTGAAATTATAAAAGCCTTCTGGAGCTTTCGTTGTTTTCTTACTGAGAATATAATAACACTCATATCAACAAAAAATTAAAACAAAATTACTCAAAAACTACTATGGGCGAATATGTTATGTATATTTGTCGAATGTATGGGTGTTTATGATTGGATAATCTCATTTCCTTAATTCGCTGCTAATTAATTTACTTTCAATAAATGAATGCCGTCATCAAGTATCAATGTAGTGACGTTTGTCATTTTATTATTATTATTTATACAGGGTAGTATTTATACTGGTCACTATTTACACTGGTCATTATACATACCGGTCATTATTTATACTGGTCATTATTTATACGGGTCAATATTCATACCGATCACTATTTATACTGGTCATTATACATACTAACCACTCATACTGGTTATTATTTATACTAGTCATTATTTGCATAGATAATTTTATATTCGACAGCCCGATTTACACACTAAATAATTAAAATGATTTCTGTCTGACAGATTGTAAGGTAATGATTACCAGCTGGGTATGTTGACAGTATTTTGTCATTTATACGAACGTCAAATGACTTTTTAAAAATGTCAGGGATTCAATCGCAAAATGAATGCGGAAGAACAAGTTATAAAAAATTAGCTGGTAAAAGTGGGTCTCTACTCACTCACATTACCTACTAAATCAGTACCTACTATTTCAGTTTGTCATAACTATATCACTCACTTAACGCTACAAAAGATTGAATTCCTTAATTCTAATATTTGAATATATGCTATGCCTATGTAATCGAGAAAGGAAATGAATATAAGATGAGTTTAGACATAATGTTTATAGATTACAAACAGGCCTTTGACACGATTAATAGACAACAACTAATGAGAATCCTAGAAGAAATAGGCATCCCTGCCAAACTCAAAAGATTAATAGAAACGACGCTCACCAAAACAAGAGCCAAAATACGAACTAACATGGGTGAAACAGTGGAACTCGAAATAAATAAGGGGGTCAGACAAGGAGAGTATTATCTGCAATACTATTCAACATCATAATAGAGAACATTACGAAGAAACTAAATAAGGGAAATATAAGAAACCAAGAAGCGCAAATAGTCGCATATGCGAACGACTTGGTTATAGATGTGAAACAAAAGAAAATATTGCACGAAATATATGAAACCATAAAAACAAAGAGTGAACAATTAGGGCTCAGAATTTCTAATTTCTAATTTCTAATTTCTAATTTCTAATTTCTAATTTCTAATTTCTAATTTCTAATTTCTAATTTCTAATTTCTAATTTCTAATTTCTAATTTCTAATTTCTAATTTCTAATTTCTAATTTCTAATTTCTAATTTCTAATTTCTAATTTCTAATTTCTAATTTCTAATTTCTAATTTCTAATTTCTAATTTCTAATTTCTAATTTCTAATTTCTAATTTCTAATTTCTAATTTCTAATTTCTAATTTCTAATTTCTAATTTCTAATTTCTAATTTCTAATTTCTAATTTCTAATTTCTAATTTCTAATTTCTAATTTCTAATTTCTAATTTCTAATTTCTAATTTCTAATTTCTAATTTCTAATTTCTAATTTCTAATTTCTAATTTCTAATTTCTAATTTCTAATTTCTAATTTCTAATTTCTAATTTCTAATTTCTAATTTCTAATTTCTAATTTCTAATTTCTAATTTCTAATTTCTAATTTCTAATTTCTAATTTCTAAGATATTAGATATTAGATATTAGATATTAGATATTAGATATTAGATATTAGATATTAGATATTAGATATTAGATATTAGATATTAGATATTAGATATTAGATATTAGATATTAGATATTAGATATTAGATATTAGATATTAGATATTAGATATTAGATATTAGATATTAGATATTAGATATTAGATATTAGATATTAGATATTAGATATTAGATATTAGATATTAGATATTAGATATTAGATATTAGATATTAGATATTAGATATTAGATATTAGATATTAGATATTAGATATTAGATATTAGATATTAGATATTAGATATTAGATATTAGATATTAGATATTAGATATTAGATATTAGATATTAGATATTAGATATTAGATATTAGATATTAGATATTAGATATTAGATATTAGATATTAGATATTAGATATTAGATATTAGATATTAGATATTAGATATTAGATATTTTTTTATCCTTTATGGACGATGTGTGGGACTCCAGTACCTCCAGTACTGTTTTTAAATAAAACCTCCTGCATCTGATCGGACGCACCCAGGACCGTCTGAAAGACATAACTTCAGGTGCGACCGGCGGGCTATCTCCCTTCACAAGATCTGTCTGTCTGCTGTCTTTTTCTCTCGTCTGCTTCCTTTCGTTTCATAATCTCAGAATCATCTTATACATGGTTTTCCATTTTGCTGCGTCTTCCATCATTTTTTCCATAAGTGTATCTGGCGTTAATATCTCTCCCACTTCAGCATATGCGGCGTCTCGCACGTCCTTCCATCTCAGGCACTGGAAAATGGTATGCTCCAAATTATCGACCATCCCGAGTATATACAGGCATCACTAACGTCGTTTTTAAATCTTAGAGCATATGACCTAAAGACACCATGAAAACTTGCGTCAAATAATAATCTAAACGTTTGTGCCCAATTAATCCATGAATATCACCGATCAACGTCTTGTCCATTGACCAGCAGCAGTCTCAATCTTTCCTGAATTTCTCATAGTGATATTTCTCGCTTGCTTCTTAATAATAATCAAATCATTGCTTCTGTGTTCATACAAAAACGTTCTTTCACGGATTTGGATCAATAAATTCCTGTGATTACCTGCAACGCCACAGCCGATACTGTCCTGTATGCTGATGCAGCTCGTAGTAGCATATTCCTTTGCAGTCGCTGCAATTGACGATTATATTTCTTTATCTCTATGATCCTACCCCACACTGGTGCTCCATATAGTATCATGTTGTTCATTGCACAGCACAGCAACTATCTGGTCCCCCTATATTAGGCATAATCCTGGTCAGCCTGGCAAGCCTCTCTACTGTTTTAATGATTGTTCCCACATGCAGTCCAAATTTCATTTTTTCATCTACAGTGATGCCCAGGTATACCAAAGATCTTTTTGGTATGATTTCCACACCATCTAGCTGGAAAGCAACATGCTCCCTTCTACGTTTCCCTTTTATAATCACCGCCTCTGTTTTTTCCGGTGCAAGAATCTTGTGTTTTCTGGCCCATTCACTAATTTCTGCAAGACAGGTGTTCGTATTTTCCATCAGCATTTCTTCGTTATTTGCACCTACGACCAGGGCCAAATCGTCAGCATAGGCAATGGTAACTGCGTTCCTGGTGAGCTCTAGGGAAGCACATCATCATATAAAATGTTCCATAATGTCGGACCAAGTACGGAACCCTGCGGGACTCCCATGTTCGTCTCCAACATTTCTTTATTATCCAACATTATTTTCCTGCCTGTAAGGTAGTTCATTATAAAATTAATAAGATATTTTGGCATCTTTCTCTCCTGTAGCTTTTGCACTATTAGATTATGTCTAGCTAGATTGAAGGCATTTCTTATATCTATTGTAATAAGAGCACACCATCCAGTATTAAACTCCTTTGCAGTTTCCATTAACCGCATCTACAGTACATTTTCCTTTGCGGAAGCCATATTGGTGCATGTGCAGGCTTCCTCTTTCCTCAAGTTCCGCTAGTAGCCTGTTTTTTACTAGTGTCTCTAGCAGTTTTCCCAAAGTATTCAGCAGGCAGATGGGTCTAAAAGAACTCGGGGTTTTCCACTTTTAAGTATCAGTACTACCTTCGATCTTCCAGCTATCCGGGAACTCTTGTTTTTTTAGCAGCTCGTTCATCAGTCTTAGTAGGAACTCCGGCGCACAGCAAGCGACTTCTTTGATGACTTCCGGGGGCACCTTATCCGGCCCTGGTGCCCTACCAGGCTTCACAGTATTTATAGCACTACGCAGCTCCTCGAGCGTGAAAGGTATTACATCCTCTTCAGGTTTTTCCACACCCAACTCATCCGGTATAATTGGGAAGAGATCTTTCAATATTTGTGCTTTCCTCTCAGAGCTGAGACTATAAGGAGTCAAGAACTTAAAATTTTTGGCAACGATCTTATATGCTTCTCCCCAGATATTATTATCTAGTTCCTGACACAAGTCTTTCCAGCATTTCCTTTTTGCCTGTCTAATTGTCCTAACTAACTCTCTCTTTGCTGTCTTATACGCTACTCTAAAATCCTTTGCTCATTTATTTTCTGTAATTTAGCTACTCTGGTTAATTGTCTCCTAGATTTAATACAGATATTTCTTTTTTCTTCTATATCTTCGTTCCACCAGTAGGGAGTGGTAGTGTTTTGCCCTAATCTTTTGGTGCTGTCCTCGTAGAGATCAATTTTGTAAAAATGTTGTGGTCCGTTACACCTTCCGCTTCCGTTATTGCCTTGATCCTACTTCTGATGGCCAGTCCACCATGGTTCTAGTTTTCCCCATCTGCTTTCTCTTTTTATACCACTGATCTCAAAATATATGTATCTGTGCTCCGTGAAAATCAAGCACTTTCCAGTCGACTATTTGTCTAGTAATTGCTTTTGTTGCTATGGTTACATCAATGAAGGACTGTGTGTCTCTCCTAACAAAAGTGGGCTCCGAGCCAGTGTTTAACACCACCATATCCTTCGATGGATCCACTCCATCCAGTATTCCCCCTTTTTGTCTACCACGTGCCCACCCCACAGGGGGATTTTGCATTTATATCTCCAAGTACAATAGCCCTTCTGTTATTCACCATACTCATTATATTGTCAACTTCGTTCCGGTAGTCCCGCATCTCTATGTTGGGAGATACATAGCAGCATATTACGTCTAGATCTTTCAATCTTAAGAGAAGGTGCCCATCTCCTGCCCGGTGTCCGATTACCTCAATATTCTTCGTTAGGAATAGTACAGCCACATTGGTTCTATTATCTCTTAACCATTCTGCACCTGCAACTCTCTTTTTATTAGGTTCTTGTACAATTAGTATGTCCGCCTTCTGCTGTTTGGCTGTGGCGTAGGCCATGTCTTGTGCTGCGTACGCCCTCCCGACATTTATTTGGAGAATTTTCATCTTGATGGTGTCTTTACGCCGGCCGAAATACTCATAAAGACCTCATCTCTGTCGGAACCACTCGGTCTCGTGTTGACACATGCCTAGTTTGACTTTTCCTTGAGCCCACATTTAAATTCTCTCTCCTTTTCTCTCTTTCGCCAGCCATCTCCTTGGTCCTGTCATATATTAATTTTCGATAGTGAGGGCACCTAGTTTGATCAGCCCGATGTCCATGTTTTTTACAGGTGAGGCAGAAACTTTCTTCTGTGCAGTTCTTTGCTATATGATCACGTTTACCGCACTTTAGGCACATGTAGCTATTATCTTCCCCCTACAATCTCGTTTATAATGTCCAAATTCGAGACATCTATAGCAGCGAACAATAGTTACCCGCGGCCTTATGCGGCAGGATGTCCAGCCAATTCTAATCGTGCCTCTCTTGCACAGTTCATTTGCCCATAGTTTATTCAGTGCTACCGTGGCATTTTGGTTCCCGTATTGGGTTGGTCGAACTGACACCACTTGTACGTCCTGTAGTTGTGCTGCCCCACCTATAGTATTTCTAATGGCGTGCGCTATCTCATTGCTTCTTACATCACCGTCGATGCCTGTCACATATACCAGACCATTTTTATTTTTGATTTCCACTTGCGTATCGTTATTCTTTTTAATTATTTCCTGTTTTAGGGCTTCAGCTTTCTCCTTTCCTCCGTGAATTTCCAACATCACATCACCTTTTGCTGTTTTCTTTATTGTGTTCACTCTGATGCCTGCTTTATCAATATTTATACTGCTTTTGACGCTTTTAAGTATATCCGCATATTGTTTGCCATCGGATTTAATAATGATTTTTTCCAGTTGTTGTCTTGCTTTATGTGTCTTTGGTTTCACTTCTTTCGCCATGACGATGCCAACAGTCTTATTTGTTTTTCTGAAGACGCATTCGGTGCACTTTCTTAGGTAATCAGGATTGATATTGCCCAGGGCCAGCATTTTTATGTCGTCTATTTTGTGGCTGACTACCATATTTACCAGATTGTTCAACGTTACATATAGCTCACTAATATCATTTATCCCTTCGTGGCCCATTTCATACGGCACCACATACACTGTCCTAGAAGCCTTTTCTCGTCTGCCACTGCTTAGTACTGTTTCCGTTTCCGTTTTAGCATATTCTATGTTTCCCTTTTCTATATTTTCATCTATCAAGTCCATTACTTCAGGGAAACCTGCCCTAATGTCCTCCAGTAGCTCACCTCCATTTGATATTTTTGGATTACAAATGATGGCAAGATTTCCTTTTCGTTCCCTGATAGCGCCCAGTTCTATAGGTGTGGTATTTTTATAGCAGTCGTTTGGCCATTTGTGGTCTATTATCTTACATAGCCCATTCCATCCTTCATTTTCTTTCAGTGTTCTCACTACTTCCTTGGCCAGGTCGTCCTCCCGTTGTCCTATTTCTTGCGAAATCTAATTTTCATCTGCTTGCACGCCTATAGTTCTATGTTCTTTCGATGTTACAGCTTCCTTCTTTTGTGTCTCGTCCGCAGCAGTTTGTTTCTGGTATGCTTCCGCTTTAGATGTTAGAGCGATGTGACTCGCTTTAAGAATATCAACCTTCCTTCTGAGGGTTTCTACTATACTCCCTAATTCTCTCGTTGCAACCTTTATTTCGGTTTTAGTCTTGGTACTCTCCTTTACCAACTTTTTGAGCCCATTTGTTTTGGTATTTGATATTAGATATTAGATATTAGATATTAGATATTAGATATTAGATATTAGATATTAGATATTAGATATTAGATATTAGATATTAGATATTAGATATTAGATATTAGATATTAGATATTAGATATTAGATATTAGATATTAGATATTAGATATTAGATATTAGATATTAGATATTAGATATTAGATATTAGATATTAGATATTAGATATTAGATATTAGATATTAGATATTAGATATTAGATATTAGATATTAGATATTAGATATTAGATATTAGATATTAGATATTAGATATTAGATATTAGATATTAGATATTAGATATTAGATATTAGATATTAGATATTAGATATTAGATATTAGATATTAGATATTAGATATTAGATATTAGATATTAGATATTAGATATTAGATATTAGATATTAGATATTAGATATTAGATATTAGATATTAGATATTAGATATTAGATATTAGATATTAGATATTAGATATTAGATATTAGATATTAGATATTAGATATTAGATATTAGATATTAGATATTAGATATTAGATATTAGATATTAGATATTAGATATTAGATATTAGATATTAGATATTAGATATTAGATATTAGATATTAGATATTAGATATTAGATATTAGATATTAGATATTAGATATTAGATATTAGATATTAGATATTAGATATTAGATGTGGCCTTAGAGAACTATTTTTTTTTCGACATGGCAGTCAACGTGTTAAAGTAGAAATTTAATGAGTTAGGTATGTGGTCTTGATAGTAATTGAAATTCAAAATATAATTGTTTAAACAGAATGCACAGAATATTGAAGAAACTTATAGCTAAAAAACTCGGTACAGATGTTTTGAGTGCCTATAGGCTCTCGAAAGACGTGTCCCGAATTAATAAATTAAATATTGTGGTGTTGGTGTTGCCGATTTTTTATCTGTATCGACTTGATACCACGTCGTCATAATAATATTTGGTAATGTAGAACTACAGGTACGCAATTGGAGAACTCAAACCATAAAAAATAAAACAAAAAAACATGGAAGCTGTTGGATTCATTGTAAAAAAGTCTATACAGAGTTCACTGAAAAGGAAAAGAAAAAGAGAAATGAAATCTAAACAAAAGATTAGCTTTAAAAACATAATACTTGTTTTGTTTGCTATCCTCTTTTGTTTTTTCTTATCCAGTCTATTGATTATGTGCTACTTTTGTTTAGGTTCTTTATTCTGCATAACTCGTAATTTTCTGCGTTCTGTCATCGTCTCTATAAGATTCCTTCAATTGACTGTATAAGTACTTGTAGTCCGAACTTCTAATCCTTTTATGTATTTTCATAAAATTTCTCTACATGTATGTCAAATTGACAGTTATCAATTTCTTTTGTGTCGCCAATTGAATTTGAATTTTCTGCGCTATTTCGGTTGGTACACGATTTAGGTTTTTTTTCAATAATATCTGTTGAGAAAACTACTGCCTTCATTTCTTTTGTCCTGCGATTAGTTAATGTCATTTCTTTTCAGATGCTTGTTGTCATTTGATAAATTAGAACATTCTTCGATTGCTTTAGCTTGTATTTGGGGATCACAAGCAGATTGGTTGAAATCGACGAGACATGCATGGCATCAGAATTTGATCCATCATCATTGTGTTCGGGAGAAAAACCCCATTTCATAAAAATTGTGGCTTATACCTTCTCTATCTTTATCTAGCCCTTCTCTGCTGACAGTATAGTTAGTGCTTCTGAGGAAATAAAGCATGCAGTACATAAACAATTAATTTCATGCTGTAGAACACACAACAGATCCAAAATTTGCTGTATTTTACCCCCATATCATACCAAGTAAACGTTAGATACAACTTCAAAGATTAGAACATAACCTCATTTAAATTTGCAATTAAAATGCATACCTACACCAATTTACTATATTCCACATTTTTTTTCCTCCAGTATTAACTTACATTCCTCAAACGACACCTCAATAAATATTTATTACACGAAACTATTCGATTAACTTGTCTTTATCCTCGACATATCAGTGGAAATTATCATGATATGGCCATTTGGCAGTTAGCAGGCGTTAGATACATTTACTATATATCTCTTTTTATCGGAGACCGTAGTGTTTTGGGCGTTGTCTAAATATTATACAATCCGTATATACAATGCAGCATATACCCTCGTACATACTGATTTACTTTCACCATAATATGTGCCTTTAACGTTATTCCACATCACCACAGGTACTGGTGCCTTTTTCTGATTTAGATTTTTTTGTCTCGTTCTTCGTCTTTTCACATTTATCTACAAGAACGGACGCGATACGCATAATGCGTAGATCTAGATCTCTATTGGGACATATTTTAAGTAACATATCGATATGTTACGTGTTTTTATACCTATACATTGCTACGGTTAATGGCTTTAATATTCAAAACAAAGATATGTGTATACCACATGAAAGCCTGATTAAATCGTAGCGTCTGAAATGTTTTTAGAATTATACAAATACGAAAAATAGTTATGAAGCCAATTTTTTTCTTCTTCAAAGCATTCTTATTGATATATTGCTCGATATATGTAAATACTTCTTACGATGAATATTTAATAGCCTTATTAATCTCTTAGATTGACAGTAGTATGTATATTATGTGCTTGTTATAAAGCGAGTTGAATATTAATTGAAAAATATAAAATCCGAGCTTCTTGGGAAGCTGAAACGACTTAGTGTGCAATACACGCAGATTACAATTTAGACGTAAATTGTGCAATATATCTATGTACATGCTCGTGAGATATTATTTATGCGATTTTTCCAGATTAACGTCATTATAGAAGCCTGAATTTTAGAATTTAATGAGATCGAAATCGATTGCGAAAAATTATCTGTACTATATAGTACATAGAATGTAATGTATTGGTGCGCAGACAGGTGCCAATTTTGCTCTGGGGATTGCATATTATTCATTAATTTTTTCAATGGTTGTGGATTATAACGGTTAGTTGAATGACTGATTCGTTCAGCTCTAATTTTATCCACCTAAGTACGTGAGTGTTTTGTAAGTGAAGGTAGCAAATTAAAACAGAAACAATACCCTGTAATCATAATAAAAATTAATTCGATTGGCTTCTATTGGAATTTTGAATACCTTTCTGTAATAATAGAGTTTGTGCGATTAATATGGTGATGGTATTATATAATTGTATTCATTTTTTAATGCCGATTGTGTTATGAAGTAGACATTTTTACTTTTTAATTGCAATAAATTCCACAGACTAATAAAAACTAGAGCTATAAATCAAAATTTCCGAAAAAAGATGTTATTTCTAAATAATACATCAGTAAATGAGATGCTGTCCCAAAATTGTGATACTGGCATTAGCATCATTATTCGAAAAAAAAAATTCAACACAACTTTGAACGTATACGAACTAACACGTTAGAACAGGTCGAGATGTGATTTTATATCAAATAGTATAGTGCGTTAAATATAACTCACGCGGCCGTAAATGTTCGGGCTCCGCGTGAGTCAAATATAATGCACGGAGATATATCATATTTATGGGTTGAAATTTAATTTAAATTTTTAAATATCCTTTCTTCTGACATATCTACAGCATTCGCTAACTCAAACGCCTTTAAGAATCTATCGTCCAGAGCCATATAGTTTACTTTCTCGATGCTTCCATCGGTGCAGTGTTTGGCCGTCCATCACGCGAATCATCATCAAGAGATGTACAACCACATTTAGACTTGAATACGAAGGAACACATTCTAATTTCTAATTTCTAATTTCTAATTTCTAATTTCTAATTTCTAATTTCTAATTTCTAATTTCTAATTTCTAATTTCTAATTTCTAATTTCTAATTTCTAATTTCTAATTTCTAATTTCTAATTTCTAATTTCTAATTTCTAATTTCTAATTTCTAATTTCTAATTTCTAATTTCTAATTTCTAATTTCTAATTTCTAATTTCTAATTTCTAATTTCTAATTTCTAATTTCTAATTTCTAATTTCTAATTTCTAATTTCTAATTTCTAATTTCTAATTTCTAATTTCTAATTTCTAATTTCTAATTTCTAATTTCTAATTTCTAATTTCTAATTTCTAATTTCTAATTCTAATTTCTAATTTCTAATTTCTAATTTCTAATTTCTAATTTCTAATTTCTAATTTCTAATTTCTAATTTCTAATTTCTAATTTCTAATTTCTAATTTCTAATTTCTAATTTCTAATTTCTAATTTCTAATTTCTAATTTCTAATTTCTAATTTCTAATTTCTAATTTCTAATTTCTAATTTCTAATTTCTAATTTCTAATTTCTAATTTCTAATTTCTAATTTCTAATTTCTAATTTAGATATTAGATATTAGATATTAGATATTAGATATTAGATATTAGATATTAGATATTAGATATTAGATATTAGATATTAGATATTAGATATTAGATATTAGATATTAGATATTAGATATTAGATATTAGATATTAGATATTAGATATTAGATATTAGATATTAGATATTAGATATTAGATATTAGATATTAGATATTAGATATTAGATATTAGATATTAGATATTAGATATTAGATATTAGATATTAGATATTAGATATTAGATATTAGATATTAGATATTAGATATTAGATATTAGATATTAACAATACCCAGTAATCTTTAATCATAATAAAAACTAATTCGATTAGCTTCTATTGGAATTTTGAATACCTTTACGTAATAATAGAGTTTGTGTGATTAATATGGTGATGGTATTATATAATTGTATTCATTTTTTAATACCGATTGTGTTATGAAGTAGACATTTTTACTTTTTAATTTGCAATAACTTTAATAAAAACTAAAGGTATAAATGAAAATTTCCGCAAAAAGATGTCATTCCTAAATAATACAGTAAATGAGTTGCTGTCCCAAAATTGTGATACTGGCTGGTGATAGGTTAACACTCTTCAAAAGTTTAATTATTTTGCAAGTTTTGACACCTGATCTTGGTAAAATTTATTTCCCGATTTTGCCAAATAGGTTGGTGTATCACATTTCATACTTGACAGATTTTTTTGCTAAACCCCCAGTTGAGGAAAAGATGGCCTTTTAAACTTAATTATCCGTAGAGGAAGAAAATCTGAATGTTTACTGTATTTTGGTTATGGCCCAAAAGGAAGTCGAAGATTCCTTACACACTGCATAACATTTTCAACACACTTTTGATCGGCTTAAGTGAATCTTCATTGCTGATGAGACAGGGTTGTGGTTATGTCCTAAGAGTGGAAAAGTATTAAAGGTTATTTACGTGTTGGGGTTAGTTTGGAAAAGAAACAAAAGTGCTAAAGTTGTGCCACCAATGTTAATTTTTCATTATAAAAAAAAATGAAAGTTATATTGAAGCAAATTCCCGAAAAACTTGGCATTAGAACTGATTGAGGGTGGATTAACTCTGAAGCATTTTGTAAATATATTGCAGACAATCTATCTCAATGCAATATATATGAAGCACCCACGGATGATTCCGTTTCTAAATCAAATGAAGTCAGGATGGACATTTGAAGTTTAAAAATGGAAATTTGAATTTTTTGTTATTTTATTATTACTATATTATAATAAAATTTACATTTTAATTAATGTTCAAATATGCTGCAAGATTTTTCACATTTCAACTTATTAATTAGGGGAAAAAATGTTTTAGGGTTTTGAAGAATACAGTTTTCGGGTCTTCAGATATTGTGATTTTACGCCTCAATTGATACTTTTTGTCGAGCACCACAAACTGTAGGGATAAAATTATGTTGCAGTACCTTTTCCGGTGATCTAGTCTGCTGTTTCTAAGATTTTGGTTTGGAAAAAACGTTCTTATATCTTTTGGTTGAAGAAAAAATCAGAATTTATGAACAAACCAGTGATCTGCAAGATAATTCTTCCAATATTAAATGAACGAGAAATATTGGCAAGCAGTTAGAAAAGAATTTGTCTGACAACAATTAAAGCTCTTGATTTTGAAACTTCCCTTCCAGAAATAATAAAATTAGTATCAACTATTGGTTTTGAGTTAAAGCGGAAGTAATTCTGAAACTTTCTTTTGTCAAAATAATCCCACTTGTCCAATACCACACCATCTTTAACTAAGTTTCAGTAATACAATTTCTTTGAATTAATTTCAGTTTTCCTCATTCAAAATTCATAATACTCTGGGATGTTTAGGACTCATCATCAAGGTTTCTTCTTAATGCATCAATTCCAGCAACTGCTTCTAAATTGCAAAACTGGTACTGAGCCAATGTCGTGGAAAAAGAATTGCTTTAGATTGAATAATTGCTAAAGGGCACATTTTGTAAAACCTTAAAAAAATCTAAATAACGAATTCCTTTCCAACAAGCTGAGCCCAAAAAATGGTTAAATTTGCCTTCATCTGGACTAGAAGCTCACTGAATCCAAAAATGTTTTTCCTGTATCGAAAGTCTTGCGATAAGCAAGATTTTTTGTATGAATAATGCTTTTCTTCAGTTAATTTTGACCAAAAACATTCTAACTCCTTTCAGATTCAAGTGCATTGTCCTGTATTGTATTGTAGAAGGGCAGTTTAGGTTTGGTGATAATTGTTTTGTTCAGCTTTACCCATTCTAAACCTTAGAGAGCAATGACTAGATAGAAGGTCTGCAAATCTTCACCGGTCTAATTTACTGACATAAAAAAACGCCAAAGTTTCAGTATTGGTATGCCTCTAAACCCATATCAGATGTTTCCGTTTCTAAACCAATGAAGTCAGGATGGACATTTGAAGCTTGGAAGTGGAAATTTAAATTTGAACATTTCCGAACATTTTATATATGTCTCATACCAAAAAACAAACAATAGTAAATGGCTTCGAAAGAAGTGGGCTCTATTGTTTCGACAAATTAAATGTGGAGTACTCTAAATTGGAAAATCGGCACTAAAATCTTACACAAGAAAACATTAGTAATCAACTACTTGCTTCCAATGAAATGCAATTAATTTTAGAATTTTTGTAGAAGGATTCTGTTTCATTTCATTAAGTAACGATGGAGTTTTGAATCATAGCAATTTGAGAATGGCATTAAGACAGGTTTAAAGTAACAAGCTAAACACATACAATCTCCAGAAGCTTTGTCAGCTTAAAATGTTGCACTTACTTATCATGTATTTACTATTTTTTAAACCTAGTGAAACCACCTAAAAAATCACGAAAGAACCTATAACTACAGACTATTAAAAGTACAAAGAGTTGTTGGATCTATATTTAGAATACTTACAAACCAATTCGGAATACTTCTAAATCCTGCATTTCCATAAGGGCGGATAAGATCTCTCCCATATTCCGTTTCTGAAGAGGTACCTGGTTAATGCGTCCGAATTGTCAGACTGAGGTTACTCACAGGGATATTAACCCCACTGAATAAACACATTCATCGCATGGCCATAGTAAACTCTCCCCTTTTTTTACCAGTTCTTTAATTAGAACGTAATTGATATAAAAGTTAAATTTGAAACGTATTTGATCAAGTTAACTATAAACGTGAATGAATAACACACACTGAAGGATACCTATTTAAAAAAAAGGTTAATATAAGGTTGCATACACATACCTAATTTGATTCACATTAATATGTCTAAATAAGAACTTTACTTGTGTTAACTAATAGTATATTTTAAAAATATTATGAATATTTAGTAACGCTCGAATAATTTTCTATGATTATCATTGCAAAATAGATAGATTTCAAGTGCAAATTGGCGGCAGATAAAGTCGCCAAATTGGCTAGAGAAGGACAGCATTCACCTAGTGTAACAAAGTACAGTGCAGTATACTGAAATTTCCGGATATTATCACCTGTACAGTCACACTTTATAATTATTAATAGTTTGTGTTATTGACACAATTGAAATGCTTGAATGAATTCACTTTATACTTGGTAATGAAACTTTTTGACCAAATCAAGAGGATATGTTTCTTTGTAGGATATTTCTAATTAAACGACGATTCCTGAAAGTATCGCTTCATTTGAGATGGCTTAAGACCTGGTAACATAATATTCTCTCAATTTTTTTTTGATTTGAAAGGTTCATTGTTTCACTTACGGATAAAGTAGTTCCCAACATAAACAATGAATTGACAATTTCACCATTCAATAGGGGAAAAAATATACGACCTTTCTGCACTAGTATATTATTAAAATGATCAATAAAGTACAGAACAGTAAAAGTATAACTTATTGTTATTATAGCACTCGAAGGCATGATTGAAATGACTAATAAATACATAAAAAATTCAATATTAGAATGGGTGTAGCATTGTCTCGATGTATTTATCGCTACCTTACTATCTTCACGTTCCAGAAGAAGGTCAAAATTACGTTTGTATGTACAGTCATCTGAAAAAAGTTTACTTGTATTACATGCAAGGTAAATGTTTGGTTTAATAATTTGATCTGCGTAATTGACTCCTCCCATATATTTGTTGTAAAAAGTTATAGCCAACTCCCTTACCAAAAGCCACATATGAGCTCATGTTCAACAGTGGGAGACTAAGCAAAAAATCTCCAATTGGATTAACACTTCAAAACTATGACAATCAAAAAAGTTCATTACTTTTGCAGCCACTAAGGCTAAATCTCTGCCGATTCTGCTCCGAATATAGTGAAACAGAGGAACACATTATGTGTACCTGACAAAAGCACTGTCACCTCGAGTAGGGGCGCTTAGAACCGGCTGACATCAGAGTCACAGCCCCCAAGAAGATCCCGAATTTCTTTAGAAGTTTGGAGATCAACTAGGACTAAAAGATCATGGGTATTCACAATATTAATCCCAGTAAAGAGAGGTCGACCCACTAAATCTAATCTAATCTAATTTATGGCCAAGTCTCCTCAAGTGTTCCATCAATTGTTTCAGTTTTCTGTCCATAATAAATTTTGTTGCTATAAACTTATTCAGTGATAACATCCCATCTTGTCTATAATCAGGTTCTGATTTTGATTGGTTTCATTGCTTCATTAATGGATTGATAAGTTCTGTCTGATCTTTTTGCAAAAATTTTGAGATGTTAGATGTCTTGTCAGGATTATTGAAGATTTTTTGGAAAGCTATCATTGCTTTGGGGCGTTACAGTGGGCAGATATTCAAGTCTTTACTAAACGGATTGTCGATTAGATTTATCTAACTTTTATGGGCAGTGTTCAAGATTATAATATTCCATTAAAAGACCCGTAGCTTGCTCTCTTGAAGGAGGAAGAACACATTTTCTTTAAGTTCCCTTTTCTGGGCATTATTTCTTAATTAGTCCTTTGTCTAGAAAAATCGATTATGTAATATTGTTCAGAATTGGAAAGTCATTTTATCCAGGTTGGCTTTTTTTCAGATGTCGAGAGTCATAATATGTACTTCAATTTGAAATACTAATGGGGGTGAGTGGAATTTGGTGTCTGAACCGTAAATTTTTGTGGACAGAAGGTCCCTTATCTAACTATCTATACATCTCTTTTAGATAGTGTCCAAAAGTGCAATGATTAATCAGAATATTAGAAAAAGTATCATATAGAAGAAGAAAGGAAACATGTCTTTTTTGCTTCTGATTAGACGAGATGGGATTTGGAAACGCTTTCGGAAACAAACATAGACGCATCTTCCTTTAATTTATCCAGGCTTTCCTTCAAACTTAAAAATGATGAGATGCATTTCCGTTTGAAATAATATTAAGGATGATTCTAGAGCTTTTAGGAGTTTAATGTTCAGACCAAGAGTATAAAACTAAATACATAGATCCCACTAGATGCACCACAGAAAAAGGGATATGGACTCCTACATGCAAGTGAAATAAACGCATGACCGACATAACATTGCCCTCAATCAATATGCAACAATAGATGTCAAGCTTCACATTTATAGGTTAGGTTAATAAACGTATCGTTCGATCGAGCTTTGTGATAGCAAAATAGACATTTTGCTCCTAATAACAGCTATCAAAACAATTATGACAGCTATCTAATTGTAAAAACATGTCATTTCTTCAACGCTTTGTCGTTCAAAATAGTTCCAATACTTCTAATAGTTGTTAACCAGTAACAATCATTATTTTTCACGGTTTTAACAGGTGTTTGATTAGTTTTAGGTACTTAAATTTCAATAAAATATCAGCTAAATCGTAGAAACACTAACGTTTGTCAGAATTGACAATTGTAGCTGTCAAAATTTATCTGAGAGTTGTAGAATTATAAAATCAGTTTCCTAAAAAAAATCTGACAGCTGTCATTGTAAATTATTATTATTTTTGCCAGTTTTAACACCCCCAGACGTAAAAATTGTTCTAGAAGCTGTCAAACTATAAACGCAATTAGTTTCTAGCTATTTTTTTGGCGTGTAGTCATTAAAACATTTCGGAGAGCTGCTAAATTCTAAGAATAGTGTTTTGACGGTGTTAGCTGTCAAAATCAAATAGTTTTTACAGTTCTAATGGGTTCTGGTGGGACTGTCAGAAAATTTCTTATGACTGTGGGCTGTTGGTCCATCAAAACCTGGTATATGTATAGTCTGTTCAAAAAGTCATTTTCTGTCTTCCACAACCAGTTGATGTCTTCTATGTTTGTTTTTCTGAATATGGTAGCAATAGTTTAGGCGCCTTTGAATGCGCCATCGCCTTCATCTTGATGTTCTTCATTAACTTCTGGTTCTTCATCTATCTTCTGGAAACTAGTTAATCCAGATCTTCCAACTTCTATTAATTGAGAACTAATGGATGGAGTATCTCTTTTGCTAAAGTTCTTAGTGGTGAAGTAAGTCTTTAGAAGTGGTCTTCAATCTCTCCATTCGCTTCTCCCTCATTGTGTGAACTACTGTTTTCAGTGTTCGATTTAGGTTATAACATGTTTGGGTATCATCACCTTACATTGCAATTTACTAATTTTGGTTAGATTTTGATGCCATTTTTTGTTAAAATTTCTTTATAAAATTTTAAAAATTTGTTAAAAGTATTGCAAAATTTAAAAAAGACAATTCTTGCATTGATCTACACACTGACATAGTATACCAGCAATATCTAATTTTTCGTATCACGACTGTAAATATCCTTTTGCACCATACAATTACATTGTGCATGGTCTCTGAAGAAAGAGGAGGAGGCCTGTGCCAATATACTCTAATGGCCTAGTAAACTGGTGATCTGCTAGGAGGTCCATAACCTTACCGGTTGATGTGACCTTGCACGACACCATATTGAACTTACACACACACACATACATACACGTACATGCAAGGCGTAACGTCATTACAGAGCACTTTCGATTTCGATTCCGCGTGTTCTTTTTTTCTTTCTTTTGGGGTCGTAATAGGCACACAGGCTCGACTTGAAAAATGAAACACATAACGTTGAATTCAGATATATATTTTTTTCTCCTAAACGATTAATTGAGTGAATGCTCTGTACGTGTATGTGTTCCTTTGGTGCGATCGTTTGACGTATAAAAGCTCAAGATCCTGTCGTGTTAAGCCAGTTGATATCAATACCTCATAGAATAAACTAGAAGAAATATACATTAGACGATTAGTTCAGATCAATTTTTATATTTAGACATTATAAATATACCGTAGGTGTTTCCCATTATACATAATGTTCGCTAAGGTAGGATCAATTTATCAAGAATTTTAACCTGATAAATTAACAAAGATTGGTGTTGGAATTTTTTAAAAATAAAAATATTTTGTACTAACATTTTTTACTAACATGTATATAACACATGAAAGAGCCTTTTAATATCCGTTTATATCCGGCTGCTTGGCATCTGTTGCTTCGTCCTATTTAAGTATAAAAGTGTAGAAACTGTTCTTACTATCAAGAAGTAAAAATACTGCCAGAGGGTTAGAAATTTCTTTTGCGCAGCATTTACAAGATGTCATCGCTGTAAACATTGATACAAATCACTAAATTAAACTTTTGTCTCTCTGCTATAGTTTTTTTTTGATTCATTTGTCTATTTATATTTTGTTCTTTTTTGTCAACATTTTTTTGGTATTTTATTATTTTTACATTATAATAAAATTTACATTTTAATTAATGCTCAAATAAGGTTTAAAATTTTTGACATTTCATCTTGTTGTTTATCAACCATATTAATTAGGGAAGAAAATGTTTTAGGGTTTTGAAGAATACAGTTTTCGCGTCTTCAGATGTTGTGATTTTAGGCCTCAATTGATTTTGTTGTTTTTTCAAATAATTTTTGACCAATTGATACTTTCTGTCGACCACCACAAACTGTAAAGCTAAAATTATGTTGCAGTATCTTTCGGGTTATTTCCGGTGATTTAGTCTGCAGTTTCTAAGATTTTTGTTTGGAAAAAACATTTTTATCTCCTTTGATTGAACAAAAAAATCAGATTGATCAGTTACCATCTTTAACTACGTTTCAGTAATATCATTTCTTTGTATTAATTTCAGTTTTCCTGATTCAAAACTTATAATCCTCTGGAATTTTTAGGAATCATCATCAAACTTTTTTAGTAATCCATTAATTCCAGCAATTGCTTCCAAACTGCAAAACTGGTACTGAGCAAATGTCAAGGAAAAATTGAGCAGATGTCAATCAGCCAGTGTTATGGAACAATTGCTTTCAATTAAAATAGAATAATTACAAAAGGGCACAAGCTAGGCCCAAAAAAAGTGCATAAATTTGCCTTCATCTGGACTAGAAGCTCTTTGAATCCAAAAATTTTTTTTATGTCTCTAAAATCTTGTGATAAGTATCATTTTTTGTATGAATAATGTTTTTTTCTGAGTTAATTTTACTACTGTATTGGATTGTAGAAGGGCATTTTCACTTCTACCTGGTGATACTTGTCTTGTTCATTTTTGACCATTCCAAACCTATCTTAGAAAGCAATGATTAAATGGATGGTCCGTAAGTCTTCACTTTCTGACTTACGGACATCAAAGACGCCAAAGAAATCTTTCTGCCCAATGAAAAGCATATTGGCTATTTCTCATGCAAATTCATCTTTTGTTTCAGTATTGATATGCCTCTAAACCCACATCAGATATGTCTTATTTCGTATGTATTAGACTATTATATTTTGGTCTCTTCTTCAGTCTTAAGATGCCCAATAGGACCGTCATCTCCGAATCTATGTAACAACCTTAATCGGTTTGCTCTGAGAGCGACAGTTCTCATTACTAACATATGTAAAGCGGAGGTTGGTCCAATAGTGATGGGCACCACATTAATTAAACAACTACTGAGCAATCATCAATACCCATATTTCTGGGCAACCTTTTATCAGTTTATTTTGCTGTACTTTAATATCACCCAGTATAATATTATGATTCCATAATTCATATTTTGGCAAACATGCAAGCTATTATTATTTCGAGCATAATCTTCAAGTGTAACACCAATTACTCTTTTATAATCTTCATTTACATGTGTCGAGATATAGTTAACCGTTTCACGAAGTTGCACCAGGTAGACTTATTTCTAAATTAGATCGCTAATCATCATTATTATCTCATGTCGAAATATTTCTCTTTAATTTTAGCTACTGTTACATTTAAGTACATCGTGATTTAAACTTTCGTTTTTTAATTACAAAATTCTTCAAACTTTTTTTTTCTGGTAATATGCAAATTGGGTAGAGTAATTATTGTTGTGTTCATACATAGATAGTTGAATTACTTAACGCAGTTCTTACGAAATATCACCTTAATTAATAAATACATATATGTAACGCAATAATTGAAATGTAGATTATGTTTGCCATTTTAATGCCTACTTTTGGATTATACAGGGTGTTGGTTGTCATTGGCGAATAAGTTGTAGGTACATTGTCAAGATCAATTCCCTGCCAATGCAAGGTAACTAACGTGGGTCTCCCTGATTGATACTAAAATGCTTCTATAGAAACATCAGATCGCAGTATTTCAATCTCCATTTCAATCCAACAATTATTCTTGATTGTGTAGACACACACCATTTCCATCAGCTTAATAGTGGAAGTGGTAATTGTTGCATTTCTTCCTTCCTCCTGGAGGACCATAATGAGATTTTTCTGCTCACACGTCATTATCACGACGAGCTGTGAACTATATATGGTTGCTTCCAAAATTTTTCTGTTTAGTTGTCTCCTTTGGCGATGTACATCCTTGGTGATCATAATTTTTTAATTCAATTTAATTTTTCATTTCGTAGATTTTGGCTATCGCTACTTTCGTAGCTACAACACGCGCAGGATTCATCCCAGCTGCACCAGCCTTTTCACTAGGACACGCTGTAGCAGCTCCAGCCTTATCGTACGCACCAGCAGTAGCCCCAGCCGCAGTCTCAGTTAGCCATACAGCATTAGCAGCTCCAGCCATCTCTCTCGGCCACGCAGTTGCCGCTCCAGCATTATCCTTTGGTCACGCAGTTGCAGCACCAGCAATCGGAGTCGGTCATGGATTGGGATATGATGTAGGATACGGATTCGGACATGGTGCTTATGCTGCCCCAGCTATCGTTAAAGCTGCACCAGCTATTGTTAAAGCAGCTGCGCCAGCCGTAGATTACGTGGTAAGTGGAATATCAAATCTCTTATTGCTGGAATAGTAGAGATTAAAACTATTGAAGACAATGCCTCCGCTATTGAAATGTTTCGGCATTGTGTTGAGTGTTTGGTGCCAATTATGCCATAATATGACTCTGGTTAAGAGAGATTGGTGTAAATGAACATCGAACTAATCTTGTTTTAGATGTTACTTAAGGGATAAAAAAAGAATCAAATTTATTACACAATTATTATTTGATCCACAAAAACAAAAACCTCATAATTATAATTAATTCTTACTAGACTCTCCATTCTCAAACAGGAAAACGTAAAAGTAAGCAATTACACAAATTTACTTCTATTATATAACAGCAAAACGATGCTAACAAAACCAGAAAAGAACACAGAAAATTAAACATATTACGGAGACGACCCATTTGTAATAAAAAAAAAATGAAATTCACTTCCCATTTCAGTTTCGTGCGTTTTAAATCTATTTCACTTCAGCTATTTCGTTTCAGCCTACTTTGTATGTACAGTGGCCACTTTTAAATCGACACCTTAACGTCGACCTTATCTACTAATAATTATCTACTATAAATCCTAACAGCCACACAATACTTATCTACATTGTTATTAAGTACAAATTCCGTCTATATTATGAAGCTGGCCACTGTACATGAATTAATTAAAAAGCAAAATCTGTTAAATTTTCCAAAATGGTTTCGTTGGAAATTAAAGCGGCGCCATTTGGCGAATGCATTCGCAATGATGTCAAGGTTCTTAAAGATGAAAAAAAAAGAACGAGACAACAACATCCGAATATCTCGGTGAAGATCAACGCGCCAGATCTCGTAAGAGAAAGCCATGATTATTATGGCGATAATGAAACTGAGTAGTTGTCTGATGCTAAAAATAAATGACATGCGGTGTATAAGTTTTTATTTTATTGCGATGCATTCACGGTCAATACCTTCGAGCGATAATTGGAATATTTAGATAATTATGTGTCTGCAATTTTTGGGATGTTTTTTGAGAGTACCATGCAATTTTAATGCAAGAATATGAATTTATCAGAAAAATGTTTAAATACTTTGTCTTCGAAATTTTCTATGTCAGCACCATATTTTGGTATTTTCAATATTCGGAACATTCCACTGTGATCTCATTTTCTTTTCAACTTTGTGGTATAATCTTAATGTAAAGTTTTTTACCCTAGCAACTACTCTTCCAACCAATATGTAAGCATATTATAGAGCTTCATTTTTTGATTAAGTACATCAATGTATGCACTATATGACTTCGTATTTTAGCCAGGGTACCCGATTGCAAAACAAACAAAGCTGGTGAATACCTTCTAAGTCTCATCATCTAGGTTATCCAACAATCCTGATCCTACTTCCATAAACGCACCCCCCTGCTACCTCTTTCGGGAATGCATTGCTACACAGAAAAACAAGAAAAGTAAGATTTGAAACTGCTACCAACAGATAGTGCCATGCATCAAATCTCACACCAAAAATTTATCCGGATTTTGCTCTAAAAAATGTGGGTTTTGCTCACAAATCCCAACTTTAAATGCAACTTAGACATGGTTTTAGGCAGTTTAGCTCACAGAGACCTAAAAAAATGAATAGAGCCAGTCAAAATTATACGGTTAACATGTGTAGCAAACTCCTCATTTTTTTCCTTGTGTCAATTTGTATTGCTTACCAACCCAAACACCATTCACTTGTTTAATGGCGTTTGCCCCTGAATATTTGAAATCCTACCAGCCCTTTATAATTTTTCAGAATAATCTTGTCATCTTATTAATTTATTGTCCCCATTTTGAGGTATTTTTTTGCCTATCCATTTGGAACAAATAAAAAGTCCTTATCTTGAAAAATGTGGGTAAGAAGCAGATTTTTGGAGATCTCATTAGCGTTTTAGAACTGCATCCCTTCTTTTGTTGATGACCATTTTGTTCTTGTGACCATATCAATTGATCAACATAAGGGGTCTTGTAGACCACTTTCATCATAAACCATCAATTACATCTATTCAAGGTTTAAAAGAATGATTTCTCAGTACATCTATCGTTACTAAAATCAAGAAATCTTTCAGTTTGAAACCAGAATGATCCACTAAGCTATCGACACTATTTTTTTTAAATTCATGGGTCTTTTGCAGTTTGAAAGCTGTATTACTTGTCTGGCTATCCACTAACTCTTGCGACAGTTGTTCGAGATCTTTAGTCTGAATCTCTTTATGATATCTTCCTCACATTTACAAGGATCCTATAGCTGGGACAACGCTTACTTTGAAACCTCAATCGACTAGAGTCGTAATTGTTGTTACCTCTAAATCTTGCTTCAAAAGTGAGTAATCGTCTGGTTGGACGTTCCTTGTCTATCTTAATTTTTTCATTGCTGTCATTGCTAATAGGAAAATTTCGTAATTAAATGGATAAAATGGTGGTCTTATATTATAGTTTTAATCTTCATGTTTTGGGAAGGTAGAAACACGGGTAATCTTGCGAACAATTTTAGATTGGTCTTGGTGTTGTCTCTATTATAAAGTCAATAGTTTAGACTTTCTTTTGGAGGAAATATTTTTCCAAGCAATTTTTTTGTCCAGGTGGATCCCTGACTTCTTTTCATTGTAATATTAGGAATGTCAGATACGATTTGTTGCCATTTGGAGTATAATCACATCCAACCAATAAGAAGGGAATAAGAAAATCCCTTTTGGGCGAAATTTAAATAATATTTCTGGCTTCACTTTGGAGGAGAAGGGTTGAATCAAATGTCTTGCTAAACTAGTATTGCAGTTAATAATTTTTAATAAATATCTTTTTATTACTACCTCTTGTATATTTCCAGGCCTACCCAAAATATGAATTCAACTACGGAGTATCAGACGCCCATACTGGCGACCAAAAAACCCAACACGAAATCCGCGACGGTGACGTAGTAAAAGGCTCATACTCCCTCCAAGAAGCCGACGGTACAGTCCGCACAGTTCACTATTCCGCCGACGATCATAACGGATTCAACGCTGTCGTCACCAGATCCGGACATGCGGCACACCCTGCCACACCAATCGCCGTCGCAGCTCCAGCTAAAGCCATCATCGCAGCTCCAGCCATAGCTCACGCAGCACCCATTGTAGCGCATGCCGCCCCAGCATTGGCATATGGCGGATATGGAGGATACTACGGTTACAAGGGTTAAATTCTTCGAAAATAAACATCATCACAAGACGGATATGAAGTAATACATTGTTGCCATAGTTACTCATCATCATTCAGCAACTTCAATAGGAGCTTAAAACCAGTCCGGATACATATTTTTTTGTGTCTGAATTGCTTCTTAGTCTCCTATTCGTAGCGTACTCAATAACTTATCGAACGCACTTTGTATATTATATTTTCTTACTTATTATTTTTTATTCGAGAAGGATCGAGTACGAATTGTATTACTCTTTTAATCCCTTCCATCGTCTATTATATTGTTCTATGAGGGGACTTGCTTCGTAAAGTACTTTGTAAATGTATGTCCTTTGTTATTTATTCCTTTTTTAATTTCATATTGAGTTTTGCAAAGTAGTTATCGAAGGAAGTCGGAACTGACTATGCTATGCCAAATGTAAACGCTCTTTAATAACGCAATGAGTTATGGATATTCGTTTATCCATAAGTTTTATGGGATAATTTCTTTTAATTGATGCCTTCCCAATATATGTATATTATGTATTTTGTAATTGCTGCTTGAGTGTTTCTTTTTTTATGTATATATCTTGTCTATTGTATGTACTATGCAGTATTGTTCTCATTCTATTGTATTTTTTTATATATAAAAGTCATAAATATATATCATTTTTTCATCACGAAAAGTAGTGCGTTCTTATTTTAAAGTTGAAATTCCTTTGTTAATTTCTGAAGAAACACAAAAACAGAATTATGAATTTTGAAGTCACATGATTGCATGCACATATTACTGTTATATCTTGAAATTTGTATATTGTAGTTTACATTCTGATGCTGTGATGATATGTTCATGTTGTCTTAATGATAAAATGGAGTGGTTGTTATGAATATGGAAACTCTGAAGGATGAGCACTTGATTGTGTATTAGTTTTTCAAAAAAAACCTCTCAGGCCCATCGATCGACCCAACTATTGCAAAACTAGAAAGAGCAGAGCGAAGGCGATTGAAAAATTCTTTTTGAACATTGTCGATGACATCTGCGGTAATGTTTCTAGTTTCTTAGCGTATTCGTGTTTTTAAATCTTTTAAATTTGCTGGTTGAATCACGTACCCTTTACTTTTTTTTCTGGTGATCTAGGTGGCCGCTCAATCGTCTGTCTCCTGCCTAATCAATGATTTGAAAAAACTTCACTCCAATAAGTGTGAAGAAGAAAAGCGTGGCGGTGCTCCATCTTCTTGGAAAAAGAGGTCACACTGGTGCAGATCGGGTTCTTCTAAATCCGGTTTTTAGAGTAGGGATGAGTTTATTTTGCAGAAAGTCCAAATATTTTGCCAGTGACCGTCTCTTTAAAGAACTAAGGACGTAAAACTCTATCGTCAACTATACTGCACCATACCTGCACTTTTTGAGTGTTTTGTAAATGAAATTCCGTGATCCAATTGGGATTTTCGGTTGCCTAATAACGATAATTTTGTCGATTCACATGACCTTTTAAAAAATGTTGTTTCATCAGAAGAAGCCATTTCCGTAATTGCAATTCGAGAATTGTTTTGAATTTTTAACAATAGGTTAAGCTCATCTTCTTCATTTATTGAGATTCGACCAGATATTCGAACATGCCCATATTCTCGGAACTCATGCCTCTGGTTGCCATGCTTTGCCTAATAGGCGTCCTGTCAGGGTGAGTTGCATCAAACAACTGCACCACTTGTACCATTATGTATTCAATAAGCCCACTATTACCCAAACATGTACCGGGTAGCCAACTACGAATGTCGCTCGGCCATATCTCAGGAGCGGTTTATAGCACAGCTTTAATTTACATCGGACAACTTTTTTGTGTTTTGTCAAATAAGGGCGGGGAGGAGGAGAAACTTTGAATTGACAGAACGCTTATAACTCGAGTTCTGTTGAACTGAATTTTGCAAAATTATTCTCGTTGAAAAGAGCATTAGCCCTCCAACCTGATGCTTATAAATTCGAACCAATCTAATAAGTTTTTTCTCGAAAATATTAAATGGAAACATATATTTTTGACAACAAATTAAAAAAGTAGGCTAAATTACCAACAAATCAGCAAAAACCGGGTATCGCTATCTTTTACCAATCCGAAGATATCTTCAGAAACGTGATGGTAAAAATTTCTTCTATAAATTTAAATTACTCTGCTTCCCGTGAACGGAATTTAGCAAACTTGGTCTGATTGGAAAGGATTTTCATTGGCCTATGTTTCGTGATTCAAACTGTTTAATATTGATTTGTCCATTACTGCTAGAGGGCATTAAGGGAATTTAAATATGTAAATTTTATGATTTTTGAAAAGAGCTCTCCCATTATTTGACAAAAGACAAAAAAGTTGTCCGATGTAAATTATGCAAAATTTTCAGTAGATTCCGATTTTCATATTTATGATAGACCTTAAGTTGTTAAATTTTGCGTAAAGTAAGAATTAAATTTTTTGGTGATCAGTTACGCCCTCTACCGGTCATTCTACCGCTTTCTAAATAATTTCCAGATGTTCGACATTCTTAGTTGGCCACCCGGTATATACTTAGAATAATTCTACCAAAATGGAACTATTTGTGACAGCGATATTGACAACTAAACAAAAAAACAAAATAACTTCTGACGTGGTCCAGCGTTTGCAGATAAAATGGATTCAATTCATTAAAAAATTTTTATTTTTACGATAATTTTGCTTAAAAATTTTTTAAGATACCTACTTTAAATATTTCATTCTCACGTAAATCGTTTCACGTATTTATATTGTGCTTTTTTCTTTACTCTCTTTTTTTGTCTGATGAAAATACAGTCTTATTATTATTGTTATTTGATTTGCTGACCCAGTGCACTATCTCGACCTTCCAACGAAGGTTGGATACTATTGACCGAGCTGGGACAACTTGCCAACAGCTTCGGCTCATTCTCTGCATTCGATTTTATTTTAGTGAGTATTACAATATTTATAGTTTGGTGTTTATGATCTTACAAATAATTATGTTATGTTGCGTGGCTAGATTGGGTAAGCACTTTTCGAACTATGCTGCACGTCTTCAGAAACACAGCCTTTTGCATTTCCTTGTAGATGCTTGGTCTAATGTTGAACTCCTTCAGCGAGTCAAACAACTTACTGGGGATTTCACCTGTGGCTCCAATTATAATAGGGAGTATGCGCACCTGTTGTTGGCTCCATAATGATTTTACCTCCTCCACTAGAGCAAAATACTTTTCTATTTTCTCTGTTTGCTTCTTTTTGATGTTTTCTGCGAGAGGGATCGCTATATCAATTATGGATGTGTTCTTCTTTGTTTTATCAACAATCACAATGTCCGGTCTATTGTTAGTTATAGTTCTGTCCGTTATGATTTCCCTGTTCCAGTAGATTTTACAGGTTTCTGTTTCTTCAGGTCTTCTCCAGCTGAGGGTCTTCAAATATGTGGCGCATTTCCTGGTGTAATATTTTGGCTACGTTGTCATGCCTTTCAGTGTATTGATTTCCTGCCAACAGTGTGCATCAGGATATTAAGTGATCTATTGTTTCTGGTTTCTCTGTACAGAGTCTGCATACATCAGTATCATTGTTGATGGTATTCATGATATGTTGCCTGTAATATCTGGTAGCGATCACCTGATCCTGTATAGAACAGGTGAATCCTTCTGTTTCTGGGAAGATATTAGAATCAGTTAGCCAGCTGAGCGATGTTTTTTTGTCAATATGTGTCTGGTCTATCAGGTGTGGGTATCTTCCATGCAGTGCCTTCCGTTTCCACTCGTCGACTCGTCGATTATTTTTTTTTTTTTTTTAATCTGTAATCTCCGTAAGCTGTATTACTTGTCTGGCTATCACTGCAACTCTTGCGGTGTAGTTTTAGTTGTGTTTAAATGGCTTTGTGACAGCATCATATCGCCTTTTATGATGCCGCGCTGTTAATCACTTTGCTCCCAACAGCGAATGGCAAGTCGATCCGGGATTAAACTCTCTGAAAAAATGTCACCGTCCCTCCAGAGAATTGAACCTCGGCATCTATCGTTCTCTCACAACAATAGTCAGCCGCCTAACCACTGCGGCCATCGACCCGTCGATTATTATTATTATTATTGTTATGATAAAAAAAAAGTTAAAATAAAAATTGGCGGTTTTTTTTTTGAAAAGCTCTCTTTTAACTTTGTACCGACGGATACGATTTTTCAAGATTCCGGTGGATGACAAAGTTTGTATCGACATAGTGTTTCTATGGTCAAACTTACTTAGTATTAATGTTTCTTGGGGGTCAAATCAGGCGAAAGGTGGTGTGGCAAGGTTTGTGTACTAAATAATATTTCCAATATAAAATAGTGGTCCAATTTGCTTGAAATTAGGTACTATACTGTGTGACACAATTAATAAAACATGTGTTTTGGCGATTTCTTAAATTCAATCCGCAGAGGAGGTGGCAAAAGGAGGTGATAAAGTTTCTACAAGAGAACATGTGTTTGGGCATTTTTTAAAGCTCATCTCGTAATTAAGTAAAAGGGGTAAGAACTTACTTGAAACTTGGTATTAATGTTCACTGACAAATTAATCAAACACGTATTTCAGCGTTATTTTAAATTGATTCTCTAACGGGAGATTCAACTTGATATTAATGCTCTTTCACAAAATTAATCAAACAAGTTTCTTTGCGGTTTTTAAATTCGCTACGTAGCAAACGTTGCATGGGAAATAATACTTTCGTTGTGTATTACCATTTGTACACTTTGTTGATTCATTCATATCTGGCTTAGGTTTGAAAATGTACATCTTTCTAACACAAGATTTTTAGCGCTAACATTTACTACCAACTTCTACTGCTAGTGTCTTATGATGTCAGATGAATATTTAAAGTATAATAGCATTTTCAAATGTTAATGCCATGTATTGATCTTTCGAATAAAAAAAAAATTGTGGATAAAAATTTAATTTCTTGATATTTTTTACAATTTAAAGTTTTATCAGGTTTAAACAAACACCTTGTATTTAGTTATTTCAACATTATTATATGTTTGCATACATGCCAACATAACCAACGCAGATATCATCTAATTTGTTTATGAAGAAGTGAAAGGTATAATAGTTCTACATAAAAACGGTTCACTTGTACTAGTACATTATATATCTATATGTATATAGACTTTGGAACAAATTGCATCGAAGGCAGGTCCAATACCGAAGTACAAGACAACAAATTATAGAGTTATTTCAGCAATTACTACATTATTACCACGGTAATGTATTAATCATTTGTATCTAAAAGGAAATACACATTTTGTTTCTGTCACACATGCTACTTTATAAAATTGCATATACCAGCGCTTGTATTCGGTTACTATTCGTTCCAGATTCCTTATTCATATTAATTAAAATCTATCTTATATGGTAATAAATCTTACTAGTGCAGAAACTCTGGCGAAACGATATTTCTCACTTATTAAAAATTGTTTTTTTTTCAAGAAAAAAATAGATCATTACAAAATTTATATTGAATTTAAATAATAATAATAACAAGTCTAATATCGAATGCGTCAACGGGCAATTATCATCTGATCTATCAATCAATATCGAACGCTAACTACACAACAGCTAACAGTATCAATGCACACTATCCGAGCAATAAATGATTTTAATTAATCACGCGATAAAATCGTCTGTTCGTATGTGCAATCTAACAGCCAAGAATATTAATTTCTCCGTAGTACATTAACAACAATAATACTCCCCTTGTGACTCTGCAAGTTTCGTTAGGAGTCCAATTATTTTCCCACAATCAGATTCGTATTACCTACTGCGCTATTGAATAACATGGTATTTAATTCTAGTTAGCCATCAACGAGTACGTGTAATGAATTTATATCAGTCACATGCTGATTTGTTATTGTAAATTATGATTCTGAACTCGGTTACACAATGATATCTATCAGAGAGTTTGTAATATAAATACATTAGAGATACTATATGCTCATTTCAAACATTTTTCTGGCATTTCGTTTGAGATAAAACCAATATTGCCTACACCAAATGAATCACTGCATTGTGAAGATGTTTAGGTTAACAGATATAATTGTTTAAAGAGGACGTATTTAGTTTAGACAGCCAGGATTTGCCATGGAGTCACTCACAACAACCTCACTCCAAGATGAAGAATATCCTGGATTACCAAAACCATTTATTACAATCTTTGCTCACTCTCCCAAAAAAACCCAAGTCATATTTCCATCTACTTGAAATGTAATCGCAACGATATTTAGGGAGTAATATACGACGTTTACAAAATGGAAACTGTCTTTACCAGAAAGACAAACACCAAAGAAACTGTCATTAAACAATCGAATTTTTGGTGAAGAAACTGAGGTTTAGTCTCTAACAACTACATATATTTATTAGAGTTTAGTTCGTTGGGACTTCTATTTATTTCCAAAACTATCTAGACGACCTTGACGGTTTTAATAATTGTCAAAAAGTTGGGGTCCTGAAGGTAGTTTGTCGTATTTGTATGTGTAGCTACTTCACTGCTGGATCAGTTCGTTGATTATTGATAAATTTTTCATAGCTTGGTCTTTGAGATCACACATTAGTTTGCAAGAATTAACAATACCTCATTAGGTAAAATGTCTCAATTTTTCTCAAATCAAACTGGCCCGAAGGGCTGCTTTTTTAAGCTCTAAGAGTTTGAAAAGCTTTTAGACCAGGTCTAAAGATATGCTTCGAATCCACATTGCTTAAAATGTGTCCTTTCGTTTCTTGGCTCACCTCATTAATTTATCTTTATCATCTGGTCCTTTCCCAGATAGTCTAAAATACACTATTGTAAAGCTGTTATTTAAAAAGGGTGATCGATCAGAATTTGTAAATTACAGAGCAATAGCTCTCGTGTCTAATGTATCAAAGGTAATAGAAAAAAATTGTAGTCAAAAGAATATATAATTTTCTCATAAGTACCTACGAAAGTTTTAAAGAATTATCAGAATCGATATTGTAAACAAAGGTCTACCGAACGAGCGATATTTCAGTTACAGAGGACATAATTAATGGAATAAATAATAAAGATATTACTGCTTCCATTTTCATGGATTTGAGCAAAGCATTTGATTGCGTCAATCATAAGTTATTGCTCCGCAAGATTGAGTCTTTGGGATTGGGATGATGAAAACCAGGTGAAGTCTGATTGGGCAGCAGTTTCGCAGGGAGTTCCCCAACGCTCGGTATTAGGACCTATACTTTTTCTATTGTACATAAATGATCTGCCGGATGCTGTAGATCGTTTTGGTGGTTTTATTTGCAGATGACTCATCGGTAGTACTGCGAGCAAAACAATATGAAGAACTGTGGGTGAAACTAGAAAATAGCATAGCAACAATAAATAACTGGAGTACAAATTAAAAAATAACTTAAATAAAACAAAACTAATGATATTTAATAACGAAGTGCCGGGTCTGTCAATGAACATTAATGGAAGTGTTATACAGGCAGTACAAGAGGTCTCTTTTTTGGGCATAGAAGTAGATGCTAAATTATCATGGGGCACCTAAATACAGAAACTATCTTTATGCTTACACTGTTTCAGTTACGCATTGAAGACCATCTCGCGTAGTGATAGTGTCGAAACGGCTCTAATTGCTTATTACGCCTATGTTGATGCAAAACTAAAGCACGGAGTGATGTTTTGGGGAAATGCTATTGAAACAAATCAGGTGTTTATAGCGCAGAAATCTTGAGTCCTACCACCCAAAACAAAACTAACCAAGATCCAGAAAACAGTTTTGTGCCAATGTTTGAAGATATGCAATGCGCTACCAACTTCTGAAATTCAATTTAAGAAAAAAATTAAACAACAATTTTTGAATGCAACTTTGCGTGGAATCAATGATTTTTTCCTAGAAAGCATACGGTGATACCATATTGTTATTATTGTGTCTTTTTTCTATGTTTGTTTGTTAAACGACTAATTTAAGTTCCTTATTTTTAAAGTGTTTTACATGTACTGTTTTATGCATACATATTTTAAAGTGTTTATATTACATGTATAAGTATACATATTTTAACTTTTAACTTGACGTGTTACTATGCCGCAGCGCTATGGTTCTAATAAAACTTACTTACTTACTTATTGAATGTTCGACTAACCGGAAATGTGTTTGTGAGAACTGCTTGCTTCGCTAAATATTTGGTCACGTTAATCATTTTCAACATCGTACAAAGGCGACCTGAAATGTTTCCGAAATCGACAAGAAAAACACGGTATTTGTGTGTTTTTTTATTTTTATTTTTCGATGTAGTCTCCTCGAAGATCAATACATTTTTTCAACCGGTGCTCCAGCTTCTTCAAGCCATTAGAAAAGTAGAATGTTTCGATGCCTGCAAAATAATCAGCTGCAGCAACGATGACCTTCTCATTTGAGGCAAGTCTCTTTCCTGCCAGCGATTTTTTCAGGTTTCGGAATAGGAACAAGTCGCTGAGGGTTTATGCCTAATGAATATGGAGGATGAGAGACTAATTCGTAGCGCAACTCATTCAATTTGGACAGGACGATGCTGGATGAATGAGTCGGTTATGGTGGGGTCATGGTTGGGTCAATAAATCGTTGTAGTATTACCCCGCGATCGTCCTTCCCTTCTGCAGATAGTTAATGAAAATCACACCTTGGTAATCTCAAAAAATGGTCGCCATGATCTTTCCGGGCGATAGAACGGTCTTTGCTTTCTTCGGAGGTGATTCGCCCGGAAAAGCCCACTCCCGTGGCCTTCGCTATGTAGTGGTAGATCCAAATCTCATCCACGGTTACGAAACGCATGAAGAAATCCCTTCGGTTGTGTGGAATCCTGGCCAAACACTCGTCCGAAACGGTTATCCGATTTGGTTTTTGCTCGGGTGTGAGCAAACGTGGGATAGGATATGGCCAACGCGTTCGTATGAGATGCCTTTTAATGTCTCTGCAATTTCTTTCAGCTTCAATCGGAGATCGACTTACACGACATCATGAATCTTGTCGACCATTTCATCGTTGATAGCGATTTTTGGGCGTCCACTGCGCAGTTCGTCACTTCGGCTTGTGCGGCCACTTTGGACCTCGCTCACCCAGAAGCTGATGGTCGAAAATGATGGAGTAGATCTGCCATGAACTTCTAGCAAAATAATTCGAATTTCCGTGGCCGTTTTCTCAGCCATCTAGAAATGTTTTATGATTGCACGAAATTCGATTTTATCAATTTTTGCTACACAAAACACTCTTAAACAACAACTATTAACAGAAGACACCTGAAATGTTGACAGTTACCTTTGCCGACCAATGAATCCACTTCAGCCTTCGTGCGTCATTTCTTGCCGATTTATTAAAAAGAAAAATTGTACAACGGAGTGTAGTGATCTTATTCCGGATACCTCAAGGATCTACCTTGATACCTCTTCCATCTCAATTGTGTGTTAATGATCGTTTTATAATCTCAGCATCAATATGTTGATGATATGTTACTCGATAAACAAGTCAAGCTTTCGAAATAAAGATCAAAACGTAGTCATTACGTCGCATTAAAAATAGAACCGATTAGATAATGCATTGTTTCCGTATTTGACAACGTGCAAACAATACAAACAATTATTGCGAAACACTTAGCGATCGTATCTATTGAACTACGTCGATGTTTAGGATAAGAATTCCGGCGTGACATTTCATTTTCTCTAACTATATTCGCTATCTACGCCTGCATCGAATACTAAATATCAACGAGGAATAGGCGAGATATTTGAAACCCTTCTTGCACTCCTTAGGGAGTCAGAAATTTTAGAATTTAAAGCTTTTAATTTAATGTTACAATCGCAACAATATATGGATATCTAGAGGCTATACCGGCATATATACATAAATACTTGACGGAATATGAGTTCGATATAAGCCCACTTCTATCTGCATATTTCGCGTAACTAGGCGTCATGCCTCACTTCATTTTGTGTGTTATTCAACGAATTACGCTGCATACACCCGCTTCAAATATCTACGCCTTGAATGTAACGCCCGTAATAATGAAGAATAATTATTGCGGAGCGGTTTAGTTTCGTCCGTGTATCCTTGACACGATTCGGATTCGTTCTTTTTTTTACTTTTTCGTTCTTTGTTTCGTGAACAAATCCTATTTTCACAGCTGACGTGGTGATTCAAATCTAACGTACCTATATACGAATCTGTTACGCGTAGTTAGTTATGATTTTTGTAATATGTATTATAAAGAATTGTAGATAGATTAATTGTTTGTGTACAAATGGCGGGTAATATGTTACTATATGTATGTAATGGTTGATGGTTTAATTGATAAATATCTATCTCAGAAACGATTTAGCCTAAGTAGAGAGAATATAACAGTAAGTCCATCATCGAAAGGCAAATCATATTACCATATCACATTTCCATTTAGATTTTGATAATTATGATGTTTGTTTTCATTTGTCTAGCAGGCTTGCTTGATTTGGGTGTGGCAATCAATGGGAGTCCACAACAGAAGTGCTTCAAAAATACTGCTCAACATCTTTTTGTAAAAAAATTTCGGAGGAACTGGTAGAAAGACTTGCAAGAACTAATACTACATAAGAGTAAAGGCATCTACAACCTTAAATATCAAACGGCGAGCAGCTTAACTGATGTTGAAGATCAATTTTTTATAAAATCTCCTAAGCTTGGCAAATCAACTGGTCTAGACTCCATAGTATTCTTCAGGATTAACAATTCAAATTTTGTGAGGACTTATCTATTGACTTTCAATTTTTTTCCGTATGAATGAAGCTCAGAAACACTATGCGCCAAAACAAACCACAACAAAGCTGCAGATATAAGTTGACCAAGACACGTGTCGTTTCTATGAACTGGGAACTGAAACAGCCGAACACATACTTTGCCAGTGCGAAGCATTAAGCCGGCAAAAGTTTCAGCATCTAGGACAGGCGACCTTAACACCTGAAGAGATCAATGCCTTGGCACCCAACCTAGCCCTGAAGTTCGTCAAGAACATTGGAATAGAAGGGTACTGATGGGATAGGGGAATCACAATAGATCGCAGTGAGGAGAGGGCCTTGGAACCTGAACGACCCACCTGCAATACAATATTTTTTTCCTTCATTTTTTTTTGTAGTACACTGGGCTAATTTAGGACAAATCTAGAACAATTTGGAACATTCCAGGGAATCGCCATTCCAGTGACATTTATGGATCAAAGTTTACTCTAAATCATTGTTAATTCAGTGCCTCAACTAGACCTGGATAGGAACTTAAAGCAAAGCATTGCAATTTTCTCGGATTGTTAAGCAGCTATTATGGTGCTGAGTTCTAACAGCTCAAAATTAGTTGGTGAGTGCCTGAGCAGACTAAACAACCTATGGTGAGTACAAGGACACGCTAGAATCAATGAAATCAGGTCGTCACAACTTCGTTTGTGGGATCGAAGCCATTTTGCAGTATAGGGATGAGCACCGACAAAAATGAACTCGAAGATAAAGAGGGGTGGCTCAGAATATCCTTCTAGGAGAATCACGCTGGTTTGAGATATTTCAAGATATGCATTGGAAACTACAATAAGCATAAAACAAAGAGCTTGCTAGAACTAAGTAGAAACAGACTGTGTATTCTAGAGCATTACCACCTTCAGGAACACATGACAAAGATAGGTCTGAAACAGCATAGCGACTGCAGGTTTTACGAGGTGGAGGATAATAATCCCAAACATCTGACATCTAACTGCACCGCTATCATGAAAGCCCGAGTCAATTATATCGGCAAAGACGTCATAGACGAAGGAGAAATATCTTCTTTGAAAAACGCAACAAAGCTACAATTCTAAGTTGTATGTTTCACGTAGTGACTAAGACCACCCTCTGATAACCTTCAAAGTTCATCTGACATCCATTTGGGAATCAAACCTGATACCTACGACAATAACTTAAACGATCTTTTTGTACATTAAAGTGGGTCTTCCTCAGATCTACTTTAATGAATGATGCTTTGACATGATCATGTGTGGCCAAATCCCTTGTCAAAAGAATCGAGGACCAACAAGACAAAATAGTAGGGCCTCCTGGTATATTGAAAATGTTTATATCGTGATAATGAGATATCTCCCTTCCCCAAAAGTGAACTACTATGTATCATATTTCTTCTTCGCTCTATCACATTTTCTCACGAAACTCCATATCTACGATAAATTACTTATCTGAGAGGAAGGAGATGTATGACCGTAGAGAAGACATTTTATGAAGTTGTTTGAAAACAAGCTGTATACAGGGTTAATGTTGTGATCCTGTTTGAATCCCACACGATTTATTTTGCATTATTTCAAACTGCTGTTTGATGCAAAAATTTGGGAAGGGATATTTGTTTGTCCATAAATTAGGAAGCTCTTCATAAAATAAAAATGTTGAACCTCTAGCATGATTGGTTTAGAATTGACAGCGCGGACTTGATTTAAAAATATTTGCTGACATTTTTTGGGAAATCAAGAGAACCGAAAACTACCAAGATATCATTGTTAATTAGTTAGAAATTTATAAAAATCTAGGGTGCCGAGTGTTCATTTTCTACAGTCATACGAGGGACACCATTTATATTATATTTTTACAATGTACCACTAGATGGTGCTTTTGACATCTGACATACAAGTTAAAGTTTGACATTTATCAATGAAAAATTCGCGATAGCTTAGAAATCGAATCAGTAGTTTGTTGACAGTGACAGTTTTAAGTTTACTGGTGAAGGTTTTTGTTGGATGATTTTTTACGATTATAAATGTTTTGTGTTTATTTATTAAGTATATATTCAAAATACGTTAAATAATACACAAAAATATAATATTATCAAAATACAATTTTTTTTAAGGAAACTATATACATATAGAACCTTAATCTACAATCAAGTCTTTTAATTTACTAGGGAGTTTGACTTTTCTTTTGAGATATATAGAATCAACTGACGCAGAACTGACAGGATTAGTTGAAGTTTCAGATTCTTCAATATTGTTAAAGTTAAAATCATCATAAAGCATTGAATTTGCTTTTCGTTCAAAGATTAATTTGGTCTTCTTAAGAAAAATCCTATTTCTTCTATATCTGTTTCCTTCTCGGTCTTCTACAATGTATGTATGAGCGGTTATTGCATTTTTGTATCACTTTTCCTTTCTTCCAGTCCTGTTTCCACTGAATTAAAATGTTATCATTAACATGTAGATAAGGTAAATTCATGGCTGTCCTGTTCTAACTATAAGAATGCATTATATTGCTTTGGTCAATTTTTGGTAATGAAGTACCATCAGAGAAGTCGTGGTCGTGCCAGAAAACAACGATGCTGATCTGTCGCCGAATGATTTCTTTTTGTTCCCAACTATGAAACAAAAAAGGCGTGGATAGCGATTTTCAACGCCTCAAGAAGCAGCATTTGTTTGTTTAGGCAAAACTTTGTTTATATGTTAGCAATTTTACTTTGGCTATAGTTAAATGTTTTTAAGATCATAAAAATCAAAGCTAACTTTACAAAATTACAAAAAAAAAGAACAATATAGTACAGCATAACAGATCTAAAAGATTACATCTAACTCCTACTACCAATTAACTATGACAACGCAATTATATTGGTATTTGGAAGGGCGACCTTTGAATCGACAATAAATTATGTAACCTATTAATTTACTTTTAATACACTTGGCATTGATACTTATTAATTTAATTTTCCAATCTCAAAACTTAATTAACACGAATTTTTATTATATTTTGTTATTGTTTTTGTCCGCAAATTAGTAAGATTGAAGGGTTGCGAAAGATTGTAATTAATCCATTTAGAATATAGAATGCAATATTCATGATACCGACAAATACGACGGAGACAGTCATACGTTATGGTCGTTTTTATGTAATTAATTTACATTTTATTACATAACTCGTAAACTAAATGCGCTCATGAGTAATTAGAAGAATTTCTGGTAGATATAATGTGTGAGAAATGTAGGTAAGGTATGCAGTAACATTAAGGTAAACGAAATCATATATTTTATTAGGTTTACTTGACATCGCATCAAAGATTACGTAATTATGTAATCACGATTGTAATTCCCCCACATTCACTGGAGTAGATTGTGTCTTGGCGATTTCCCGATTCATTTTTTTGCGGAAAAACCTGCGCACAATGAAGCGTTGTAAAATGCAAATTTATTTATGTACATTAAATAACAAACTATCGAAGTCGGCGAATTCTATTTAAAAAATCGGTCACGTTCGGCAGTTAAAGTATCTTTTATTACTGGAGTGGAACGGCACAATGCCGTTGCCGTACCGTTCCTTGATTGCGAATTAAACGGAACGAAATTTATGAATCAACTCATGAGTATTACTTATACGTGAATAAGATATCTTTGAATAAGTGTTACGCGTGGTTGAATCGGGAAAGAGCTTTTTTAAACCCGTACAAGAGTGATCCCTTCTGAATAAATTGAGTAAAATAATTGCAAATCTAATAATAAAATTGCAAATCTATAAAACTGCAATACTAACTTGCAGGAGGTGGGAGGTTGATAGAAACCAGTTGGCATCCGAGGTCGAATATGATTTGACCATTATTACCAACGTAATAAATATTGTTGTTTTGCTAAGCTCTGAAATAAATTGGAATTATCGGATAGGAAGACCCCTACGTCAACGGAATCACAGGATGATGCCTGAATTTATGACTGCCTATTCTCAGCAGTTTTATTGTTATTCCATATTTTCTATTTAAAGCCAATGAAAGTCCAAAAATTGGCAGAAGTATAAGCTAATCATAAAATAAGCGGTATACTTTAAAGTCTTATATAATTTCAAGAAATCAAACTAGTAGCAAAAAATAAATTGAATCTAGTTGCTTTTGGATTTGGATTTTAATTTATGAAAAACAAAAGAGTTGAGTGTCAAAACGAAATCATTCAAATTGTAATAGCATAGATTTACAAACAAGTATTGCTTTAGTTGGTTTAGTAGCCAGTTAATACTGCAGAAATTACACCGCTGGATTACGAAGATTTCGCAGGAGAATGGGTTTGAGAGCGAAGTCCTATCAAATGAAAGCATATAGCAGTTTGATATACAAATTTGAATGAACAGGGTCTGCAACTGACCTACCAAGATCATGAAGATCAAGAATTAGTGATGTCCAAGTTGCAGAAGTTCTTCATGAAAATCAGGACATAACCAGAGGCAATACTGTTTGAATTAAAGAACGCAGATTTGGCTACTTGGTACGATTTCTCTTTTCGAGTAATGGCTCAAACGGAAATTGAACCCGAATAATTATCTCGTATTGTATGGACAGATGAGGCACATTTTACTCTGAATGGTGGAGTCAATACTCAAAACTGCAAAATCTGGTCTGCAGAAAATCCACAGGAAATCGTTCAACAAGGTCTTCATAACAAGAAAGTCACCGTTTGGTGGGAAGAAACCGTATCTGTAACTGTAAACACTAAACGATAACTGTAAATGTTACGAGATTATGTTATTTCACAGCTGCAAGAATGCAGCACCCTCCCACATTTTCCGACCACTCAAAGGATTGTTAACCAACGTTTTTCAAGATCGTGTGTTAAGCAAACATTACGCAAATTCATGGCCACCAAGATCACTTGATCTTAACCCAGCGGATTAATGGCTGTGGGGTTACTGAAGAAGTTTAGTGTTTAGAAGACGACCAACAACGCTACAAGAATTAAAAGACAATATTATGGAACAAATTCGAGCAATTCAACTAGAAATGTTATAGAATGCTGTGTACAATTTGGAGGAAAGCAATTGCTTTAACTGGTTTTGTGCATACTAAATCCCATTTCTTAAGCAATTAGATTTCATTTATTTTTTGTTATTAACTTAATTTGTTAAAAAGTTAATAATAAATTTAAAAATATCCCTTATTTTATAATTACCCTATATATTCCATTAAAAACTGTGCCCAGGAATCTTCTGAGATAGCCAGTCATCACTATAGACCCTAGGGGATTATACTATTAAATCCATGCTAACCTGGGACTGTCTGCTCACCTTCAATGCTCTAGCCCTAAGAAACACAGTCACACTGATGCGGGTACCAGGTCATTGGATGTGTGAAGCCAACGAAACTGCCGATGGCTATTTTGTGGTCTTACCAAGAGCTCATCTCCAACAGTGGGAAAGCGAACATAAAATCTAGTACTGGGCTAATATTCCAAAACTAAGACAATCAAAAAAGTTTATTACCTTTTCACCCATTAGGGCTAAATCTCTGCTGGAGCTCAACAGAAGATACCTCAGCACAATCACGACTTTATTCACTGACTACGGGCCCCTCTCTCCCCCGAAATTATAGACTTCTTCAGAAGTCTGGAGATTAATTCGGACTAAAAGATTAAGGGTATTCGCAATAGATCTTAAAGATCGCAGTGTAGAGAGGCATCATTGCCTACACAACCCACATATAATCTAATCTAAAGAAGCAAAACTTCAAGACCAGGCATTGAAGACGGAAGAAAAAAATGAAACTGAGTTGAATAAAAAAGAAGAGAAGAACAGGAAACTATGAAGACATGAGACCTACAGAAGAACAACAAACCAAAGACTTTTAACACGAGATTAAATATGATATTGGACGAAGAAAACTCAGTATATGGACCCATCAATTACTCCATACCTCATCAGGAAAGTATTGACTATGTAAACACTTGCTTTTGGAACTTCAAAATATTTTATTAAAATCAAGGATTAAGGCACTCAAACAGTGGAAATAGTCCAAAGGTCCTATCTAGTCGCATGCGGAATGTGGACGAGTTGTTACAGGAACATGCAGATTATTTAACGAGATCCGGACCAAACAATAATGAAGTTGAGTCGAAAAAGAAGTCAAGACGAATCGACTTTGGTGTCAATCACCATAACCAGTTTAATTTTAATATCTTTGGTTTAATTATGAACAATAGAGTAGCATATCAAGTGCACGATGAAATTTTGAATAATGCTGGATATCTGGAGATACCCAGAGGGTTTGTTAATAATTTCCTAAATACTTCACCTCCACGTGGCAGAGCAAACAATTGGTATCAACTGGATGATGCTCACTATAGCTGCACATCAGCAATTGACTTTGATCGTAGAGGCTTTCTCATCTTCACGTATCCAGATTCGGTTTTCTTGACGAGTGGGAACATCAAAAAATAATAATTTGATGGCGTCCAGCATTCAACATATCTAAAGTTTGTTGGCAACTTCTAACACGTTCTGCTCTTTGTAAATCTGTCAGATGATTGGGTACAAATTGAGTTACAACGTTCTTCAAATGTAAATGCTCGTGCAATATTGATCTCACTCGCGAGGATCCAATCTTCAGATTGGAGTCTATCATTGCATAGGTAATACGGTTGTCCCCTTCCACCATCTTTTTCATGCAGCAATGTTTTCGGATTTAACAGCAGTTAAAGGGGGGCCAGCCTTTTCTGTGTGCCACCGACTTGCAACCTCGTTCAAATTCTTTGTGCCATCTCTAAACAGTAGCCAATGATGGTGCCAAGGCTGATTTTAAACTTTCTTCACATTCATCCGCGCTGAAGCCTTTCCTGAAATCATAGTAAATCATTATCCGAAAGTTCTCCAGTGGTAATTCCATTTTTTAGATAACAAAGCTTATTCTATGGACTATTTCTCAGAAACTATTCAACCAAATTGCAATTGACAGATAACTATGTAATAAATTTGTTTGACAGATGTTATTTCACAATATATACATTTTTGCAAGAATTTTGCTGACAAAATTATTTAGGTTTTATAACGACAACATGAGAAAATCTTTATATCTCTATTCGACTGCCGAATTACTCTTACATAACGACAATACGCAGCCTACATTCTAGTTCTAGATACGCGTCCATAAAAAAAGTACTCTGAAATAAAAGATTGAAGAAAAAATATCCACATTCCATTTCACCGCTACTGATTACTATTTACTCTCACATATAGTATTGATATATCCATACGAACATGGAGGTTTATTAATTACAAGTCCTTAAATATTATATATTCGCGACAGCTGACAACTATCTCATTCTCAGCGCCCATTCAAACCGATATCCTGCACAATTAATCAATCGCTCCTGTGAAATACATCAGTTAAAATCTATTAATATAACACATAAATACTATAACGCAGCGTAAAATCAATAAAGAAGCGAATCGAATGGACTTAACCGTGTAAGATCTTTGTTCGTTGGGGTTTCGACGCCTTTCAACAGGATCTCACAACCTACTCGACGTTTACGACACTGTTATATCTACCATACGAATACCGAAGAGGTATTGTACTGGGATGACCTCAAAATTGTGTAAATCATAAATCTGGCTCCTAGTATATCCGGTCACAGTTTGGCTAATAATTCGTAATCTTGCTTTTACGGGCCCGTTATTGTTGGTATTTCGTGACAGCTTGGTCGTGATTAATACGTCGGTAATTTTCTGAATTAACCACGCACGACGTGTGTAGAACTTGCTGTTATTGTTTAGCAAGAAAGTGAAATGAATTCCATGTTATTCGAGTTAACTGATACTGTACGCATCGATGCAATGTTTGTTAGTTCTTTTTTATTACATTTCTTTCTATTTCAAAATGACCTTGTGCTTGGATTAATTGCATGTCTAAATTCTTTGGAAATGTGGTTATTTGTAGTAATGTTGTTTCTTTGTATAATAGAATGACTTTGACTGGATGAAGTTAGTCGTTAGTTTGTCAATACAACTTAAACAATATCAACGCTAACACTTTGGAACAATATAAAACAAACTTGAAACAATTTTAAAACTTACAGTTTTCTAAGAAGGTAGTCTGGCATATTTTTGTCATATCTTTCAGACTATTTATTTTGAAGTATTAATTTTGAAATTTTTCCTTAAAAAAACTAACCTTGGAACAACTCCCAATAGTTTGATTTCAAAGAAAGAAGGGCAGCAAAACTACGGTTTTCTTGATAATTACATGAACTATGGGTTCGGGAAGGCAAAAACTTTTAGCAGTGTTCAAACAACTCGAAACAACAAAATTACAATTTAAAAAAAAAAAGGATTTGCTACGAAACCTAGAACAACTTTGAAAATTTTTTTACAAAGATGGAACTGGACTAGAATAGAGTCGAGACCACTTCTTCGGGATATTGGTTAAAAAATGCTTGCTTAACATATACTTATGAACAATCAAACTATATGCCCTATATATTATAGCATTAGTTAGGGCAATATGCGGAGAGATGGCGCAGCCGGAGAGATGGACCTCTCTCAATATTTTTGCAAACTGGTAACGTCCAATTTGGCCGTTTTTGAGGTTGATATTGCACTACCCATCCGTTCTATCCATATGACGTATTTACATTAACTTTATCACAGCATCCCAAGATATTGAAATAAAAGTTACCTATTTACGTTAAACTTATTTTTTCTCTGAAACAGAGCATTTTATGGAAATCCATTAAGAGTACATTTTTCTCATTTAAAATCCAAGGAATAGTAAAACACTTATTGGAGAGCAAAAAACCTACACACCTTAAAATTGGATGAAAGAAAAGGCAATTTCAAAAACCACCTAGCCAACTCTATGTTTAAGGTTGAATATCTCAGCAATGGTGCATACTAGCAGAAAAAGATATATAGAAATACAGTGTTATTTTTACATAAACTTTATGTATCCGAGATATTGCCCACATATTCACGGACACCTTGTATATATGACATTTCTTCTTCGTCTATGACGTCTTTCCCGAGATAATTGGCTCGAGTTTTCGTGAGAGCGGTGTTGCTAGGTGTCAAGTGTTCCGGATTTTCATCCTCCATACCACAGGACCTGCAGACACTATTCTGTTTTTGACCTATTCTTGTCATATATTTCGCTAAGATGACAATGCCCTGTATGAAAACCTGTGAGGATACCTAATCTATTTCTATTAAGTTCCAGCAAGGTCTTCGCTCTATGCTTGTTGTGGTTTCTGAGAAATATCTTGGAATGTCTCAGGTCAGAGAGATCCTCCCAGAGTGATATTCTGAGCCTCTCTATCTTTGAGTTCTTTTTTGTAGGTCCACATCCCTATACCGCAAAACTGTTCCGGCCCCACAAACAAAATTTTGGCGGCCTAATTCCACTGATTCCAGTGTGTCTTTGTACCCAATATAGTGCAACTCTGTTTTTCTTTTTCTTGCTTTAGTTACTCTGTCCGGGTTCAGTTAAGCAAATCATCCAATGGCATTGATCTCCGCTTCGACGATGACACTCTACACTTATAAGATGAATTAAAAAGGACTTACAGGAAACTTTCATCCACAAATTTCACTGAAATGCCGATTCTATAAATGCAGTAGCTATAAAGATTTCAAATTGCGGATCTGGAATGTTACAGAATGTTCTAGGTTTGTCCTACGTTGTTCGAAAGTACTAAAAAAAAGGTCTAAAACCCAGTTTGTCATTCTATTGAAAATTGCGGTTCTTCAGGTTATTCCAGGTTGTTCTAGTCATTTTGAATACTTCATAGTACTGGAGATATTTCAAAAGAGTGAAAAAACAGAAATTTTTTTATCATTTAGGGTTGAAGTTAGCTTACCATATTATAAAAATTTCTGCCTACATGAAATAAATGTGTGTGTAATTTTGTAATTTTTGTATTTCAAAACGTTGCCTAGTTATTTAAATATTTGTGTTACTCTCTTTATTTTGTTGCTTCTTTCAACACCTTTTGAAGAGCTGAATACAGCTATTATATTAATTAGGAAAGGCTTGAGTGTAAATATGAAACCTGGCAAGTTCACAATATACCAAAAAGTTATCCCAATTCAGAAAAAAACATGTTTCAAAATTTAAGAACAATTTTCTGGAAAAGAACTGGGTCTTGAACTTTTTGAAGAGTAATAAAGATACATAATACACATTAAAACTGTAAGAGCTCAAAAACCTGAAACTGAATTTTGGGAATGCTTTGAAAACTCGAAGGTCGTGCTGTGCTGCAGAAAATAGTCTCAACTACGATAAGACCAATTTATTGGATGATTCTGGAGCAAAAGAAGCAGAAGGAACATGCGACGTTTGGAGGACTTACTGGTATTCGATTTAGTCGTCAAGGCATGCTTTTCTAACTGGTTTAGAACAGTTAACCGTGAAACTTAGATGGGGGAAAAAGTTTTGATACAAGACAAGTTGTCTTCCCACATTAATCTTGATGTAAATTTTGGATGGAAGAAATTGTAATCAAGAGCAAAACATCTATTAAAAGTGAATTTAGAAAAATCGGAATATGTTCCTTGAACTTCAATGATGTTCTTAGACTGTAACAATGCCATCAAATTAGAGAAAAATAGGAGAAATAATTGAACAGGGCAAATCAATAGGTCTACAGGACTCATAAGCCTTCGCACCACGTGTCCCGAGTTAATTAATTAAATGTTATGGTGTAGTGTTTCGGTGTTATCGGTTTTTAATCTGTATCCTCAAAATTATATTTTAAGCTTAAAGTTTTAAAAATAAATTTGTTCCTTCCTGTTTCTTCTAATTAAAAAAAATATATACTAATTTCCTCAAATAACTAACAAGGTTGAATTAACGCATACATCGGCTTATTTAATCGTCATAAATGTCTATACTCCCTAGCGAATGATACTGACCTTCTCAACTAATTACCGACGTGTGAAACGACAAAAAGTTCTTCGTATTAGAGATAATATTATAAGCGGTCAAAATCGCCAATGCCATAGGAAGTAAGTACCAGAGAGAACACAGGGAAGAAAAATGTGCTGCAGTGTTCTCGTGTACTTGCTCTACATACCCGATACACGTAGTACATACGAGCTAGGCGCTTATCGCATTAAAATGCACTTTCAAATTATATTACTTTGTCTACATAATAGCGCAAAGGTGGGTAACGATTTTTTTTTCAAAAATGCACACACATACACAAGGAATGTCAATACAGTGAGCGCTATTCGGGGCTGCTTACTCGGGTTGGTATATAAGAAACTAAATTTGAGTCATAAAGTCAGTACAGCAACTGTCTTTGACAATTTATCAGTGATTATTACGGAACAAGATCTATACAATAATAATGTTCACCAAGGTGTGTTATCCGAGCATAAAGGACGAGTGATTAAAAAAATTAATTAATTCGATTTTTTTTTCGTAAATTTCAGATTATTGCAGCATGTGCTCTCGTGGCATTCGTTCGTGGTGGTTATATCGGCGGAGGTAGCTCATACGTAGCAAACAATCTAGGATTAGTCGGTTTTGGCGGGCATGGTGGTGCTTTCCTCGCTGGTGGACATGGGGTGGTAGCCGCCCCAGCTGTAGTAGCAGCCCCAGCTGTTGTAGCGACAAAGTCAGTTGATTATTACGTAAGTGCCGCATGGTTCTATATTAGGACCAATATTGTTCTTTAATTTTCATATTATTATATAACATACTTCAAGAATTTCCATTATTTTAAACTGCATAATTGCATAACAATGCACCTACTTCCATTTTTAATTTCTAAAGTGAAACTGCGTTGTTATACGCATGCTTGTGCATTCGTGTTAGTGACATAATGTTACATATGAGTGATTTTGGTTTATGACCATGCGGTCTATATTTCCACATAAGACTCGTGAATGATTTTATTTTATTTTAATGCATATTGCGTATGCATGTGTAGAGTTGATATCAGATTATTCTAATATTTTGTTTTTGTTTCGCAGGCTTACCCGAGATACGAATTCAATTACGGCGTATCGGACGGCCACACAGGCGATCAAAAATCGCAATCGGAAGTACGCGATGGCGACGTCGTAAAAGGTTCATATTCGTTGCACGAAGCTGACGGTACCATCCGTACAGTTCACTACACCGCCGACGATCACAACGGTTTCAACGCTGTCGTCTCAAGATCGGGTCATGCCGTCCATCCAGTTGTAATCGCGCCCAAGGTCATCGCAGCGGCCCCAATCGCCTTGGGCGGCTATTATAAACATTAGCCTCCATTATTTAGAAACTGACCACGGAAAACATCGAACCATCACAAGAACTCACGACTTCATAATCTTGTATATACCTCCTTCCTCTCCTTGTTTTTACTATCTCTATCATTTATGTTTATTACCATCTCGTTCTATTAGGTCTATTAGCGATGATAGGAAGATGATTCTTGTATATCTCTCGTGATTGCCATATTTATTATTTACCAATCTATGGTTATTATTGTACAATATTTTTGTGTACTTATATATAATCCAAAGAAATAAATGCTTTTTTTGTAGGAAAAGAATTGATTTTGTTTTATTGGGGATATTCCTATACTTGAGAAAAGCAAAATTAGATAACACAGAACAACAATTTCATTTTTTTTTTAATTTTTCTTTATGAGTTCTATACGAACTTATTTTGTTTTATATTCTTCATTATTATTATAAAAACAAATATCTTCTATCACGTCTGGCTAACACTAAGTACAGGGCGAGCAACCGGATGTGACCACCACGTGACCACAAACGTCACAGAAAAAGTGTATTTTTTTGTTTTACTGTTTACTATCCTGCTTATTGTATTGTTTACGTTTTGTCATCTGACATTTAACGTGTTTGAAAACGCTAGTTTTTACGTTTCCTGCGATTTTCTTGTAAGTTTTCGCCTATAATTTTTTGTAAATATAGTATTTATTGCACAGTAACTGTCTTTTCAAAGACTACTGATTTGAATATTTGCCTATTAAATGGCATTCACGGATGAACAAGACAGGTTCATTTTAATGGCGCATTTTCGAAGTGCTATACAGGCACAAGACGGATCTTGGTCATACTCTCTTCAGTCCTGCATTGAACAAGTTACTTTGGAATATCCAAATGAGGACCTTGAATATGATCGATTTGCTCAACATCCTAACAGGCTGGTACAGCGATTTATGGAGACTGGTAGTGTTGCAAAGTAATAGGTGCACCACGAGTGTTAACTGAGGAAGCAGCAAATGACATTTTTGAGCGTATGCCAACTAGTCCCAATAAATCAGTTAGAAAATTATCTGCTCAAACAGGTATGCATTTACTAAATAATTACAAACATATGTATTTAAATTTCTATCTTACAGGAATATCATATGGAAGCTGTCGCACAGCCTTAAAGAAACATTTGCATATGTTACCATATAAAGTTACAGTACATCAACAGTTGTTTCCTCAGGATTTCGAACAAAGGCGTAATTATTGCTTATGGTTTAATGAACATTTAAATGAGGACCAATTAAACATAACTTTCTTCTCCGATGAAGCATGGTTTCATCTTTTGGGTTATATAAATAGCCAAAATTATCGCACGTGGGCTACAGAAAACCCACACATTTACAAAGAGACGACATTGCATCCTATTAAAACTGGTGTGTGGATTGCAATGTCATGTAGACGCATTATGTCACCAATATTTTTTGACGACACAGTTAATGCTGCTCGATATAGACATAATATTTTAGAACCGTTCATTAATGAACTCCATGATGATGAATTCCAGCATGGGTATTTCCAACAAGATGGTGCTACCCCACATACAGCTGGTGCTACAATAACATACTTTGAGGAATATATTGGCAATTGATTAATAAGCAGAGGACGTTGGCCAGCGTATTCCTCCGATCTGACACTCTGAGATTTTTTCTTGTTTGGTCATCTAAAGAATGTAGTGTTCCGAAACCCTCTCCATACTCTTGACGAGCTGAGAAATGCCGTCACTGCAGCGGTAAATAATATCAACAAAGAAGTTTTAAACAACGTGTTTCGCAATATGCAACGAAGAGTCAATTTATGTACGCAAAATGATGGTGGTCATTTCGAACATATATTGTAGATGAAATTATTATTTATTTTATTATATATTTATTTATATTCTCTACCAAAGTATTTTTGTTTTAAATGTGATCTAAAAAACAATTAAGGTTAACTTATAAAACTATCTGACAGATCAGTTAACTGATATATCTTATACTACCAACTTAACAATGTTGCCATCTTAAAATTTAAGGTCACGTGGTGGTCACATCCGGTTGCTCGCCCTGTATATGCTATTCTTGGACGTATTTAGAAAGTCTTTCTTTTCACTTTTCTTTTATATTGGGATGAAGAACATTCCGAAATGAAAGTCCAACAGTAGTCAGCAAGCATCTCGCTATTCCATTTGCTCTGATAGCGTTTTTCAATAGTGGAAATATCCTGATAAAATCTTTACCCATGCTCGTCACTAACATCGCCAAGATTCGGGGGAAAGAAGTTCAGGTGCGAATGCAAGAAATGTATTTTACACTTCATATTACAGCCTAATGCATGGTAACTTCTAACAAGTTCACTAACAATTTCCTCGTAATCTTCAGATTTTTTATTCCTAAGAAATTCTTTGTCACACTTTTAAATGCATCCCAAGCAGTCCGTTCTAAATCGCTCAAGTGTACGTCAAATTCTCGATCCTGTTGCAACAGATTAATCTGGGACCCTATAAAACCCCCCTCTTTAAGTTTTGCCTCAGATATATTAAGAAATTTTTGTTTAAGGTATCGAAATCCTGGTTCCTCTTTGTCCAATGCTTTGACGAAATTCTTCATCTGACCTAATTTTATGTGTAATGGCGGTAAAAGTATTTTATGAGGCTCCACCAACGAATTATGGACTACGTTCTTTTCTCCGGGAGTATATTGTATTCTGGTTGGCCATTGCTTAACAGTATAGTGCAAATTTCTCGCTCGACTATCCCATTCACAAGGGAAATAGCAATACTTTGTGAATCCAAGTTGTAGACTAAGTAGAATTGCAACTACTTTGAGATCAGCACTGATGTACTATTTATAGGATTTGTAATTGATTTTATCAAGGAGACGTGTCATATTATCATATGTCTCCTTCATGTGCACGGCATGACCAACAGGAATGGAAGGGTAGATGTTTCCTATATGTAGAAGGACAGCTTTCAAACTCAATTTAGAAGCATTTATAAAAAGACGCCATTCTTCCGCTTGGTATTTGTAACCTAATTCTCGCATTAAACCGTCAACATTTTTGCAAAATGAAAGACCTTCTTCAGTTGGAAAATACTGTGACAGTTCTTTCTGGCGATTTCGATATACAGAAATACGCGTACCCGGAGCTAACAACTTCCATCCTTATAGTCTTGATCCCAATATTTCTGCCTGAATGTTTGATAAATTGAGATCTCGAACTAGGTCATTTAATTCCGATTGATTTATTAAATGAGGCGTGTCCTCTTGAGATGGTAAATATTCTTCATCTGTGTCCGACAACTCTGAAATGTATTCTTCTATCTCGGTTTCAACATGTTCTTGGTTCGAAACATACATAGGACTTGGTACTGGCAAAGCTTCCCAATGAGGAACTGGACGAGTGGCAGAAGGTAAATTAGGATAGGTAATTTTATCCTTATTTTTACTGGAAAACCCGAAGGTCTTTGTACCGTGATTCAGTAGCAGTCTGGCGATAATCTGTTCTCGTCAAAAAGTATTTGCCCTAGGTTCTGCGGGAAAAAATTTTGATAGTAAAAGTGGCCAAGAGAAATTTCGTGCAAATTATTTTCAAGTTCCAGATTTTACCGCTAGGAGGTGTAATTTGCTATGTTCAAATCTAAAATTCCTATTATCTCAGAAAATCGTAGAATAAGCTAGAATTTTGATATCATCAATTGAAAGCCCATTTAATACCAAATAATTTTTGTTTCGAGACATTTTTTCGTACATTGATAATAAGAGAGGGATAAGACCATCTATTTGTCAATGTTTTGTTTCTTCTTCCGTTTAATATTCCTATCCGAATAATCTTGGACTCGTTTGAAAGGGAATTGTTGTGGACTCTAAACAGGGTTTATACGATGTATCCATTAGTTTCAAACTGATAAAGTAGAGGTCGCTTTTATTAAATCTGGAGCGGTAATTTATTTTTACGATTTTCTTGTGGTGCGGTAAATGAATCGATACTATTGCGTTAATAGGTTCGTATGCGGATTTAAATTACACATATTTTCGTAAAATCCGCATCTCGATATCTTCATTTCTTCCCAAGTTATCGTCTGCCGCTAGCAAGTTCTAAAGATACAAACGAGTCAGGCAATAATAACTCGGAATACAAGTTGGCAGGAAAACATTTTGCATATCTCTAATGAAGGATGTCTAACGTCAAATTACTTAGGTATTATTTCTTCCGTTGATGTTGGTTTTGACTATTCAAAATGCTTGTTTTGAATGTTGAGGCTGTGGACATGATAGTATACTTTGAGTGTTTGCAGAATGCTGTTCAATAGCTCAAAGAGAGATTGTTTCATACAATGTTCAAAATCGGAAATATTTATTAATTTATATGATCTTTCGGTACATGTATATTCTACTCTGAATGCAAGCATATAGTTTCGTAAAGATTAATCGATTTATTGTTTAACCGTAATTCTAAAGATGTAATTCGATAACTCGCGTTGAGACCTGAGTACTCAATATCGAATGCGACTCTTTAATAGTTGCTGATTGTTTGGTTTCAATATTCCCAGAGAAATATAAGTAATCGTTTTTAATTAAATGTATTTTTAAAATATGTGATCTGCCTGTTATCTGCCGAATTCTTGTGGACTTAGTCCGTTTGTATTCTGATGCTTAACGATAAAGTTCTGTACTAACATCCCCGATTAAACTCTATGATATGCTTTTAAAACGTTGATAATATTTTCTTTAGCTACAAAACTTTCGACGCCTATGTAAAAATAGGTTTCTCAAAAACTTCGGAGTGGCAGTAATCGTTGAACCATTTTCAGCATTAAAAAACTATTTTCTCCAAATGATGACGATGTACACGTGTCAGATGCAGCAAAAAATACTCTCTTTGAGCTACTGCTGCAATCTTATTCGCAAAATAATCAAAGTACACTCTATCATATCGACGACCTCAACATTCGTAGATCACGCATTTTGAATGGTCAAAACCAAAAAAAGTCAACAAAAGTTTTAAAACAAATTAATTTGACGTTATAATACTGTCATTAGAGATAAGCAATGTTTTCCAAAGCTAACTTATTTTTTGAGCAGTTATTATTACACGTGACTCGTTTGTATCTTTATTTTCTTCTAGCTTTTTTAGCGATAACTTGGGAACTTTTAGAGATATCGAGATGCGTTTTAAGTAAAACATAGGTAATTTAAATAATTTAACATCGAACCTTTAACGCAATAGTATCGTTCCATTTAATTTTTATATAAAAATCGTGTTTAGTTTATCAGTTTGAAACTAATGGATATAGCATCTAATAAACGCTTGTTTAAAGTCCAAATATATTCCTTTCAAACGAATCCAAGATTATTCGGATAGGTTGAATACACTTTTGAAAGGAAATATTAAACTTTAAACATTGACAAATAAAATGATAATCTGTCTTCTCCCTCTATTATTATGACAGATACGAAAAAATGTCTCCGAAAATTCCATATTGGTAATTAAATGGGCTTTCAATTGATGTATCAAAATTCTAGCTTATTCCGCGATTTTCTGAGATAATCAACAATTTTAGATTTGAACTGTAGCAGTTTACTATTTTGCCTCTTAATTGGTTGGAAATTTGGAACTTGAAAATAATTTGTAAAAATTTCTCTTGGCCACTTTTACTATCAAAATTTTTTCCCGCAGAACGTAGGACAAATACTTTCCGAGATACAGCCGATCGCCACCCTTGCTGAATCACCCGGTACAGTAAAAGTAGCAGTCTTTCGAATGATCCTTTTAGTACTACCTCCAAACAATGGCTCATTCCAAATGCCATAGCTATGCTCTTACCTTTTATCCAGCTCCTCAAAGTAAATAGCACATCGTGCACAGAGATTGTGAGGGGTCCACAACTTGTCTTGTTTTGTAATTTGTAATTTAAAATAAAAGCTATATGATTTTTCTATTAACGGTGTAACATTTCGTCTATTCTGTTGAACGGTGAATTCTCCAACATTGTTCATAACAAAATCTGTTAGGATTGTTCACACACCTACTACCATACATTGAGTCAATTTGAGTCGAATAACGTGTTTGTAGGGTCTTTTATATACTCACATATGCACAGATCTATTAATTCCTTGATTTGAGTGGTTCTAGAGAAACGACTATGTATGTAACGACTATGACGTACAAATGCTGCCCAAACATGTTAAATCCTGTTCTGACATGCCCGCTAGCATGATAATAATTTGATAGTTTCTTTTAACTTACTCATAAAACATATCTTTAGACATATAGTACATTTCATACATATATGTATGTATAAAAAAAGCATTTCTTAGAAACAGGACGTGATAGCCAATTTTTGAAAATATTTTCAGAATTACAATAAAAAGGTCCATAACGTACACGTGTCAGAGTGTAAGAAAAAAAAACCCGTTGAAGGCCCTGTAGGAAACAGTGTAATAGATAATCTTATTCGCATAAATAATCATTTACACATCGATCATATTGGGCAATATTCACTCCAACAATCTAGATCACGCTATTCAGTAAAACATAAAGAAAGAAAGGAAAAAAAGTTTAACACGGGAAAGTTTTAAAACAAATTAATTATCCGTATATACGCATCTACCGTGTGCAATTAGTATCTTACTAATCTAATATAAAATTCTTGAGCAGGCGTTGTAATACACGTGAGAAAAATGCGTTACAGAATCTCTATTTTCTTCTATTTGTTATAGGATATACAGCACTTTTTTTTTTTTTTTTTCGAAGGCGTATATAATGTAATAATTATATAAAATAATACATATAATTTAACATCAAATCTTTGGACACACAATAGAAAATGTTATTTAATTTCCTTATATAATTAGGAGACGTGTTTTGGCACCTTATAATCTGTTTTATTAGGCACACTTCCTTACATTATTGCCTCTAATAATAAGGTTGTTGAAACATCCTGAAATATATTAACCTTTTTAGAAAACGCATATGTAATATACAATACAATTAACACACTTTTGAAAGGATATTTTAACATCAATTTTAATCAATATGTATAATATTAATAAAATGTGATAATCTGTATATTTTAGTTTATTAATGGTGAAAGTTTAAAAATATTCAATTCAATAAATTAAGTTAATTGTAAATTTTTTAAACAAAAAGGATGTCCATATATTGTAATTTTAATGTCGTAACAAGTTTGAAGTTCCTTCTTCTGTCGACGCTGCTCGAAGCACCTCTTTGTTAAAACTATCAACAGGTTTTTTATGATTTTTTGTTTAACTGTATATAGCTTTACTGTTTTGATCTTAATTGGTTGGAAATTTTCAAATAAGACAAATAATGTGTAAAAACCAAAAGATGCCGACGAATGCAATGAAAATAGATCAATCATTAGAAGCGGACCACGTGGTTTCAACCTACCAGGTCTCATCAGCGCAACTGCGAATGCAAGATCTAATTTCACCGTCTTTCACCTCACAACTTTTAGTGTAATACCTCCGACAATGGACTAATTCCAACCTCGTGCACACCGTAAGGCACTACACACACGCACAAGTCGGTAAAGGAGATACCGATCTAGATACATATGAGCATTTCGAATTCTGTCCTGCATACCTTACTCTGTCGTAGGTTTCCTTTAAAAGACAAGATCTTTTAGTCGCTCCCCACAAATAAAACTAAATAAGTCAAGTCGGGTGATTTCGTTAACCAAAGAAAGAGGCTCCTTTCTAACCATTGTTCTGGATATACAGGGTGTCCGGGAAAATGTTTTCAGTTGGCTGCAGATAGAACATGAACAAATAAGATTAACGAGGTTATTCATTTTTTCGGTTGTGGCAGTGATGTCTTCGGAGGCACTTTAACAAAATTATTGAAAAACTTCATTAAGAGGGTTCAACATCGGCTGATACACTCGCGGGCACAACGAATTAATTACTCTTGTACCCGCAACAATAACGCTGCCGTGTTCCTGTTCACACTACAATGAAACGTGAATCTCTGTAGATGTTTCTCCCTCGTGTCGACGGGGGTGGAATACACCATTTTTGAAGTCTTTATCATACAGGGTGTTAAAAATTTAGGCATTAAGTTGTAAAGATTAGCCGGTCCCTAGTAAACTACAAAAGCTAAATATTTTTATATGTCCTTACTAGTGTCCATCACATTAAATTTTTATTAAATTATATTTAAAAAAATTTAAGAAAAACTGATTTCCAGCGGCGTCCTTCAGGAACGCATATCTCCGTAAGAAGGCCCTGTAGGAAACATTTTTATACGAACTTGTCATCTTATTTTCTCATGTTCTATCTGCATGCAAGAGATTTCCCGCATTTTTCCGGACACCCTGTATGTATTTCAAATAGGTTTCACCTAATATTAATTAAAAAATGTGGTGCGTAGTTGAAGAAACATATTTTGCCTGGTTCGAAGAGGCACATTTTCCCATAGAATACATAACTCATTATGAAAATAGATTATTAGTTAGTGGTTGGTAAAACAAATTGGGTCGAATGATTGTATCCCCTATTATGTTGCAGCAAACATTGTTACTCAGCATCCCAAATATTGCACTTCCCACATCCAGTGGGTACTTTTGACCCGTAAAAAGTGGACGTCGAAGGAATTTACAATAAAAATTGTAGACCTTTGTTGATTATCCTCAGATACCAATGGCCGAAATGATGGCGATGTGAGTACCACATCATCAACCAGTTCTACATCATCAATCAGTTTTATTATCGCCATGATAATGACAGCATTGCTGTTGAAACGCGTGGGTGTTTTAGCTAAAACTTGTTTGCGATGCGGTTTTCAGTCAAATATAGGTTATTTAAAGCTACTCAAGAATCAGTTAATGTAACAGCAACGTTGCATTTAATTTTTTAAGCAAAATCAGCGTATAAACGCTGTTTGAAGTCCACAGAATTCCCTTTTAAATGAGCCCCGGATTATTCGGATAATCCGGGTTGAATACTAACGAAAATATTGAACTTTAAACATTGACCAGTAGATTGTCTTCCTTCTCCCTTATTATGAGAGATTTGAAAAAATGTCATTAAAGAGAATTATCTGGTACTGATGATATCAATATTATAGTTCATTCTGCAATTTCCTAAGATAATCAAAATTTTAGAGTTGGACATATGTAAAATTGCACCCCCTCGAGACAAAATCTGGAACTTGAACATAATTTCCAACAGGTTTTCTTGATCACTCCTACTATCAATATTTTTTCCTGTATAATCGAGGACAATTACTTTCCAAGATTTAGCCGTTTACCCCCACTTAATGGTCCACCCTGGACATATTTTCACACAGCAAACAATGATTAAAAGCTCTGAACGCATGCATATAGCGAACGTAATTCCTCCTCGTCCGTCCACCTCCTCACCTAACAATATCAGCTGTTTCTACGACCTATCTGAATATATGATGTCCTGGCCTTATCCAGCACCAGATAATCACTTATCACTTGCAACCCACCTCTCATATTTTCCAGGATCGCTCCTGGGTCCGGAGCTTTTTTATTGTGTACATCAGCGACATAACAATATTAATCTCCACCAGCGGCTGATAAGGCCGTGTACACTACTTCAAGAAACGACGTTCTGATTTGCTACAGACTTCAAAGATCCGTTGTGTACCTTTGAATCGCAGTTAATTTGAAACTGTTTGCTCACTCTCAAAGGTCAAGGGGTTTGAAAATAATGAGGTTGTCAGTGGTCTTGTAAAGAAATGCGAGTCTCGATTCATTGGGTTAGAGCTATTTTAAGGCCTTATACTAACAGTCTTTTAAAGGCTCATCTGCAACAGTAGGAGGCTGACCAAAAAATTAAAAAGTTTTACTTTTTCTAACCAACAAAGCTAAATCTGTGCTGTTGCCTTTACAAATTGTTGAATTAATTCCAACACTTATTATCTCTGCATTTGTTGTGTAAGATCGATCGTCGTTACTACTTTCAATATTTTGTCTTAGAAAATTTATATTGTATAGAATACTGATTTTAGATTCTTCTGTATTTTATTTTTTCATTGCTTTCTGTTCTTCTGTAACAGCTGACCATCTCTGAAATGCCATTTTTATGCTATGTGTAAGATACGTTTCATACATTTAATGCGAACATGGAGGCAAAAATATGTAGTTGCTATTACGTCATCCTAAAACTAGGTCGGAAATTGTGACTTCTTAATTGCTGTTACTATTTTCTGGCACTATGCGATGACCGTATTTTTGATCATAGTTGTAACAGTGGCATAATAACAATAAATAGATTTGCATTTATTTGTTTTTTTATTGATACTAAAACACTACTTCTATTCAGCTCGTCCAGATGCTACATCGCAGTCCCATTTACTAATTAATCTTAAGACGTTTTCTGTTAATTTATCGATTTCATTCAATCTCATGGGTACCTTATTGTACTTCTGTTGAAGGGGGTGGTACCACTTATCATATTTTTAAAATTTAGAACAATTTCTAGTCTTTTACAACGTTTTCATTTCATTTCATAACTATTGAAAGAGAAGGATAGTTGACAGGAAGCAACTGTGGGGAACGAAAAATCAGCGTCAGCAAAAGCATAACATTTTGCATAAGAAATAATCAAATCTATGAGATCATGAGATTTATCTTCTGCCATTAACAATCTGTCTCTTGGACAATTCATTCGCACTCAAGTAACTATAACGAAGAAGAAGAAAGGGAGTGATGACAGTTTCTTTAATTTTTGACAGGAACCTGTAATTGAGTTTATTAGTTAAATCATTTCCTAAATTGAAAGACGATGGAAGAAGAAGATTCTATTAAGTTAGTTATCAATGAATGCCCTTCCGATGCTGTAGGGACATATTGTCCCAGAGAAGTTGTGATATTATATATATATATTGTCTTGATGTGATTGTAACATCCGAGAGTATCGACCAAGCTGTATGTGACGTTTTGGACGCCGGCGGTAGCTTCGACCACCTACTAGTTTATTATAAAATGCAACTGCTCCCACCAAGCCGTTATCCTTCCTTTAGGACTCACCGATGTTTTGATAGTTTTGATTACAATAAATTCTTAATTGATCTCAGAGCAGTTTCATGGACAAATATGGTTTACATGAATAATATTAATGTTAAGCTTGATTTTTTTAATTCTCATCTCTTACATTTGTTCGATAAGCATGTACCAGAAAAATGTATTAAAATTACCCGTCCAAAGGCACCATGGCTTACTGATACTTTAAAACAGATGATTCAGTTGCGTAATGCAGCCTTAAAAACATTCCATAAAACTCGGAATGATCACAACTGGCAATATTACAAAACGCTTAGGAATTACATTAACTCGGCAGTGAAAAGGGAAAAGAAAGCTTATTTTAATCGCCTTTTCTCTAACAATAACAACAAACAACTTTGGAAGTCGTTAAGAAGTGTTTCACTCCCAAATAGAAAACAACGTAATTCCATTCCTGAGTGTTTATCTAACCCTGACGATATTAATAATCACTTTGTTCAAAGTGTACCAAAAAACTCGCCCGATCCAGAATACTTATCTTATTATGCATCTAATAGATTTGATGGTTTTTCTTACGAATTTTCACTTCATGATGTATCCCTGGAAGAAATTCAGAACATAATTACTGGTATAACCTCCAATGCCGTTGGAAATGACGGCTTAAGTATTGCTTTTATCAAATTGTGCTGTCCATTCATATTACCTTTTATCGCTCATATCATCAATTTTTGCTTAACCGAATGTGTGTTTCCCGATGCCTGGAAGGAGGCTATTGTCATACCAATCCCTAAGGTTAGTAACCCAACTGAATATAAAGATCTGAGACCCATCAGCATCCTTCCGGTCCTCTCTAAAATTCTTGAGAAAATAATTGAAAGACAACTTCGGCAGTTTTTAGATGATAATGCATTGCTTCCAGAAAACCAATCAGGGTTTCGCCCTGGTCATGGTTGTACTACCACACTGTTGGACGTCAGCGATGACATACTCCGGGCGACTAATGGTGGTTTCTTAACTTTTCTCATCTTGCTCGACTACACCAAGGCATTTGATACCCTGAATCGTGATCTACTATTAGCTATTTTACATTATCTTGGTTTTAGTCAAAACACACTCACATTTTTCTCCAGTTATTTAACAGGTCGCAATCAGGTAGGCAATATTAACAACAACGTTTCCACTAAACTTCAAGTGAATACAGGTGTGGCTCAAGGAAGCATCTGTGGGCCTTTGCTCTTCATACTCTACACTTCCACCTTTGCTAAACATTTAAATCACTGTAAAAGCCATTTTTATGCTGATGACAGTCAGCTATATCTCTCCTGTTTGCCATCAGAGGTTGGAACTGCATGCTCTCTAATCAATAAAGATCTCGCTATTCTCGCCGAAGTGTCGCAAAAACACTGTCTTATATTGAATCCAAGTAAGTCAGTGGCACTTATTTTTGGTAGTGGTAAGAGAACTCAGGATGTGACTGGTTCTTGTTTGTTTTGTGTTGGGGGAGTGCTCTGGATATCAAACATAGTGCACGCAATCTCGGGCTGATATTTGATGTTGATATGAAGTTCAGGACTCACGTTAACAATAAAATTCGAACTGCTTACGGGCTACTGAGGACTATTTACGATATTAGATCGATGCTTTCAATAGAACTTCGTAGACTCTTGTGCAATAACCTAGTTTTGTCGCTATTCGATTTTGCTGATGTGGTTTATGATCGTTGCCTGGATTATGAAACATCGAGACGAATACAGGTTGTTCAGAACGCTTGTCTTAGGCTGATTTATGGGGGGCGTAGGCATGACAGAATATCTTATAGGTTCAATGATGCCCGTTGGCTGAACATGTCAAATCGCAGGCGGCTGCATGCAGGTGTGATGTACTTTAAGATCTTAAAGTTCAAATCTCCTCCTTATCTTTACAACAAAATTCGATATCGTACCGACGTGCATAATTTAAATTTGAGGCACAAGAACCTTCTAACTGTACCTCCACATACCACTGCTGGTTTTCAGAAAAGTTACTCCTATGGCATGGCAACCTTTTGGAACTGTCTTCCCGATAGAATGAGAAATGTCGATCTAAGCGTATCGCAGTTTAGAGCATGCTTGAGATCTATGCTTTCGGATGGGCTGGCACGCAGTATTGCATAATATAGAGCTTTGCTGTTACTTGCTTCTGTATATGTACTTGGTGTTTGTTATTCGTGCTTTTAATTAATCAATTTTCTCTAAAAATTTTGTGATTTGTTTGTTTATTTTTTGTAGTTCGGATGGAAGATCAGACACTCCCTTCGGGATCGTCTGAATCCGCACTATTTGTAGTTCTAGTTCCCTTATAATATGGTATAGTAGTGTGATTTTTATGCTCTCTGTATATTGGTAAACTACAATAAAGGCGTATTATTATTATTATTATTATTATTATTATATCTACGAAAAGTATTTAAATGTTTAAAATGTATTGGGATCTGGGGTTTCTGTATTATACAGTCACCGGTCTATCGAGTATCTATAAGTATCGACATGTGTGTTTGAATATTTACTTATTTTAATAAAATTTTGTCAGTCTGAGTACCTATTGTTTACGTTTAGTGCACGTGTGTAACTTTTTATATGTGGTGTGTTTATAAATATCAAGTAATTGATATATCAACAGTATTGAATAACTTTTGAATTATGAAAATTAAAAAATCGTATTGAAAGGGATAAAATTGTACGCAATAAAAGGAAACTGGTTGACTTCTATACTTAGCAGGTCATGAGTGTGTCAAAAACTAAGAGTTTGATTAAATGTCGATGAAAAATTAAAATGGTATCTACAATACATCTTTCACATCAAAAATTAATTTTATCTATTTGACTGGGTATCTGTAGTATCACATTCTTTACGACGTGTAATCCCATATCATCAATTAGATGTATTGTTACGTCAACCTCTCATATTACGCAGCATGTACCACATAACATTATTATGTTAATACCATCTTCATTTCATTTAAACGTAAAGAGAAAAAAATATTGCAGATCGTGTGAACCGACTAGAAAACTATATAAAATGCTGTAACACTCCCACAGATCGACATAGTTCACTTCGTTCACTTGAACCGTCAACGTAAAATATTAAGATTTAAAACGAAGAAATAAAGATGTTATCTAAGGTTTTGGTAAACTAATAAATCCAGTCTAAATAGTGTTTATTTAATCTTTCATTTTAGTTGGTAATCGTATCAGTCATTGTGGCTTTCGCTAATTGCGGCCATTATGGTGGATTTGGTGGATTTGGTGGACATTCCACATCGTACGCTTCGGCAAATTTAGGAGGCCACGGATATAATACTGTCACCCAAGGCGGAAGTGCAATTACTCAAGGATTCGGGAATCCGCATTCCGGAGGTGGACACGGTTTATTAGGAGGTGGCGGTCATCATCTCTTAAGCGGAGGAGGACATGGGATAATCGGTGGAATCTCCGCTGGAATTCTCGGTCATGGATATGGTGGAATCGGTTCAGGATACGGTGGACATTACGAAGACGCTCAAAAAGTAAATTTAATTTAAGATAAATTAAATCTGTATCACATAGATTGTTTCGATTAAATTTCTAGGCTTATCCTAAATACGAATTCGATTATGGTGTGGCTGATTCCCACACCGGTGACAAGAAAACTCAACATGAAGTTCGCGATGGTGATGTCGTTAAGGGTTCTTATTCTGTCGTGGAACCTGATGGTACAACGCGGACTGTGCATTATTCCGCTGATGATAAGAATGGGTTCAATGCTGTCGTGACGAAATCAGGTCATGGAGCACACCCTACAGGTCACACCGGTGGAGTCTTAGCAGGAGGAATTGGAGGAATTCACGGTTATGGTGGAGGTCATTATGGTTATTAATATAATATTATATAGAAAAATTAATGAATTTTGTACATAATTTTTATAATTTTCATATTTTAAATAAATCATTGCTAAGTACTGTTCTGCCGTGTTAATTCTAATTGTCGTATCTTTTGATTAAGAGTACGTATAACATCCTTAGAGTGTATTCTATCAACATGTTAAGCTAGTTTGTCGTAAACAGATCTGGTTAAGGTACAGACACACATAAAGATCATTTGTCGTATATGAAAATAATTTAAGAAAAACGAAAAGCTATTAATAAAGAATATTGGCAAATGAATACAACTGAACAAAATACTTTTGTTTACAACTATTCAAGAAGTATTAAGTATTATTTCTATCATTTCGTCAAATGATTCGAAATGCAGTGCCAGGGCTCAAAACAAATTCTCTTAAACCATTACCTCGCAAAAAGTTTGGGAATCGGAATGCAAACAAAGTTGATAGGAAATTAATTATTGACCATATAAATTCTTTTAAACCAACGATCTCCCATTACAGAAGAGAACATGCCCCAAATACTCGATATTTGCCTAGTGATATAACAATCAAGTTACCCTATGAAGACTTCTTAAGAAAGAACGCATTCAAGCATTTTTCCTACTACAAGTATAGAAAAATGGTGGCCCAAGAAAAGATTTCGTTCGCAAAACTTGCCAACGAAGAATGTTGGTCCTGTGAGGAATTTAATATACATGAGAAGAGTATAGGGCAAGAAAGATAGCTTGAAAAATGATTGTGAAACTTGCGCCAACTGGAAAAAAAATCAGGACAAATATACAAGAACTCGCGAAGAATATCAGTTAGATGCCCACAAATCCGAAGAAAAGAAGATTGTAGTCACTGCGGATTTACAAAAAGTTGCGTGTACGGGACTAGTGCAGTTTCTGCCATTATATTTCACATTTATGCATATATTGCACTGCCACCTATGAATACATTCGGGTCCATTATTGTTGTGAAGAAACACTTGCGAATGTTTGCTTATGACTTATGATTTCGGTTGTGACACAAGTTAGTAGTGTTTTTATTAGCCGCTAACATTTTCGAAATTAACGACATTCTTGTTAATAGTAACTTTTGGTAATTATACAGGTTTTTACGTGATATTCATTATGGTTAAAGTATTTTCCTTCTTATTTTCATAAAATTCCATTTTTGTGAGTAGGGCACACTTACCTCGGTAGTTCTCATTTCGAACAAGTGCAGATTTTTAGCATTAGAATTTAGTATTAGAATTTAAAATTAAAGTCATAATATTTCCTTCTTTTCCAAATGAACAATGGTTCGCAATTATGTGCGTAAAAGTAACAGAGGAGCAGGATATACAATATACCTAAAAATACTCTTGCTGATCATATCAAAGGACAAAGAGGTAACTTACGTTCAAGTTATGGTAAGAGAACAGACATTATACCTGAAGAAGAGGCATCACTAGCTGACTGTATTCGCTGTTTGGAGAAATGGGGCTTCGGCCTGACTAGAAAAGAAATAATACAAATCGTCGCTGATTACGTCAGGGTAAACAATATTACAACTCAGTTTAAAAATGGATACCCCAGCGAAGGTTGGTTCTTAAACTTCAAGCGTAGACATATTTTTTCCTTAAAAACTCACCAAAGTGTCGTTGCTTGAAAAGACAGTAAAGGAACTCGGATTGGAGGATAAGCCATCTCAAATTTGGAATTTAGATGAGAGTAGTTTTTGTTCCGATCCCTCCAAAACTAAAATTGTTGGCCAAAGAGGACATCCGGCAACTCGTACAACAAGTGGCCCCGGCAAACAAAATACCACTGTTTTAATGTGCTGTAATGCAATTGACGAGAAGGCACCTCCGCTTATAATTTTTAAGGGCAACAATGTGTGGGACCAATGGATAGCACCACCTGCAACTGAATTCCCTAATACCACATATGCAGCAACGTCTAATGGGTGGATGGAGAGCACTGTTTTCAAGAACTATTTTGAAAAAAGCTTCATTAAACAGTTACCCGAAGATCGACCAGTTTTAGTAATTTATTATGGTCATGCTACTCATCTACTCGCATAAAACCGAAGTTACTTTTCAAGAGCTCTTATTAAACTTCATCAAACGAGATCAGGTTCCTATAAAGCAACCAAAAAAGCGAGTTTTCTAAGGAGCAGAGGTGATAACACGGAAATATATTACATATTTTCAACAAACAACACAAGAAAGAAATTGTTCAAAGAAAGAAAAACATTGTTCAACAGAAGAAAAATTAGTTCTGACGAGAGCGACTTAGATTCTTGGATAAGTAAAGCTAGTAGTGACAGAATAAGCGAGTTCGATGATTTATCAGACGCTAAAATGGAGGAAACTATCAATAATGACGAAAATGAAATCCTGACAATTCATCACGGCAACTTCGTTTTGTCGCATTTTTATGGGAAGAAAAAAATTTATAAATATGTAACAGGAGTTTCAGACGATGAAGCTGAAGTGACATGTTTACGCAAATTGAAAAATTCATGTGAATTTCGACTGGATGAAAACGACAAATGCTCAATTTTGCTGTCGGATATCATAGAAAAGCTCCCACAACCAAAACTGTTACCACATGATAACTATTTTTCAGGAGTCAGTTGAAAATTATAAATATTTTAAGTCAAAATTCTTAATCTTGGTTTTTAGTCAGTTATCCTTCTTGTAAGTTTCTTTTAATTATCTTTTTTATTTGTTATTATATGTCCATTAGTTTTAAATCGATGCTGTTATCTCGGATAATTATTAGTTTTAGGTATTATCGAATATTAACAGCGCGGCATGTGTTAATTGAACATCAAATTTGTCATTTTGCAGTGATTAGCCAGACAAGCGATACAGTTTACGGATTGAAAAAGTTTGTTACTTAGCAACTAAACCCACCACATTAAAAAAATGTATCATCGAATATTAATGTGTTAATCTTTCAAGTTTAAATAAATCAGTTTAATTCTATCTTAAATTGTATGTTCTTCACGATGGTAAAAGATTGAATACAACCAATGCTTTAGATAAAAATGTCGTATTTTTGATATAACTTTTTTAACCGTGTTAGTTTTTAAAATTTCAAAAAATTTAAAGGTCGTACCGTTCCAAAACAACCCACTTTGTTATATTATATTATAATATTAAGCAAGCTCTCATTGCATAATTAACGAGAACACCAGCGACTTATTAATTACGCGATTATCTCGTAATGATAATTCTGAATAACTTATATGTATGTACATATATCAGATACCCCCTATTACGTATAAATTATTCACCCAGAACGAAACAGAAATTCTTCGGCACAATCTACACAAGTATACGGTGGACAGCCTAGTCATGTTCCACATTTATACAATACGAAAATTTTTATCTCCTTGGATATTAGTCGAAGCGATGTAGGTATCCCGATACCGTTCACATTAATGTGCACGTAACAATTTCGTAACATCGGTTTAATTTGTCTGTATTTTTTTTTTCTTACTGGTGTTGGTTTGGTACGTTCGTAATAAAACGCTTTTTCATTTCGAATTGGCACTTTTTCAGAATCGTGAATCGGATCTTATTGATTTGCGTTGAATGAATGGCTGGAGGTTAATGAAGGAGACCTTGAAAAAGTGCCTGGTGTTAAGAACGTTGTATTAATTATAAAGTATATATAATTTAAGGAATAGGATTTAGTAAATTGCTTAAATGCAGCAATATTGTACCAATTATAGAAGAAATATTTACAAAACTTGTTTATCCGCATATATATTAATACTTCAATTATAAATGAAATTGATTTATCGAAAATTTAAGGACAAGGATATTTTTCTTTTAATCTAATATTAGTTAATTTAGTTCTAGTCTTAAATTGTTCCTTATACATTAATTTCAAAAAACCAGAAGGATTAAATAATTCAACTTCAACCTTTAGTGACAAATTTGCTTTGCTCTGATTATGTTGATCATAAAATTTCAGATAAATATAATATCAGAAGAATAATCTTGAGAGAAAAAAAATAAAATCAATAAAAAAGGAATCTCTACCAAATGCCTGATGTCCTAGAAAGTAGCACCAAAATAGAAGTTGTTCCTGATTGAAAGGTGCCTAAACTAGAGGGTGGACAGAATCAGAGACCAATGATGATGATCCTGAGCCGTAAAATGTTGTAGAGGTCAGGTGCCTTTTGAAAAAGATGTCGTCAATGTAACTTTCAACTTTTCCGAACCGTTTAATATTTGACTCCATCCCTTCTAGTTTTAGTAGAGCCGAATTCATGTCATCTACTAATTCTTCAATATCCTCCACTTCGTCAAAATCTAAATTATTCCTGAACACTTTCTGACATTATTTGAGACACCCTGCATACACCTTTCTGCAACTTATTTCCAAGCGGTTTCAATGTTCTTTAAGCATTCTAAAATATTATATGACTTCAAGAAATCACAAAGGGTTACTTCATAACTGTAATTTGTGTGCAAATAATACCTACGATTTGAACGCAGCTATTGTACGTATCCATTGGCTGTAAGATATCGGTTGTGTTTTTAGGCAGAACTTCAGGATGACCATTGGGGTATATTGTCAAGCAGAATAATAATCTTAAATGTCAAGTTCTTTTCCACACAGTATTGCTTAACCGAGGGTATGAAGCAGTTGAGGAACCAATTCTTTAATAACACTGGCATCATCCCTGTTTTGTTGTTTGTACTTTAATAAATGACGTTGCTTCTACGTCCAGGCTTGCTGCCTCACCGCTAATACTCTTATTAGTAGCTCTTCCACCTGTTGAATCAGACTTTTCCGCTGCCTAATTATTACAGCTTTAAAACCTGTCAATGATTTAACTGCATCTTTTATACTTGAGTCTTGTCCTTCAAAATGTTTGAAATTGTTGAATGCACCAGATCCAAGTCACCTGGTATCTCTTTAACTTTTTTTCCAGCTTCATAATCGTTAATAATTTATAGCTTTCCTTTTTCGGACGCTTCCTCTAGATTCACGACGAGGAGTTGTGTTGACGATAAATGATCAATTTGAAAAATTGTCTGGGATATTTCTATCGTCTGATGGATAAGGATAATCCGATGTTTCGATGAAGTATCTATCACCGTCTTCAGGGATGGTTTGCTTTCGTAGCAAATTTCATCATGGTCCTTTCGTTTAGCCCCATATCTAATTTCTAATTCACGACGAGAAGCATACTGGAGACAAACAGCTCCTTTGAAGACGGTGACAGACACTTTACTGAAATCTTTTAATTGCTTCCTCTAGATGTCGTACTATGTTTACATACAATTATGTGCGCAATAAACAAAAAATTGATTGAAGTTATAAACAGATATTGTGTACACTTCATATACAGCGTGTTCATTTGAAAACTTCCCACCGCTAATTTCCGGAAATCCAAAGAATTATGAAAAGTTTCCTGAAACACGTAAGAAGTATTAACGAGGGGGACAACTTTTGATGCAAAAATTGGCTCACCTACTTGAACACGCTGCCCCCTGGAGCTACCCCCTTAAAAATTTTAAATAGGAAGGGGTATCAAGTAATACTTCATTTTAATAGTCTTTTGAAGCACTACATTTTGGCGTTTAGTTTTTTGAAATTGATCGATTCGTTTTCGAAATTTTTAAGAAAATCTTTTGGTTTGTTTTGTTTTTAATTTTAAGAGCGTCGGAACAAAAGCCTGCTATTCAAAACGTGCTTTTACTTTTTAAGTTGTTTTACATTTTCATTCACAGTTACTCTTTTGCAGAAGAATTAAAAAAAAACGAAAAACAAATGATAAAAATGCATGTTTTCGGTACGTTTTGATGTCGATTTTGCATTCGTTGATTAAATTTGTTACCGAAAACATAAAAAGTAATGCTATAAACGTAATGCTGTTTTTTCGATGTATTGAAATGTACTTTATTATTTAATACGTATAATCCAGAGAGACAACTATCTAGCAACAAAATGTGACAAATTATAGATGACAGATTACATCCAAATCACATATAAAGCGTTCAAATAAGCTTTGCCTCTAGTAGGCGTAAAAACGTATGATTATTAATAATTTAAATTTGCATTAGTTGTCAATTTGACAGATGCATAGTAGACAAAAATTGCTTTGGATTTTAAAATTAATTTAACATGGTTTTTACTACACAACACAAATCGTTCATGGTAGAATCTTATTTTCCAAAAGGACGTAAGGTTGACGGGCAATGGCAGTATTCTCTTCAAGATTGGAAGGAGAATTATTGGCCATATTTTTTTTTAACGGAACCTTAACAGGAAAAAGGTATCGACAAGAAATTATTATGCTATTTATCGAACAGCTTGACGATGAAGAAATAACACAGGGTTACTTTCAACAAGACGGAGCTAGAGCACACACAGCAGGTGAAACAATTAATATGCTGCGGCAATTTTTTCAAAATCGGTTGATAAGTTCAAACACTGAACATGAATTTCCACCAAGATCTTGTGACATTACCCCATGTGATTTCTTTTTATGGCCATTTTTAAAGAACTCAATTTATCGAGTACAGATACCTGATCTTGCAGAATTGCTGAAAGAATTAATGGAATTGACAATGCGATACTACAAAACGTTTTTTCCTCCATTAGAAGAAGATGTGAGAAATGTTTCGAACAAGGTGGTGGACACTTTGAACAATTTTTATAAAATTTTGCTTGTTTGTTGGAAATAAACATATTTCATTCAGTTAAAAATGTTCGTTTTATTATTTTGACATTTATCATTTCATTCAAATATCTCATCTCATAGCCAACAAAATTCCTATTAAAATTTAAGTAACAAGCTAGGACATAATTATAATTTCCAAGGGCTACTTTGAGGTGAAATTTATTTGAATTCTTTGTGCATAGGTATAATAAAGCGATTGTCAATGTTTCATTGACCTACAAGTGGAAATACTTCAGGAATTGAAAAATGGGTTAAATGGGTAGATCATTAACTCAGAAGCACCTGTATACTCAAGATATAATATAGCAATATAAAAATAATAACACAAACATTACAGTTCTTAGGAAGCACAAGCGAGGTGTTTGGGTGGACGGATACTATCACCCATCCTCGAAGAAAGTCAAGAGAAAAATGGAAAACTAGACGGAAGAAGTATGTTACAATTAATCCATATTCCTCGTGTGTTGTTCTAAGATTGTGTTATTTTAAGCTTGTTTAATTACTTATTTAATCTTGTTACTGGTATATTCAATACGGATCCATTTTATCAAAATCTGGAAAAGGAAGGCTTTCGATGTTAAATTGTCACACTTGTATTAGAATTGCCATAAATAATACCGGATATTTAAAATGTTGGTCCCATTCTAGATGTTTTATGATGTTTTTTAAAACAAGATTTTCAACAATTTAGTTCAATTCTTCTGGCGGAAGATTGTCTTCCATTTCTCAAAACAAATCATTATGAGATTTGTTTCATTGGCTCTTCCTTTGTTGATATTGGTGTATTGTCAACATCAGATGTTATAGGGTATTTAGCAACAGTGTCTTGTTGCTGTTCCTTGCTCATTTTTTTATTGAAATCTTCATGAACATCTTTACTGTAGTGCTGTAGTGAAAGCCCCATCAATTGGGAGCCATATTTTGTTAATGTATGTATGTATTTACCAAAAACTTTTATTGCTTTGGTAATGACAGCATTGCTATCGAAACCCGTCGGTGTTTAGTTAAGAGTTTTTGGTGTTTAGTGGGTTGAAGTGTTTAGTGTTTTACTTCTGCACCAAGAGATTCAATGAAGAACTTTTGAATATTAAACTTTTTTAGCACATTTTTAAAAAATTTTTGTTTATTTCAGAAACTGTTAGATACAACATATCTTACTGTCCTTCAGTAAGCTAAACTTATAGGAATAAGAATAAGAATTACATATTTAATTAACATTTTGATGACTTCTTCTTGATTTAAATGTAATACTAGATTCGAAACTAATCATTCAAACTTGTGTAACAAGTTTGTTATTCATTCACGATATCTTGAACTGGAATGACGTCAATAAAACTCGACTTCTTGACTTGAATCGAAACAATCTCATTTAATTTCAAACAAGGAAACGGCGTTGATTTCCGTTATAACTGAAATTGGTATCAAATCGGATATAGGCTGATTAAAAATGATCTTGTGGTGAAAAAGAAAAAAACCTCATCAACTATTTTAACTTCTTAGAACAGTTAACAATAATTTGATAATTATTGTTGGTGCAACAGAAAATGTAACCTTTATAATAATTCATATTAATAAAAACTACCTTTTTTTGCACGAATTATTCATTTCCTGCAAAAATTTAAACCCCATTACATTTCATTATTTGAAATAATTCGGTATAAGGTCAATCAAATCGGTGTTCTACATCCTGTAATTAATAAACTATAAAAATTCGATACGCATGTATTATGTGTATCGGTGAATAAACTAAAATACGCGAAGTAGACCTCATAAACATACGCTGTATTAAATCAATCCAATTTGCATCGAACTCAAATCGATATAATTCTAATAATCTTGCGTAATAAAAAATAAAAACGCACTCCAGCATATATTACATTTATCATCTTACACATGCGATATATTTAGAGGTGGAGACACATTATTAGAATTAAATTTTGTTCGCAAACTTGCTACATACGTAACATTTATAAGATTTGTCGCAATATGCCCGTGATACTTTCAAATTTTTGAAGAATTGTTTCTTAGGTCGCCCAACGCATATGATACAGGCGCATACATTTCTTTTTTTTCGCCTTCATGGTAATACCTATTACGCCTAATTGTGGTGAACGCTTTGTTGTTGTCCCGACATTTAGTATAAAAGAAACATGCACATTCTGAGTGAAGTCAGTGTCAAGTCAAACAGTAGCCCAAGTAACAACTAAAATATCTGAAACATGTTCAACAAGGTACTTAAGTAATCGTTTTATATAATTTTTTAAATAACCTAAAATATGTGTAATTACGGTGTGTAATTATCAGAATTCGTAATTAAGTGAGAATAAAATTTCTAGGTGGTGATCATCGCAGCCTTAGTGGCTTACGTCCATGCTGGAATAGCTGGTTATGGTGCCTCGTACTCGAATTCCAATCTTGGTCTTGGACATGGGGGTTATGCCGGTGGTGGTCTCCTTGGTGGACATGGTATTGCCGTAGCTGCTCCGGTTGTGGCTTCTCACGGATATGCCGCAGCTCCAGTTGCTGTCGCTGCTCATGGATATGGTGGATATGGTGGACTTGGTGGTCATGGATACGGTGGTGTTGCTGCTGTTGGTGCTGGTTATGGACATGCTAAAGATGTTGATTATTATGTAAGTTTTTTTTTACAGAATGGGGTACCCGATTCGTGCCCATTAATTTTAAATTATAGTTAAGCTTCTTAAGGTGCTTCTAGTATTTGAATCTTGTCCTTTTTTTCGGACAATTCTACCATTTTTTCGACTTTCAACGACACAACTTTGAAGATTCCTCTTGCATAGCGTTTAAAATGTGTTCCAAATTTATTTCTCAATTATTAAACCTGGTCAAATAGTAATCAAAATAAGAAGCGACTTTATTTATTTTCATTTTTCCTGTAGCAAGTTTACAAAATATGATCGCAGGTTTCGTATAAAATTACAAAAATTTGTAGAAGTATCCAAAATCAGATCTTAGTAAACAATTTTTTTAAAACATATTTATACAACATGAAAAAGCAGATGTGCAAAGCACTTTTTTTCATTCAGAAGACCTTACCCTCAAAACTCCATCGTTTCATTTATTTGATTATATTTTGGTTGGTCCTTAAGAACAGAAAAAGTGCTTAAAAAGACTTAAAAGCATTATTTTTATGATATTTGAGCTTGAACTTACATTATGGTGATCTATTTACCTATCTATTCAATTAGGGTTGGACACCTGTAGTCTAGGCACTTGAGCTGGGTGCTCTTTGTACCATCCCTATTGAAACTCTCATTTGAGAAGTTTGCTGTCCTCTATAAAGTCCAATAACTTGCCCATTGGAAACTTGAGTACCCTCGAAGGCTCTAGTAGATCCTTTCCGAAATGCCCCTGTTGTATAGATGCTTCCTTAAGGGACAGTGTCCAGTTATCAACTCGATAATGGTCTTAACTTGTTTTTTATTGCGTCTAATTAGATTTTCAGAGAAGTTAGCATCCCCCTTCCCTATTAGCGCTTTAGTGTGGAGTTGACCTTCAGTCGACCTCCAATTCGTTACACTTGATTCCACATACGGGCTCTGGTCCTATGAAGTGTTTCTTAGAACCCTCCTTGGCCAGTTCATCGGCTATTATATTGCCTCTAATATCCTCACGTCCGGGCACCCAAATCAAAGACAACTTGTTGTCTTGTGCCTGTGTATTGAGGTACTGTTTACAATCTTTAATGAGTTTTGACTTGGTAAGAGGATTCATAACATAATGGTGACGCAAAGAGTTCGTAATTTTTTAATGGAATCGTAGTCTCATTAGTAGTTCATATTCTTCATACAAACCTAACATAATCATTGGGGTGAGAGGGTGGGAGTGGGTTTCATGTCCAAGTTTCAGTTTCATTTTTTTTTTTTGAAAAACCAAGAATGTGAAAGACAATTTATTTCTGTTGGTTGCCACTGGGTTCTTAAATTTTCTTTATTTTTACTTCAGGATCATCTGCAGCATGATTTCTATGTTTTAAACATTCTTTATAACCACATTTCATTTTCATCTCTTTACAATTTAAAATCTTAGCAGTATTCCTCGTACATTTTATGACTCATCAGGTCACAATAGAAGGATTATTTCATGAGATACCAAACTGGTATAATGCCAACTGTTGAGTGACAGCGGGGGATAGGAATCCAATCATTTAAAAACTGAGACGCTTCAAGTTTTTCTTTTGGAAAATGAGAGAACATATTAATGAAACATGAGCATTTTCTATTGGTTGTTACTGGTCTTCTTTTATTTTCTTTGGCTTCACTTGCTCCAAATCCTGATCTGTTAGAGATAATTCAATCTGTGCAAAAAAAGTTCCTTTCAGGATTATGTTTTTAAAGTTTGCCAAAACTTTCATTTTTATTCTGGTGCATTTCAGTGTGTTTTGATTAGATTTGCAAAAAAAAACACAATGATTGATGAACTTGCCAAACAGCAGCAGTTGATCTTAAGCGTCATGATCTTAAAAAATTTGATTAATTTCTTTCACATCTTCTTGATACAGTTTGTTTGTGAACTCGGCATCATCAAACAAAATGTAATTAGATTTGGTTCTAAATTCTAAATTCTTCCACCCTCTCCCACTGAAGCCTACACAGTTTAAAGTCAAACTCAGTAAAGCTCATTAAAACTGATTACCTGGCCACAGTTGGAACCTTTTCAACAATCACACAAGTTTGTTTAAAATCAGTCATCCTTTTTTTAAAGGTGCTGTTCGTCCTATTTTAAATTTCCAAATTTTTCTATTGGATCCAGCATTCAGAAGGATTAGTACATAATGCTTTATATTTCAACACTTAGTTCTTGTAGTGTATTGCTAGTGCTTCCCATTTCGTGTTCTATTGTTTCATCTGATGCTAGGAAGTTAATCCTTACTGAAGGACTCATTTTGAAGTCAAATTAGGTCTTGTGACCTAATGCTTTTAGATTAATAATTGAAGTTTGGATAACAATGTTATAAATGTCTAAATTAGCCTTACTAATAAATCCCAAAGATTATAAATATCTGTTATCTTATAACTGATTCCTCTTATCAGGCTTACCCCAAATACGAATTCAACTATGGTGTTGCTGACGGTCACACCGGCGACCACAAATCCCAAGAGGAAGTACGCGATGGTGACGTAGTCAAAGGATCCTACTCCCTACACGAACCCGATGGCACCATCAGAACCGTCCATTACACCGCTGATGACCATAACGGTTTCAACGCAGTTGTCACCAGATCAGGACATGCTGCCCATCCAGCCGTAGCACCAGCTCCAGCCGTATATGCAGGACATGGTGGATATTACCATCATTAATCGCTAATTGAGGCTGAAAACTAATTACCTCGATTCAAAGAATGATGAGAATCTCATTTTCAGATTTTTTTTTATATACATCTTTTTTATTTATGTACATATTATTAGTTGTTATAAATTAATAATAATGAATAAACGTTGATATTTTGCATATTAGTAATTGTTTAATTGATTTATTTATTGCAGCATAAGCTTATATAAACAAAAATAATAAAAGTTACAACACATAGTTAAGTGGTAATTTATAACGATATAAATTATAAATTTTGACTTAACAATACCGCAATATAAACCGTGAAATACTGTGGGATAATATGTTTATTTTATTTGCTCTACACTTTCACAATGGCTCGCATTTAACGTTGGCAGCTGTGGTATTTGACACCTTAATTTTGTTAATGTAATCTGGCAATCGTTGCTGTGAGTTAAGAGGATGTGAAAACCCAATTTTAAGCTAGAGTTTATGAAACAAGTATGTGTAAATGTGTTTTTTGTATACCATGGACTAAGTGAGTGAAAAAAATGTAATTGGAACACACATTCAAAGTGAAAATTTATTGTAGTGCTTAATACAGCACTACTAATATGTATGTATATGTGATACAATACCATTCATTATTTTTGTGTGTGTAAAGGAACTTATAAATTTTGTCTTTACAGATATAATGTCTCTATTATAGACAATTCAAATGTGTTTCTCAATTTCCGAATTTCGTTTCTACTTTTACTCAATAGTAAAAAGTTTTTTAAATTTGTTAATTAAATCTATACTGTTAAGGTGGCGCTGTCAGTGTTTCTGTTTGATGTATTTTATAAAATTAACAATGTTAACAAGATATAAATCTGACTTCCTACGATAACTGATGTCTGTTATGTGGGGACTCTCCTAAGCTTCCTCTAAAGGATATGGCCAGTACAACCATGTGGGATATGAGTGAATTTATTTTGGTTCAGAGGGGTACTCTGTACCAGTACTCTGGTACTATAAAGTCTGATTTATTTACAATTTTTTTATATCACTTGTGGAGGGTTACCAACCCCCGTTCAGGGATTGGCACATGTCGTCAATTGACGACATGGTGACCAAAGGGTAATAAAATAACAAATGGGCAGCAAATGGATGCCAAGAAACGTTTTCATTTCTTGGAGGCAGGTGGAACCAAGTCTTTGATGCTGTTGTATGGCATACAAATTTGTGAACTCCACCATTTCTTCAAATAGTTCTTCGCTAACGTATTGAAACAAAAAACATTGGACTTTCTAGCTGAACTATATCTTCAACTGTTTTCTCAAACCACTTCATGTTTGGAGTTAAAAATTGGGCCCCTTTCCACCAATCAATCTTTTCTTTGGGAGTTTATTTTGCGTCATGAACTCCTTGATTATTTTTTTGTGCGTTGAAGCTAAACGTGAGGTGCTTGGGCCAGGCCCACATCTTTTTCGTATTGTTCAGTTTCCACAACTTCTTCAGATTCCTGGATTTGTTCATTTTCTTCTTCAAAATCTTCGTCACTGATGTCCAGAGCTTTCATTGAGAGATAGATTTTCATTGTCTTCGCTCAGATCTTCAAGTGCACCATCTCCTTATATGTCAATCGTCGTTTAGACGACAGTATTGGAGATTATCTATATAGTAATGAATAAATATGCGAACCATCACTTAATATTTGAGGTTATGTTACCCTGTACAATAATATCCGCATAGTCACACGGTATTTATTTGACGACGTCCAATTATAAGATTATAAGTACTTGTGATACCTATCACACACAAAACTGTTCACTTTCGTAGACACGATGCACAAAACAAAAATTCCAAACGCAAAATATAACGGTAATTGCAGCAATATTCAAAATGTAGTGTACAGCATCCTGTAACAAGTCGTCCACCAACATAGAAATTTAAATTTTTCGTTGCTGGCTTTCAGCACCAGGTGGCACCATAGTGCATTGTAGGGATTGCCAATAGTTTGTTCAATTGAATACACCGTGACCAAATGATATTTGGAGCTATTCAGTTCCTATGCTGGAAACTAAAGATAAACGTCGGGAATTGTACATCTGTGCATTGAAGATGATCCAAGGTGCTACAGAAATCATACGCAGAACTCGGTTCTGCAGGATGTTGAGATGCTTTCCTGGTGAGATGCTGGGGTTAATATTGGCTGGACAAGTTTGATTTTCAAGCTCAGGGAGCTTTTGAAGACATGAGAGTATATAGGACAGATCTCACTCGAAGAAACTTGAAAGAGACATCGTTAAAGTGCTGCCTAAAGACCAGCTTTGAATCAAGTGTTACGCCTAGTGACGTGTATTCGCTTGCATGAGAAACGAACAATCACACACACATTTGGAAGGATTCAGTTGGAGCCCCCATTTATGTGTCTACTCAACGACCCCATCGATGGAACCCTAGAGGCGTCGACAAACGAAGACGTCATTCCGGGATGTTGTGTAAACTGTGGTGTCATCCGCATATATAGCCAGCCTTGTATGGATAGAGCGTGAGATATCTGAGGTAAAAAATATAAAAAGATTTCCTTATTTGAAAAGTTCAGCCCGAAAGGTGGGATTGAATCAAGGTTATTAGATTGGGATTGGTCGAGTCGTAGGCGGAAGTAACGTTGGATTTTATGTTTTCAGGCAAGTTCTGTAAATTTATCCCTATTATTAAAATTAACAGAAGAATTATCTAAGGACATCTGGGGCTGTACCGAGCTAGGGACCTCTTTCTCCATCTAAGATTTCCTAATGTTAGTTTCTCAACCGTTTTTAAACTGTTTTCTTTTTTGCCGTATAGAAAACATTTGATTTTTTTTTTCATTCAACAAGAATGGGTGCTAAGAACTGAAGCCGATCTTCATTCCTTTACGATTCTACTCCATCCACAATCGAAATTTGATGGAAACCACTCATAATTGCTTCTTTTGTTCTTTTGTTTTAGATTTCTTGATACTGGTGATTGCTTCGAAGTCAATAGTATGCCTACAATGGAGGTTTGGGGAAAAGCTTGGATCGAGGCATTTGTCAGAACTGTGTCTATTAAACTGTTGTTGGCTGTTGTAGCTGATTAAGCGTTCGCTGGGCAAACGTATATGATGAAGCCATGTTTTAAAAGATGTCCAAGGGAGCTTTCGCACGGTATGCTGTAGTATAGACTAGCAAATTGAATTTGACTGTCCCAATCTGTCATCAGGTGACCAACACATCTATTACTCAGATTACTTCCTATTCAATCTCGCTCATCGATGCTTTTATGTTTCTGATTATTGCTCAGACAAGATTCCATTGAGATATCTTACAGGAGCCTCAAATAGTTTGCTCTCATTTTATTCTTAGAGTGCATGGTGTCAAAAGATGAAAATTATATTCTTTAACAACCTGATACAGTGGTAGATTTAGATTTACGAGGGAGCGTTTTTATATTCACGGAATGAGCGGGCTGTAGGGGAGTGATTAGGCGCATTGGGGGCGTGGCCTGTGCAGCGACTCATAATTAGTATAAATACGAAGTTTCATTGTTATTAGACAGTTAGTCTTTGAGCTATCGTCAACCAAGTAACATAATCAGGAGTGAAAAGTGAAACATGGAAAAAATCGAATATCGTGCCGTTATAAAGTTCCTTACCAGGCAAGGAAAATCAGTCGCGACCATAATGAATGAGATGTCATTGGTTTACGGCGACTCTTGTCCAGGAAAAACCATGGTGTACAAGTGGCATAGTTTATTTAAACAAGGAAGGGAATCCCTTGAAGACGATCCGAGGCCGGGCAGGAGCATTGAGGTGACCACGCCAGCACTTATCCAAAAAGTTGAAAAAATTGTACTCGAAGATGCTCGACTAAAGAAGAAACAACTCGCGGAAATGGTTGGAGTATCCGATACAACAATTTTTAATACCCTACATGATCATCTCGGCATGTCTAAGGTCAGCGCAAGATGGGTGCCGAGAATGCTCACGCCGGCGCCGCCGCAAAAACAACAGCGTGTAGAGTGTTCGCGTGCATTATTGGACCTCTGTAATGAAGACAAGGATGGTGTATTGAGTCGAATTGTTATTGGGGACGAAACTTGGGTTCATCATTATGAACCTGAGTCCAAACAAGACTCCATGCAGTGTCATAAAAAGAGCACAGCACCTCCCAAGAAATTTAAAGTGTCACAATCAGCTGGGAAATTCATGGCAACGGTATTTTGGGACTCGGAAGGAATATTGTTGATTGATTATAAAGATAAAGGTGTTTCTATAATCGGAGAATATTACGCTTCAATATTAGAGCGACTAAAACAAGCCATTAAAGAGAAAAGACGGGGAAAATTGACGAAAGGTGTGCTGCTTTTGCACGACAACGCGCCCGTCCACAAGAGCCGCGTTGCGTTAGCTGCCCTGCATAAGGTGGGCTTCGAAATTGTGAATCACCCACCTTACAGCCCAGACCTGGCCCCGAGTGATTATTACCTGTTTCCGAAAATGAAAAAAGAGCTGCGGGGTAAAAAATTTACTGCCGATGATGAAGTCAAGGAGACAGTTTCGGCGTATTTTGATAAAGAGAAATCATTTTTTTATGAGGGTATAAATAAATTAATTGAAAGATGTGAAAAATGTATCCGTCTTGCAGGTGAAAAAGAAAAATAATTTGGTTTTTTTATTTCCACCCCTCATTCCGCGAATATAAAAACGCTCCCTCGTAAATTTAATTGAACGAAAATTGTAGAAGATTTGGATGCATTTAATTTGCTTGCTGAAACTGCTATGAGAGAGCTCGAATATGATAGGTTAGGATGCCTTGTCAGCGCTTTTTCTACATCCTCACCTGAAATCTGCCTTCTAGAGATTGAAACTTGAAATTCAGCATCTTTGTGCTCTCGTTTTAGGAACTCCTTTGTATTGTTCTAAACATAGTTCATTTAGATAAAATTTTCCAGTTAAAAAAATTACATCAACCGTATACGTATATCTTTATTAACCAATTACTATAATTAATACAACTAATAAATAAAAATAAACATTTAATTATGAAATTAATTAAACGGTGATTATTCACACCGCACGTTTCACACAGATCCAGCATTCTGATACGCACAACTGGAAACAACAATGCATCTATAACAACAACAACAAATAACACAATTGCTTTCAAGGAGGCTTATTCTCTCGCTAGAATAAGGTACTACTTATCCGCCTGGTCGTGCATTAATCACTGTGAAGGATTTCATTCAATTTCCCGTATAAAAAGAACTATCTAAAACGCAATTCGATGCAATCATCGAAAACCATCGGGCTATTGTTCGAAGCCGCGCCAAAACCGATAATGTTCATCAAGGTATGATTGGTGTATTTAATTAATTATATTGTGTTGATTCATTCTAAAGAATAATATAGTGCTCCAGGGGGGTAAAATGAATGCTTTTTTTAGGTTGTAATTGTGTTTGTGTTCGTGATCGTTGTGGATTGTATTATGGTACCGATTTATGATACACCTGTTAAGCCACCCTGTCCGAAAGATCAGGCTGTATATCAAAATGGACGTGGACGAAATGGATATTATGGTGTCGTTTATCCGAGTGGAGGTTATCAAGTTAAAGATAGCAAAAATTTGGTAAGATGTTTTGTTACGAATTTTAAATAATAAAAAGCAAAATCACTGCAATTATTAGCCATCATTTTAGTAAAAGCTTAACTGTATGTTCTTTTTAAAACTAGTTATCTGTTCCTTTAAAAATTATGTTTAATGGATCTTTTTCTGCATAGCGGGCGCTGATTTTTGCCTATTATTAACAGTCTTCTTTCCTGAGTTGAGTTTTGGGAGTTCCAATTAAAGTTTCCTGTTAAAAAAAATGCATGTTGGCTGCTTGTTTCATTCGTTTTAACAGTTCCTTCAGTATTTGAGTGGCCTAAGACTTAAAATAGCTCAATAGTGCCCTGACTATCCCAAACAGCCACTGACCGAAAGCTTTTTGGACAAGGATTACTTCCAGATATTTAACTTCAGCGGAGTATACATGTGTGCAGGAATTTTGCATTAGGTTACTTCCTGATGCTTCTCCTTTATCATAACGATCTTCTACATGAAATCATCTAAACAAGTCATCAACAGCTGATAATTGCCCAATTTGGAGACACTCCTTTACTAGTCTGAAGGTCCTTAAGCTTCTTTTCAGCTGCAGCATAATTTTGTGGCTTTATAATATGGAGCGAATCCATTGAATTATTGTAGATAGCTTCAAGTCCTTCCTCACCAGAGTTTTCATTATCAATTTAAAGAAGATGTTATGGCGTGATTTGCGAAGTTCCCCTCAATTGTGCATAGAATTTGCTGATTTTGCTTTTTCTAAAACAAACTGTGAGAAGCCAAAAGGGTGATAAGACTTAGGTATTTGCATTGGCCAATTCCCTCATTATTTTATTAAGTACCACCTTAATCCAACTCCACACTAGTGAGATATGCCCACAAGTCTAGCTTGCCCCAAGGAGTGTGGTTATCGTTGATGGTATCACCTCTGCTACAAACCCAGGAAAGATCATCATTTTCTTCTGGATATTTATAAGGTTTAATTGAATTGTGAAAATTGTGTGGCAAAAATGTATTTTTTTTTTGCTTTTCTTAATTCTTTATTCTATTCTAGAGCTATTTTGAATTCGTACCAATTGTATATTTTGACACTGATTTCGAGTTTATTTAGTTCAATTAAGACACCTTCTGACGGTTTCCCATTCACTTGATTGAAATTATCGTCTTACAATTTTTTATTTTTGACATTTCCAATTCAAATCTGCAAATCCTTTAGCGACGATGGAATACTTTTAAAATTTCTTTAATCTCCAGAAGGTATTCAATGTTTGTGTTCTTATTTTTGTGTAGTTTCCTTTTTTCTTCAGGTAACTCATGCATGAACTTTGAAGGGGCTTTGTTGTTGGGCAAGCATCATAATATCAATGAACAAAGTTAGAACCACGCCACATCGACAACAAATTGCTTTAACACTTTCACCACACTCCACTCTTCCCCTCTTTCTAAACTGCTTCTCCGTTTTATCGAAAGAGGGAAAATGGAGTGTGGTAAAAATATCAAGATGGTTTGCTGTCGATTTAGCGTGGTTCATGCCCATATCTTAAATCTTCCTTAGTGTTATTAATTAAATTTTTAATTTCTATTGTATACAATTGTGCTGAATCTTTGTATTTGCTACTTTCATGTTTTAGGCTTACCCTGCTCCAGTTTCAAGCGACAGCTCAGCTGGAGAATCATCAGAAGTAAACCAGGAGGTCCATCCTCAATCCTATCAATATGATACATATTATTAGATAAGCGATGTACCTATCTGTTGTCTATTATTACTCTTTAGTAGTGTTCTATACAAGCTATACTCAGGGGGAGCATATTTAATTAATATTATTATTTTTATTATCTTTTTTACATATTTAAAGAGAAACCTGTTATTGTTTTAAAATTTTGTTTTCATTCTTAATAAATATCTATAATAAAATTTTTATTATCTTAATACGTCAAGATTTATTTGCCTGGATTTCCTAATTAATTTTTTTCCACAATCTACTTCATCCTTGACAATATTACTCCAGAAAACGCAATAAACCATTTAAGTTTACGTAACATTGACGAACGAATCAAACATTACGAATAAATCGAAACTGTAACGCTAATCGCTTCTTCTACGTTCCAGCAACTACAATAATTAGTACCCCACGTTAGACTACAGGGGTTATCGTGATACATTTAGCAATCCTTGCATGCGAGTAAGTATATGTCCAATACACAAAACGCCTCAACTATTTTGTGTATGTATGTATATACATACATAAATAACATTCGTATACTTTCAAATAACAGAATATGTAACTAACAAGTAAGGTAATTGCACTCTATAATAGCTAAACACACTTTTTTCCGTATTCTATCCAAGAGTATAAAAGAAACAACGGTCTTCAAGAAGTCACCAGTATTCCGGTACGAATCGCCATAAGAAGAACAGGAAATAGGTGTCAAAATGTTGGTTAAGGTGCGAATTTTTAAGATAGTGATCGGATAGTGAAAATATTTAGTGATTGTCAATTTTGTCATTCCAGATTTTGCTAGTTTGTGTTGTGCTGGTTTCCACCGCTAGTGCCGGTTATTTAAGTGGATATTCGGGAGGATATGAAGGGGCTGCAGCCACTTCTTACGCCAACACTAAACTATCGTCTTATGGTGGATACGCTGGATATGGTGGAGATGGTGGAGATGGCGGATCTCATGGGGGCTACGATGGACATGATTCATACGTATTCAACTCCTTCGTGTAAATTGAGGAAATATTAAAATTTTTTCTTTATAGGCTTACCCCAAATATAGTTTCAATTACGCCGTGGAGGATGGACATACTGGAGATCATAAATCTCAACATGAAGAACGCGATGGTGATGTTGTTAAGGGTTACTACACCTTGAAAGAGGCTGATGGTACTACTCGTACTGTGGAGTACGTTGCTGATAAACATAATGGTTTCAACGCCATCGTGCATAGATCTGGACATGCTGGACACCCAGCTTCCTATGGAGGACATGGTTATGAGAAATATTGATTTGGTTTTTGGTTAATAAATTTTTAAGTAATTGAGTTTTGTGTTTATTTATTTTGTTACAAATCCTTCCAATTATCAACCAATTATGTTATGTAACCTTAAAGGTATGCAGAATGTTTTGTTTTTACATCAAAAAAATCAATAATAATCAGACAAAAGTTTCTCCAATATTGCTTGAGAGCTTACTAACTTCATTTCAGGCATTTTTTTTTCTTTTAATTTGGGTTTTTTCCATCATATTTAGTAGCAATGTCGATATTGTGAACCATTTTCGAAATCCAGCCATTGGAAATGACATCATAGGTATAAGGATAATGTTCTTCTGACACAATAATCCTGCCAACACCTAAAATTCAATATTCAATCGGGTTACTCAAAGAAATAAAGATCATCTTCAGTAGGTTTTATTTTCTGGAATATTCAATTGACGGTGACTTTGTTTTTAAAATTCCAAAACTGTACATTTCCAGGAATTATTTTTGAATGATATGGGGATGAACACCTATATAAAAGAACTCAAAATATAGAGAGAGGAGACTCAGAGCATCTCTCTTTGAGAATCTTCCTCTACAGTAAGCATAGAGACATGACAAGGATAGGTCTGAAACAGAAAAACGACTGCAGGTTCTGCGGGGTGGTGGATGAAAATCCGGAACACCTGATATCTAACTGCAAGGCTATCACTAAAACTTGTGCCAATCATCTCGACAATGATGTCATAGAAGAAAATGAAATATCTTCTCCGAAACCATCACAATTATTGCAGTTTATTAAAGCTCTTAGACTGGATGGGGGGCTTTAAGAGCGAGCAAACACCAGCAGCTTAAAAAGCCACTCAAATTTTTTAGTCGTTCGATATTGTAGATACTTAGCCTTGTATTGCTTTAGACAAAATCATCCAGAAAAGCTTCCACAAACACGAGGTCTTCCTTCTTGAAAGCCATGTATCATCCAGTCAAGTATTAGGTCATGTGGATTGTCGTGAACAATATACAGCCTGTTCCCTGTTTCTTTCGGTGCGATCATAACGATGGCCTACGAGGCCATTACAAATTCATGTCAGTGTTGCTCAAAACCAGGCCTACGAATCTCTTTGCTTATTAACTGACCCTTGTAGGGATAATCTTTGCTCGAAGCGTTCAAGAGAGCGATCGATTGGCAAAATGAGTTCCACATATGCAAAACGCTTTGAGGCTGTCTTCTTGTACACGCATAGACAAGGACCAAAATTGTCGCATGCTACTACAGCCACAGTTATTAGAAAACCAAAAATGTTGATGATTTACCTGAAAGCGGTAAAACGAGAGCATCGTCCAGAAAGCATGATAAAGTGATTGTCCAATTGTTCAGGGATCATCCCACTACGCACCTGCATGAACCCAAGGTTAAACTTGCAAAGATAGAAATTGGTGTTAGCCTCAACACGATCAGGCGACGTTTGAACGAAGAAAAACTCTTATATCTCCCTAAAAGCTCGAAACCTCTACTTAACGTAACCCACATCGAGAAACGCTTCAGCTGAGCTAACAAGAACAAAGATCGCGACTGGACGAAGGTGATCACCTCGTTAAACACCATGTAAAAATAAATGACTGGGGAAGCTTCTCAGCCCACGCCTTTGGTTGTTTGGAGCTCTTCACGCAAAATTTGGATTCGAACAAAATGCCCAATATTTACAAACGTGGCCTTTTAAAGTCGGCTAAGAAGGTGTTCGGGCACGATAATGAAATTTGGGTCTTGCAAGAGGACAATGGCTCGAAGCATCAGAGCCGCCTATGCTGCGCTTGGAAAGAGGAAAATTGATCAAGACCCAAACCCCATTAAGAACGTGTGGGCCATTATGAATCGTCCACTTGTAGGCAAGCCTGTTCACAATTTGAAGCAACTTTCAACGGTGATTCGGAAGATATGACGTGCTCTTCTGACAAGCTGTTGAAAATCTCGCTGAAAGTATGCCTCGGAGGTGCGTCAATTGCGCCCTTGCATTGTACTTGTATATTCATGTAAAAAAAATTGGAATAAATGTCTTGATAACTTTCGAAGAAACATTGCCACAACAGTGCATGAAGCTGATTATGTTCTGAAGTCTTTCTAAAAGGTTAGCCACAGAATCGTTACAAGCAGTTCAACTCAATTACTTTGTTTTACGAAAGAAAATTATTCCATATTCTTACTAACTATAAGAAGGAAACATTACAAGAGCTATGATGCAGCTATACTGCAGCGCTAGTAGCAACAGTTCGTAGTACTTGAGAAATCCTGAAGACATTAAAAGGCATAAAAAGATTTAAAAAAAATTTTTTTGGGAATTTATTAAATCGAGAACTAATTCACAGAAACGCATTTCGTTTTTGTTTGATGGTCGTGGACGTCCAATATGTTTTAAGTAATTTGGCGTTGCAAAATGATGTTCAAATTTTAAGCTTAACAGAGTTCTTGATGTTGTCGTTTTTGGATCAACAAAGAAAGTGTGTGGATAACTTTTTTTTTGGACTGATATTAGAAAGAAGATAGTTCTATTGTTATTGAAGGATTTCCAAAGACTCAGGAAAGAAGCCGCAAATAATTTTGGACTACAATCAGATCAAAATATAGATTAGATTAGATTGGGAATGGGGTGGCTATGTGAACTTGTTTCACCGCAACCTTTGCAGGTCTATTGTGATTCCCTTTCATCCTAGAGGACGCTCTCTAATTTTGTCATCGCAGTGGCACAAAACATGAACTGGGGTTTCCTTTTTCTCTTGACAGAATCTGCAGAGAGCATCATCTGCTAGGCCAATGTTAAACATATGCCTATTCAGTCTGCAATGACTGGTCAACAAACCTACTATCACTTTAATAGTCCTGTCTTTACTCAGTAGGTCTTCAGTAAACTCAGGCCTGTGTTCCCTTAGGAACCTCTTTGCCTGTCTTTGTCCTGGTAATCTTTTCCAGCATTCCTTGTTTGTTTCCTGTTATGTGTCCATTGGTAGATGAACTTTTTAATTTGCGATTTGGTGATGCTAGACCAAGGGCTAGCTCCTATAAAAGGCCTTGACGAATCTCGTCTGGCCGATCAGAATATAAGATGTATCGCTTTTTACCCACGAAAGAAAATACTTCATTAATGATAACATTAGTTTATCATAAGAAATTTATTGTATCTAGATAGGAACAAGAAAAATTTTTTCAAGAATATCTTTTTAGAGTGCATTGTATTCAATAAAATTTAGTACGGATGTTTTGCTATTCCGGTTCTGGTAACTACAGCATTGAATCCATTTCTATCATCAGCCGTATACTGAACATCTCTTGTAGTACCATCAGATTCTTTCAAACCATAACTTCCCCAAACACGGTCACCATCTCTTTGTTCTTGTTGGTATTTCTGATCACCGGTTATAAGGTCGTTGACGCCGTATTTGAAATTGTATCGTGGATAAGCCTACAAAACGTCTCTGTTATATTTTAGCTTAATTAAGGTTTTAAATTTCATCTTACATAATTGCCAGAATCATAGTTCCATCCTCCGGAGTTGTAATTTTTTCCGGATCCATAACCGGATCCCGATCCAGAACCATATCCAGGTTTATAAGCATACCCAGAACCATAAGCGTATCCACCGTATGATTGGAGGTTTGAGTTGGCGTAAGATGTTGCAGCCCCGGAGTATCCGTTGGCATTATTATTATATCCATTATAGTATCCTTGGTTGTAGCCGTTATTACCATTCCAACCATTTACATATGAACCTTGTTTGTTATTATAGTTATTATAACCATTCCATTTATTCCAACCTGAATTACCATAACCACTTGGCCAACCGGAATATGCATTTCCGACATTGCTAGAATATCCTGCCAAATTTCCAGCGCACACGAAGCAAACTAATGCGGAAATTAAGAAGATCTGAAAAAATTACATGCAATTATTTTAAACATAAACTGGTGTTATTAAATGTATTACTTTAGCAAACATTGTTGTTGTGTTTCTTGCTGATCACACCTCACAAAATACGATGATGTGCTACTAGAGCAAAGCTTTTTATACTATTCTACTGAGTGTAAAATAGATTTTATTGTTTTATGATTTTAAAATGTTACTACATAAGTAAGAAAAGTTCTATTATAATATCGTACAATTATTCATAAGAAACAAAGAACGTAGCGCCTCAAATAATAAAAAAAAATGGGATGAAGGAAGTTCGGTATACAGTGTTATAATTATATATCACATAAATAAACGCGTTTAAAGATTATAATAAAATTCAAGGTGCCGCTTCTTTCGAAAAATTAATTAGATTTAATCGCTTTATTAAAATACAATGATATACGAGTGCTAATTTGAAGAAGTATGTTATATAATCGTCGTACACGGTTCAAGAAATAAAGAATTAGTCGAATATATTATAATTTACAAATGGGTATTATAATTAGTACGGAATTAGACAAAGGAATCCATTTAACCAGGAGAACTACCTAAAAAAGTCTTCGGAGACGTCTTCCAGGTTTAATTTATGTTTGTTCATTAATAGCAGTGCTTTTATTGAGCAAAATGGAAACCAACACTGACATTTTTCAATTTCCTTTTGATATTAATATTTTAACTTTTGTCAAAATTAATTTGGAGCACGTTATTTATTGCAAAATGACTTTCTAAATTCACTCAAAAAAGGCATCTGTGTGAAGTTGAAACATAAAATAATTTCAAGTAAGAGGACATCTATAATCTATCGTTCGGTATTAACTTCAAAGAAATGCAATTAAAATAAAACACACAAAGAAACCTTTGGAAATAGAAAATAAAAAAGAAGAACGGTAGTATGACTTGCCTTTTAAAAGCAAATTCTTTTAGAAAGGCTTAATGAGTATGATGATGGAGAGTCCAGTAAAACATGGAATCTGAGTTGTCCACCAACGCTATCAATTGAAGACAGGACAATGCTTTATAACAAACAATATGACACATTCATCGCATTATTGGACTTATAATCAAAAAAAAAGGTAGACATTACATTTTAAAGCAATATTTAATTGAAGAGCGATTGTCAATTTTGGCGTCATATACGATGTTGAAGCTGATATGCATAAAAACTTTATAGATGGCTGTTTGTTCGTCTAGACTTGGACATTACCCCACTAAATTAGCCTGTTTAAATTTCGGATTTTTTGTTCTAAAATTTTGTTTAATAAAACTTCATTACAAAATAATCACTCAGATAGGATCAATTGGGTTTACATGAGCATCTCCACAATCCTAAAACCAAGAATGTCATTTTAATAAAGAAAAGCCATCTTATTTTTAAATCTATTGTTCGTGAAAACAGGGCTTTTAACTAGTAAGTTCAAGACAAACATAGACAAAATGAATGACGATGACAACAAGGCAAATGCACGGATTGTTTATTCGAATCCCAGCAAGAAGAATAGAAGGAAGAAGACATCTCCAACAATAATGCTACAAAGCCAATAACAATACAAAAATCAGTGTTTTCCAGACTATAAAATCGATTTTTTGATGGATTAAGGTAAATAATGAATAATTTTTACAATAAGAAAAATGATCACGTGACTATTATATTATTGGTTTTGAGTTACTAACGACGAATCATTTGTCAAAATAAACAACAAAACTAAATCAAGATTTAAAAAAAAACAAAGTAAAATTCATTTCTCGGATTCGAACACAAACAATCTGTGCCAATAGAAATTAATCGTCACGTGAACGTTGCGCCACGACCACTTGCATTAACTAACGTGGGAAAAGCCGGAATAACGAATTCATGTACAATAGGTTTAAAAAAAAATTTTTTTGACTTTATTAAAATGACTTTCTTTGAACTATGATTGTGGAAATGTTCCTTGTTAAGACATTATAATATTCGGAAATTTCAATTTGGATGAAAGTAAAAACCATGCTAGAACGAAACATTCACAGATTAACCGATTTTCACAGGTTTTTCCTTACAGGGCCATTGTCACCCGGGAAACACATGAAGAGAATAGGTCTGAAACGTCTACACTTGCAGGTTATTACCCCACTAAATTAAAGTCATTACGAATTTCTGATATTATCCAAGTTCAAAACATTTTGTTTAATAAAACATTCCTTACAGCTCAATAATCTTCAATAGGAGTTATTGACGAGGAAGAAAACACCGGTCCTAAAACCAGGAATGGCATTTTACAGTTTATTAAAGCCATCTTCATTTCTGGATGATCCTCATTTATGAAAACAGGACGAAAAAACTAGTAAGCTAAGACAAACGTATAGACAAGATGAATGACGATGACAACAAGGCAATAAAATAAAACTCATTAAAACTGTCAAATCTAAATATAAGAAGACAATGAAGATTTATTATAAGGGTTATAAAATTTTATAAAACCCAATTAATTAATATTAAATTTTAACGGTTTAATAAAATTTTCTAAATTAATTCTAAATACTGCTGCTTTAATAGCATTGCTGTCTCTCAAATGAAATATTTTTTCTACCACATGATATTCCAGATCATTGATATAATGCATAAAATTTAAAATAAAACTTCTATAGGTTATGATGACAACATTTCTGTAAAGATTTTACTTTAGATGTCGCGTCAAGTACTAGAGCAGCTTGTTAACTTACTAAACATTTCATTGGGCGATTCTATCTTTCCTTCTAGCTTGCAATAGCTGCGATTTATATGGGGGGATGGGATTACTTCTGCAGCCCCCGCAGCTAATTGAATTGTTTAGGGATTTATGTGGATTCAAAAGACGTTTAACATATACTTAACATTGGTCCTCCTTGCTCCTCCTTCGATTATTTTTGCCAAATTTTCACAATCCCTGTAAACATGCAATTTGCCACTATAAATATCCTACAGAAAATTCACAGAAACCATATCAACTTAATTTTGGACACCTTAAGTCAAACGAATTGGCCGAATTATGTGTCGATGTACACTGATACATCTAAATCGGCCCAAGGAAGGTTGGAATATTCACAATCGACAATCAAATCGACAACAAAAGTAACATATGCTTAGACGAAACTATAGCCATTTTAGAGGCGATTAAACTAGTAAGGGAAAGTAATCTATAGAAAGTCTTGATTTTCACTGATTCGCAGAGCACACTTTATAATATTAAATCAGTAGTCATTTCAGAGGATTCACATAATTATACTTTAGAAATCAAACAAATTTATTACCAATTGCACAACCGAGGGCATTCGAGAATTCGAGAAACACCCAACAGGAATTACAAAATCCCTTCCGTGGTACTAAAGCTAAATTCTTTTACAACATCAATTCGACACCAAACAAAAAGCCATAGTTTCATAATATGCGGCTCTCTAGGGATCAAATAGTAACGATGTGCAGAATGAGATTCAATCATGCTTCCACTCCAGCTCACCTCTTTAAAATTCATGTTAAGGAAAGTGGAGACTGTCCTTGCGGCCTCTTTTTCGATTGTCCTTTGCACAAGAGAAGATCAGACCAACTATATCAAGAGTTAATAAGTTCAAAGTGATGATCCCAATACCTTTATGAATTTTCTTCATGATATCAATATAAATCTTTAGTATACCCTCTCACTTTTTCACATCGTTAGTTAGTAACTCTTATTATGATATTCATTGAGTGAACCCCTAGTTGCTCTTCTCTGCCAGAAAGAGATCTGCAACAACCCTCATTTAACCTATAAGATGATCTTGCAGTAGTGTGACTAGCGCATGTTTGGTGTAGACTATCGTAGACATTAGTTAACCTGCATTTATAGTTGTTTGCTCTCGAGAGTAGAAGATCTTGGAAGAATATTTATTCTGTGTTGAACTCCAAACCGTTATTTTAAAATAGGTTCCAAAACGACAGCAATATCAAGGTTTGACTTCCCCCACTATTGTAACTGGCTGGAATGGTAAACCCAGAAGCCAAGAAGAATTAAGAAGAGGAAGAAGGCTTATTTTTTCTTAATTTTTGGAAGGCGAAGGGCTACTGTCTAATTGTCAATTTGGTTTTAGAACTGGAAAATCCGATGCTGTGTTTCTGCAATTTCTTGCAGAATGTCCTTAACCAAGTCAATAGCAAACAAGTTGTCGAAACAGTGTTTTGCACTTTGTCTAAAACCTTTGATCGTGTCTCTTATTGCCTTCTGCTTCGTCGGATTGCAGCTAATATGAGAGTTGGTGATACCTACATCGACACGGACATTAGTCAAGTTTCATGTGGTCTTCCACAGGGTTCGGTATTGGGACCAACCCTATTTCTTATATTTATAAATAACCTAGCATTAATAGATTTACGATCCCATTTAACCCTCTGTGCTGATGATACATCCTTGACCTGGCATGGTCCGAGTTTAGAAGACTTAGAAAGCCTTATAAAATCATGAAATTACTAGAGTGCAGTTGTGGTTTGATGCCAATAAGATCAGTCTTAATTTAAGTAAAACTAAACTCGTATAAACAGAATACATCAAATATGAATGTCAATATCAATAATGTACAGTGTTAATAAACTCTTTAAATATACCTATCATAATTCTCCTTCGTAATAAATTTGTAAAATGTTACACAATTTTAACTTAATTTCACTTGTTTTTACGATGCTCGTAAGTGGTTAATATTCAATTCAATTCAATCATAGAAATTATGTCATTTACACATATTTATCACAAGTCTTATATTGCAGAATAATTAGTTTTTTTTTTATTATTTTAACCCATCATGGTTCAGCAAGCCGTTTTAATTGTTCATCAAGAATATAATAAACATAATGTTACTACATATCTTTTAAGTGCGTTAATTCGCACTGCGAATACAATTTCACAACTCCATAAACTTGATTAAAATTTGATATAAAAAGAGGGTTCAGAGTTAGTGGAGTTATCAGTCTACTTTCAGCGAGATCAAAAATAATATCACCACTCACTACATATAACAAGAAAACATGTCCCTTAAGGTGCGTACTAATTATTTAATAAATTAATTTATTGTATTAATTTCGTTCCAACACAGGTTTTCAGTTTAATTTTGTTAGCAACTGCAGTATCAGCTGGTTATTTAAATTACGGTGGTCTTAACTCGCGTTTATCACCTTACAATTATAACAATTATGGTTTAGCTACATCCCATGCTAATAGCAATCTTCAATCTTACGGGGGTTACAAATATGGCGGATACAATGGATATGACAATTTAGGACATAATTACGATCACGGTTATTTAAATGCTTATCCGAGATATAGCTTCAATTATGGTGTTGATGACGCAATCACTGGTGACCAGAAAAGCCAATCCGAAGAGAGGGATGGTGATCGAGTCAGCGGACGTTACTCCTTAAGAGAAGCTGATGGTACGATTAGAAGTGTGGAGTATCAAGCCAATGATCGAGATGGTTTCAACGCTGTCGTCTCTAGAGTAGGGATAGCTCATCATCCAAGTTCATATAATTATGGTTATGGTAAAAATTTCTAAACAATGATCTCTCCTTTATCGCAGTGTCTTTAATATATAATTTTGCAATCGAATTTTTGTTTTATTTGCGTTAGAAATGTGGTGAAACCCTCACAGAATAGGAACTAAGAATCGTTTAATTTAATAAATGAAATACAAACTTTTCCTTAACAAGTGTTAACGCTATTATTACTGGACATATTCGCTATGCTAATTTGCAAAATTGAGCAAGTATACATTCGGACGCATTTATGCATGAAAGAAATATAATAGATCCGTTGTGTTCTTTGTTAGAATGGTTTTTAAAGATTGTAGTAATATTTAATTACTTGCATTTTTTTCCACATCGTTAAAGGACTAGGTTAAAACAGGTGTTAGGGTGTTTCGAAATATTTTGTTGCTCCATATTGACATATTTGTTATTATTTTGAGCTCTTTTTTCGAAGTAAAAATTTATTATAAATTTTTTTAATATAAAGTGATGAAGATGTTATTTTATATTAAAAACAAGGTAGTATGTCGATATAGATAATGAAACGAAAAAGAATATGAAACATACAATTGTGTAAAAACCTGTCAAAAAGAATTTGCACAAAATTGTCTTTCACTGAATGCCTTCTAGGCTCGAAGATTCAAGAGATTATTGGATTAGATTTCCTTCGGATTTCCTTTCCCTTTATTTAGTTTCACTTCTGATTTTCTTTCTATTTAGATTAGAATGATTAGAACGCAGACTAAAAACCTTGAGGAAACTAGTGCAAGATCAATTCGAAACTATCACCTCCCGATTTGTCAGATTACGACTACGTTTTATGAGGGCAGCTAAAATCAAATGTGTTTAAGGGCTATTCATCCTGAATTATGAAAGATCTCAAGCGACGTATTCGTGAAGAAATTGAAGCAATACTCGTCAATATGCTACGTCTGGTCTGAACTGCTTCAGCTGCATCTTCTGCTGTTGCAAATCATTGATGATGATTTCTCCATTTTTGGAAATGTAAAGGGAATGAGACGATAACTCCACATATTGACTGTTTGCTCTTTATTGTTTATTGTACTATATTTGAATTTTCATTGTCGTGGTGTCTAGTTAATTCTTTCGAAACCCTTCAACAGTCCAGCTTCATTTAATTTCATGTTCATAAACATAAATCCAAATTGCAGCATTCTTAATGATATCATATACCAAATTTTGTAAACATCAATTGATTCTGTATGTATTTCTTTGCACCATTTAACACAAGACAACACTGTGTGTTAATTATTATTAAAGTGTTGGTTGAGGGTGGTAACTTCATTGGCATTCTATATTTGTACTTCAGGATTGTCTTCAATGGCATTTGTTGTTTTTTAACCAATATGTAAGCACTGGCTTTGGGTCGAGTATCTTAAAATTTGCAAAATAAATTCGTGAGGTTAAGGCCTCTTTTATCTTCAGAAAAATTTACAACAATGGTTCTAAAATTACAGAATTTATAGGATTTGTCAAAAGTTGTGATATTTCCTTGAAGTCGTATTTGAAAATGCTTGAAAACTAGTTAATTGAAAGAAAAACGATCAATCTAGCCCATTTTGATCTATAAGTACACATTTGAATTTTCAACTGATGTTTGAATCTTTTCCTCTATATATTTTTTCCTTAAACTGACTTATTGATCTTGGCAATTTACATATGAAATTTTCAGTTTTGAATTAGGCCAAACTTCTTTCTTGTGTTATGCTTGAAATTACAGAAATTTTCAACAAAATATTAATGGAGTTTTGGAAAGTTTATAATTTGTTTCTAACAAACAACAACAAATATCGTAATGAATATGCTCTTCAGGTAGCAATAATGATCGTTAAACTACTACTACGTCTTAATTTCAATTTGATTGGTGAAGAATTGGCATTATCTGAAATAATCTGAAGGCAATGATTTCCACAATGATCGATTCAGTTTCGTCTAATAATAAGAGAGCTGAAGTTAGTGACATTCATAGTTGGATACCAATGAATCTTATTCAACACACCACACAATAACTGTTTTACTTTGTAAGTTATCTGGACTAAATATGGACAAGGGATCCCTTGTAGTGTTTGCTCGAATAAAAATTAACAATCTCAGGTTTTGGTATAATGTTTTCTCAAAGCGATGACATTTAATTGTCTGCACCATCTTTGGCAAATTAAATGCGAGGAATTTCCATTTACTAAATAAAGGCTATACTCTGAAGCAAATTTAATTTCTCTAAAAGAGAGTACTGCTTTGATGAACTTCTTTAGAGTAATTAAATTCACTTTAAAGCAAAGCCTTTATTTACAAAATCAACAGTTCCCGATAAAAAAGTCGCATTTAATTTTCCAAAGATGGTACAACTACTACCATGCAAGAACCAAGGGTATTAAAATAACAAGAGTATTATATTCATTTTCGATATCAACGGCAAACAGTCCCAAAAAAGAAACAAACGTGCTAAACGTTTGATAGGCGCCAAGTGAAAATCCTAAAGAGTGCAATGGATACCCTTTAGGGAGGCTGCAGATGCTCAACGTGTGCAGACACGATAAGTTTGTGAGTTGTCTGAATAATGTATCTAACATTTTACATTATTCAAAGACTGAAGAAGCAAACCTAAGCTATATATTTATAAAAATCCATACAATCCACTCCATAAAACATTATTAGGTTGGTAGTTAGAAGATTTTGATTACGAAGAAAATAAATTCTTTCCTCTTCAGTTAACGAAGCTTGAGATTTAGCAGCCAAACATCAAAAAAATTTGGTGAGAGGGTGGTAATGTTAAAACTGAAAGCAATTTTGAGCAATTTTCACATTTTCTTCAATATCTTCAAAGAGATATTAAGCTTCAAACGAAAAAAACGTTTGAGAGGGCCAAATGAAAATCTGAAAGCAATTTTGATTTCAGGATGTACTTCCTGAAAATTGCTCAAAATTGCTTTCAGTTTTAACATTACCACCCTCTCACAAATTTTTTTTAGGAGCTTCATCAAAAAATTTGTGAGAGGGTGGTAATGTTAAAACTGAAAGCAATTTTGATTTCAGGATGTACTTCCTGAAAATTGCTCAAAATTGCTTTCAGTTTTAACATTACCACCCTCTCACAAATTTTTTTTCTTGAAGCTTAATATCTCTTTGAAGATATTGAAGAAAATGTTAAGCTTGTTGCTGTCTCCTTGCAACTGTGACACAAATTGGTAGGAAAACTAGTTACATAGGTTGCTAAAGCCGATAGAAATGAGCTGGAAATGTCCACAAATCAACGTTTTGTTTTGCTAAAGCTGTTAATTACGTTTGAACTGTGTCGTTGGCTCTGACATTTGAAATCCGATGAAAACAGCTTCTTTTGGTTTTGTGTCCGTTATATTTGGCAACATTATTAAAATATCTGAAACCATCTCTATCATAATTCAATGCTTTAATAAAGTTTGTCATATGTCCAAACATGATTTGCTACAATCTAATTCAAATCTACTGCAGGACGTTGGAGCTTTTGTATACATATTTTTAATTTAACTAGCTTTGTAAGTATCTACCAAAAAAAATTAATTATATACAAAATCAGTCAAATCTACTTGTTCATGGCAAAACAAAAACCATTGCACCATACCAGTAATCATAACACCTTCGCTGTTACCAATGCATCGCTTATTATTCTTCATTTAAACTACAACGACGTATTTGATCGTGTTTTTGCACAGATGAGTAATTCAGCTTAATTGCCGCCTAGAGTTTTGCTAGCGTAAAACATGAGTAAACCGTTCGAAATACAATTATTTAAACTTTCTATTATGCGTTATATTTATGTAGTCTATATGGTAATATAGGTAAGTTTTTGTGTAATACTTATGTACGTACGTCTCCGTTTGATTTCTTCCGTATTTTCGCACATAGACACCTCTAATATAAAAGGACACTTGGTTGGGACGAAAAAATCAGTATTCATCCACTACTGCCGAGGAGAAGACATAACCAGGAGTATTACGCCAAAATCATCAACATCATGTTTGCAAAGGTGAAGTGTTTAACGTGATTTATAACCATAGAAAGAAGTAATTCTAGTGCCTCGAAGGAATCAATTTAAAAAAGAAATTGTGCTAAAAACAACCCGCTTTGGATTACTGGATAATCGGTGTTAATAGTGCCCAAACCTAATAACTTATTCTTTTACAGGTCTTAATCTCAACTCTTTTGGTAGCTACTGCTTACGCGGGATACCTCAACAGTTACGGCAATTACATTGGAGGTGGTGCCACCTCTAACGTTAATTCGCAATTATCCTCTTATGGTGGTGGTGTTGGTGGATATGGTGGTTACGATGGCGGTTACGACAAAGGTGACAGTTATGTAAGTTGTCCAGTTTAATGCAATTAACTTCTTCAAAGCTCGATCATGATCTTTAGGCGTACCCAAAATATAACTTCAACTATGGAGTAGATGACCCTCACACTGGTGACTCGAAATCTCAACAGGAAGAACGTGATGGTGATGTTGTTAAAGGGTATTATACCGTGAAGGAGGCTGATGGAACTACCCGTACCGTTCAATACCAGGCTGATAAACAAAATGGATTTAACGCTGTAGTATCCAGATCTGGTCAGGCTAGTCACCCAGCTAGCTACGGTGGTCACGGAAAATATTAAAATGGCTGTTGTATTAATTTATAATTTCGTAAAATAAATGTAGTAAAATTTCTCTCTCCCTTTGTGTTCTTTTAAATTGCATTAAGGTTATAATATATGAAGTAAATCTGTCGTTGGAGCCCCAATCAAGACAAATGAATAAAAACTTTATAAGTAATGCTTGACTTCAGTTTTGAAAATAATAAAGCTTACGAAGAATGCTGGAGGCAGTTTTGACATACAAATTATCAGGTCTTAACCAATTCGCAAACAATGAAAGCATGAAAGGCTTGAGAAAGCTCTGTTTAAAGTTGGTATGGTTTAAAGTATTACACAACTGAACATATTTCTTTTCTAGATACAGAATGTTGATTGGTTGATTGAAAATCCCCAGTTGCTCTTTTAAGTTCTTTTTTTAAACTTTACTACTGGGCAGAGAACAGTTTAATCTTCTGTTTTCATAAGGCTGGCAGCTGCTTTTGTTTTGCTCTGGAAGATTTTCGTTATTAGGATCATAAGAATTGATATGATGTATTTATTTGTGAGCAAACTATATTAATATATTTTAGAATAATTGAAAATATCTATACCAATCGCTTATATTTTTTCATTTTAAAATTCGTCCTTTGGTACGTTTCAAACCAATTGATTATGATCATCAATGGACATCTAAGTTTCATTTTTTATTTTGTCAAAAACCATACCTTCAGCACTAAGTCGTACGGTCCACCGTAGCAGACATTCGAAATATCAAGACCCTAACCTCATTTGTTGACGAAAATTCAGAGCGATAAAATGGCCAAGTTTCACAAAGTTTTATGAGTAAGGTACTTATCTACATATTACCAGGATTCTTTCGTATGTTTATCCATTTAAATAGACATCAAGTCACTAATCGTACAAAACATATACTATTTTCTTCAGCTATATTTACCAATAAAACTATATTACGACCTGAGGATGACGACCACAAGTTATTACGGTGTTTGGAGAACTCAGATTTGGATTTCCCTGATTGTTAAAGTTTATCAAACAACGACTATGATTAATTTATTGAATGAGAAAATTTAAATAAAACTGAAAATTGTCAGAAATCTCTTCAAAACATACAGAAACCAGAGAACCTCCTCCAATGAGTCGGAGTTGCCTGAAGACAACTCACACAACGAACTACACAGCGTAATAAAAGAGAGACTAGATGCACAGAAGTCTACCGACAATGATAAACGTAAGAAATGGAAAAGAAGGGAGCATTCATTCCTGAAACTTTTCCTTGGAAAGGAGTTCGTGAGACGTTTCACGAAAGAAGCGATTGGAAAGTTGAGAATTAGATCAGGAATATGAACCCAAAAAAAGGAAAATTATAAATTCCTGCAATTGTGCCATTTAGATTCTGTAGACCAATAATTTCACTCTAATTAATTTCCTTACAAACAATTTCTTTTGATAACCCCTCTCTATCTAGTGCCGTTCAACGATGTACAATAGAATATCTTCTAATCTAACAATTTCTATGGGAGAGAAAGTTCAGATTAGAAATTACCAGCTTAAATAGTTCTTCCAGAATCTCCAGTTCCTCACACAGTTTCATAACAGCATTGTGCGAATGCCCTTTTTTAATAATAACGTTGCCTTTCTCACATGTTGAATCAATACGAATAAATTTAACAATTTAAACAAATTCATGAAAAATAGTTTAAGAATTTGTCACATATATAGTACATACCTTCCCATATTTATAATTTCATACCATAAGGACTAAAAGTCCTGTATTAGACCAGGCAATAAAAATGTAAACATTCACAAATTAATAGCCGAAGTTGAGAAGAACACTAAACACTTTAACCCACTAAACACCAAAAAAGTTTTAACTAAAACACCGACGCGTTTCAACAGCAATGCTGTCATTATCAAGGCGATAATAAAAGTTTTATTATCGCCTTGTGGGTTAAAGTGTTTAGTGTTCTACTTCTGCACCAAGAGATCCAGTGAAGAACTTCGAAGTTGAGAATGTGATTAATGAAGTGAAAACGAAAAAAATATCACTAGAGCCAAATATCATCACTAATTTTGTCAATAATTCTCAGAATCTTAAAATTGTTTCATCATACATGGGCATTTACAATGAAATCCAATTGATCTTAAAAAATAATCCTTTATATTCCTGTAAAACTCTACACTCTACCCAAAATACATAAGGAATGCATTCCATTTCGTTTCATATTCGGTTCTATAAATTCAATTACTTGTAATCTATCCAAATATATTTCCAAAATTCTCACTGTTGGAACAGACTACAATATTAGAGGTACGTTTTCATTTGTGAATGTAGTTGATAGAATATTATTACCTAATAATTTTGAATTGATATCATTAGATGTAGTGTCACTATTTAAGAACATATCTGAAACTTTGATAATAAAGATCATATAGACACATCTCTCAGGAATGTCCTAGAAACCAATTGTAATATCACAAGAAATCATTTTTACAATTAATTAATTGTATTTTTAACAATTACTATTTCACCTTTGATGATCATTATTATAAACAAAAATTCGGTGTCCCAATGGGATCTGCAATAAGTCTTATTCTAGGAATAATCACTTTTGATCACTTCTTCGCCAACGTTATTAAAGACTTACCATTTGTGTTACCTTTCATTTATAAATTTGTACGTGATGTTATCTGTGTTGTACCTATTGATATGGTTGAAACCATCTTAAACACATTTAACTAGTTTAATACTAATATACAGTTTATTGTAGAAAAAGAAACCTATTATTGGTATCAAAAACTAACTGTGTCAAGAAGCTTTATCAATTATAACTCTAGTCATCGCTAGTCACGCCATCCATAGCCAAAGTAATACAGCTTACGGAGTCACTGCAACTAAGCACCCACCACACTTTTTTTTTAATGTGTGGTGGGTGCTTAGTTGCAGTGACTCCGTAAGCTGTATTACTTGTCTGGCTATCACTGCAACTCTTGCGGTGTAGTTTAGTGTGTTTAAATGGCTTTGTGACAGCATCATATCGCCTTTTATGATGCCGCGCTGTTAATCACTTTGCTCCCAACAGCGAATGGCAAGTCGATCCGGGATTAAACTCTCTGAAAAAATAACACCGTCCCTCCAGAGAATTGAACCCCGGCACCTATCGTCCTCTCACAACAATAGTCAGCCGCCTAACCACTGCGGCCATCGACCCGTTAAAAAAATAATAATAATAAACATAAAAATAAAAGAAAATTTACAAAATTACAAATGACTTGTTGTTATTCATTGGAATCCAAGAAGTAGCTGTTAGATTCTGTCACCAGCAGATCCACTATTTCATTTGTTTATGCATAGGTTAAATGTATCTAATGGGCTAAGACTACGTTTTCCAACTCTGTATTTGTACTATCGTCTTCTTCGTTAGAAGGACCGACACTATCTCATTATAAAATTCTTTGCCACTGTCCAAATTTTCGAATTCTTCTATTTTTTCATCATTGTCTTCCATTGTAAAATCAGTCAAAAAATAAGTCCTCACAGAATGTGTCGACCTCGTCAATTCCTTGTCAAAACTTCTACTTTGTTTATCTCACAGTTTTGTAGCAATCGATACAGTGTCTACGATGTTTCCTCCATACACCATCTTCTCTATTAAATAAGTACTTTCTTTTGAGTGGGAAAACAGAACAATCCAAGACTACTTTACGATATCATTTTTTCTAAAGAACTATAATAGGCAGACATTTTGTCACTATAGTCAATTCGTTTTTAGCACTGTCATAGTCCAGCACTGCTTTAGACTTCATCATGTCATCTTTCAGCCCTCTTACTGGACCTTACTTTTTACCAACATACCATAGACCAACAAAATGTTCTGGTTTACTCATTAGCAATACAAAGCTTCTGTCTTTCTTTCATTGGTGTCATTTTGATTCTACAGGTCAACAAACTACCCTCTTTCATTATCGTATAGACGATTTCTTTTGGTAACTCCTTTCCAGTGTCCTACAACGTCGTGCTGCTCTCCGAACTAATAATAGTTCTTCCAGAATGCAATAGTTCTATAACAACCTTATGTGTATACTCTTTATTGCCAATGAGGTCGTCTTTGTCACAGTATAATCTCTAAGTGTAAATATGTGTAATCTATAATAGTACAGATCTTATTTGATATATTTCTACTAGATCATTATTGTTATGAGGGCTTCCGGGTTTTGACCGCGTCTTAGTAAAGTACAATATACAATACAAAATAAAATAAAACAAAAATGAAAATGAAAAATACAAAAAATATATATACAATTTACTCAAACTCGACGTTTCGCCACTAATTTAAGTGGCTTCTTCAGGAGCAAAACTAGGTGAGGGGCGCCAGAAGGTCACGGTAACTCGACGCGTCAACCACGCTAGAGGTGAAAACCTTCTGACAAAGAGAAGGTGGACGTGCGGGGATATATATACCACTGTGCAGGGAAACGTACGTTTTTGTACTTTTTATTTTCATTTTTGTTTTATTTTATTTTGTATTGTATATTGTACTTTACTATCACGCGGTCAAAACCCGGAAGCTCTCATAACAGAGACTCAGACCGTGGAAGCCTGCGATATCATTTAGATCATTATTATTGAAGTTTTTTTTTTCTTACGGTTCTGTTTGTTGGAATCGGAGTGCTATATTTTACTCTTTATGATACTGAACGTAAGTTAAATTCTTTCTGGGTATACCTGTTGCCTTCTGTCACCAGCAGATCTAATATTTCATCTAATATGTTGAACAGGCTGAATATATCTAACGGCTTTCGCTTTGAACAATTGTGATCAAGAAAGTGATCGTCGATTATTCTTTCGACTAACAAGGAAACACAGGCAACCACCGAGTTAATTAAAATTTGATGGGTTTGTAAACTGATGCATTGGTAACTTCCATAGATGCTTCGTCCGTTTTCGGGGTGAGCCCTAAAGCCAACGCGCTACCCTTCGCTATTTGCTTTAATGTCTCCAAAACTATAACACATATCAAAAAAAAGTTTAAGACAAATATATAACTGTTTTATGAGTACTAAAAGATAGCGACAATAGTTTGCGTGTCATAGTTCCTGTTTTCAAGAAACAACTCTCACCCCCTATATTTTTTAAAAACTATTGTCGCTATCTTTCAGTACTCATAAAACAGTTATATATTTGTCTTAACTTTTTTTTGATATGTCTTATAGTTTTGGAGATATTAAAGCAAATAGCGAAGGATAGTGTTAGCTTTAGGGCGCCCCACCTCCCGAAAACGGGCGATTTAGCATCTATGGAAGTTACAGTTGTTCTTACACTGCATCAGTCTACAAACCCATCAAATTTCATTTAAATCGGTCACCACCACTTGCCTGTGTTTCCTTGTAAGTCGTTTTTGAACCACAAAGTATAAATAAAATCATCATCATTGGTAATTTTGTTTGCCAACTGCGTCGACTTCTTCATTAGAAGGACCAAAACTATCCCCCATCAGTGCCGAAACATGTACTCGATTTTTACTATTTCCTCATCATTGTTCTTTATTAAAACATCTAATTCTCCTTCGTTTAATTGTTCCTCTTTTGAAACTACTAACATGCCTAAATACTGAGTTTGCTATGAATATTTAGATTTTAACGTTTAATTTTGGTCCTGTGACTTAGAAATTGTTTCTAGAACTGCTTGCCAATGGATTATGCTCAACGTTAGTAATGACAACAGTATTTTTAAGAGTGAATACATTCGAACAATTTATAATTTAAAACCAAGAGCTTTCCTGATTTGTATAGAAATTTAAATACACAAAAGTATATACAAATTAACCAATGTAAAGTAGATTTGCCAACCATCTACATAATTATCGCCACTTCATTTCAATACTGACTCACCACCGGCTTATTTGGCATACACCAGTGACTCTATCTAACGAACTCGTTTTCTACAACACAAACATAACATACATACATATACAGCTAATACAGTTGGTCAATACGCATACCAAATTAACATGCAATTAAAGCACAATATACAGATATAATGTGTAACGTATACGTATCAAAAACTTTCAAAAAAATTATCATCTTTCCACACCATACCGTACACATTCCTGCTGCACTAATTTCTTCATTCTTCACGGTCTTCCGTGTGCACGATCGAAAGCGCGGTATAAAAATGGAAGCGCAAAACGGAAAATTCAGTAGAACACCATCGGCCAAATTAACAGCAATTAACGACGAAATGATCGTGAAGGTTCGTAGATCTGAAATTAATCAATTTAGGTTATGAAATTATAATTAAAGATCTTTCTAGGTAATTATCTTAATTTCAATATTTGGTACAGTATGTTGTGGATACATCGGTGGCACCACTCACTTAAACCAATACAATGGTAATTACGATGATGGTGATGATGGTAGTTACCGCGAAGAAGATGAAGGTAACTACAACGATAGCAACGATATCCAAAACAGTTACGTAAGTCAAACATCTGATGAAATAAATTCGGATGTTTAAATTTTTTCGTATCTAAATTTTAGCATCACCCCAAATATCAATACCAATACGGTGTTGATGATAATCAAAGTGGTGATCAGAAAGGACAAGCTGAAGAAAGGGATGGTGATACTGTGAAAGGCTACTATACAGTTAAGCAGGCCGATGGAACTACTCGAACTGTGCATTACACCGCTGATAAACAGAACGGGTTCAATGCTGTAGTGACCTATTCAGGACAGTCAAATAATAACATTGGAGGTTATCATAATAAACAGTATTAAACTGCTTCGTCTGATTATTTAAGCTGTGATATATTATTATAATACGTAGTTTTTGTTGTTTTAAATTATATGCTTAAATTAAATTATTTTCTCTGAATAACATACAAAATATTTATTTCTGGATGAAATTCCCTATATGACCTAGATAGTTGCTGTTGTCATCACGTTTTGTTTGGGCACTTGATTTAGTGAATCATTTCCATCTCAGGTGTTCTGTTAGATCGATTCTCAAAGTGAGTAACAAACTTAATTGACATAGCACATAGCACCTTTGCATATCGCTTCCTCTCCATCACCTACTCAATGGGTCTCGAACAAAAAACGCACAACGTGGACGACAGCAGACATCGCTTTATAGATTGGATACCAAGATGAAAAAAGCACAATAAAAGAGTGGTACTGTTTGTAGATAATACATCTCATCCCCAATAATGCCAAACTTATTTTTCGAGCATCTAATACAATCTCATATTGCCAACCTTTAGACCAAAGCATTACTCAGCTTTCTGCGATGGTCTTGCTGGACAAAACAAGAACAGCTTTTTTGATACATGGATTTATAATTTGGTTTCATAAAAATGCCCCTAGAACTTTGAAATCCATGTACATAACATTTCCTCTAAGAGGCCATTCGTTCCTGCCTACTGATCGAATTTTCGGAAGAATTGAAAAAAATCACTAAACGGCACAGCTTCATAAAGAATCCCGAAAAATATTGAGAGCTCTATTTACAAGTTGGGATCGTTCGAAAATTGGGCCATGACTGGTCAATTCACACATCTTCTGCCTTCAAAAAATTAATTGGCATTAGAAAGATCTGCACGGAACGAAAATTGCATACTGGTAAAGTCTGAAATATTATAGAATAAAACGTTGTACTATCTCTGGATGCCATATTATCTGACTTTTGTGTTTGTTGGACATATTATATTCACAGCGGATAGCAGCACTTTTCTTCGACAGTTTGCTAAACTAAGATGTAGGTATAGACAAATCCAGAGTAGCTTCAAATCGACCTCCCACAATTTTGTACTTTTTTGCCAACCTCCCCGACCCCTTTTCCCTCTTCCCCAGAAAATGACCGAATTTTTCGATTTTTTTTATAAACAAATACAAAAGATTTCCTCCAGAAATTCCTCAAGAAATGCAAACAATATTTTTCCGATCCACATACTACACAACTCGAAATCAATTGTATACTTGTATTATACAATAGGACATAGCTCTAAGATGCTATGTGTGGGGGGCAACATCTTAAAAAACTCACTCACTTAGTCGTAAGAAAGAACTATTTCATGAATATGATTAGAGCCAAGCTACCTAGAAATAATTTTATCATTTCCAACCCCCTTTCAAAACCGTAAGTACACCAATCTGTACTAAAAGTCATATGTAGATATAACTTCGTTGGTAAAAGGTCCGAGAAACTTTTTTGTTGATTCATTTAACCATACATTTTTACAATTAATGTAAAAATTGGTAAAACAACAAAATAATCTTGTTTATGTATATTTTATTACATTTTCTTGTACACATTACACTTTTATACACATTTTGCGTTCCCTAACTTACGATATTTGCGTCTTACCAATCAAGCCTAAATCTTTTTTTGGCATTCTATGGTCATTAGTTAACTCAAAAGAGATATAACTCAGATTGAGATTGACCCCTTCAGACTCTCACAGACGTCAACCTCTCGAATTGATTGACAGATCAGGTGTATCTTACAGCATCAAAGCAAAATTTGACTTATAACTAGCGTTCATATCGGATAGATTCGATTGTTAAATTGAAGGAACTAGTAGCATCTATCTAACCTGAGCGTTAAACAAAGAAAAAAGATCTGATAACTATACAAACTCTACCGACAGAACTTATATTTAGATAGATCCTACTATGACAGGTAAGAAATCAACTTAACCTAAAAATGCTTTTTTTGGCATTCTATAGCCATTAATTAATTCAAAAGAGATATAACTTAGATTGTGATTGACTCCTTGAGACTCTCACAGACGTCAGCCTCTCTAATTGGTTAATAGACCCCCCAAGGAGTATGTGGTGTCAGCGGAACTATGCTATTAGAGCACCCACTCAGACAGAATGTGAGTGTCAAACAAAGAGTAAGAAAATCTGACGAACGTAAGAGCTGTAGAGGTACAACTCGCACTAAGATATATCTCGGAGCATCAAAGCAAAATTTGACTTGCAACTATAGCGTTCATATTAGGTAGTTCCTGCAGTTATACTGCAGCCATAGTTTCGAAGTTTTCTGCCAAATCAATGATGCATCCCCCGTAGCAATGTGATCCAAAAATGTATCTTGATATCGATTTAGAAGAAATGATGCAGTTTCCATTTCAACTTTTTTTTAAGCCTTATCTCACAATTTCCCAATAAACAACAACGACAGACAAATTCAACTCATCCAATGTAACACGTCCGTCTTTCTCGATCTTATCCCTACCGTTATTGACAGATGTCTGTCTGCTACTAACCCTGATACACAACTATGATGGTCTAAGATCATTAAAATGTCATTAACGCGTCATTGTGAGGTCAATGTGACGTCAACGTGACGTCATTGCGGTGTTATTAAAATGTCATTATTGTTGCTATCCGATCGTTGATAAGATCTATTATTATTCTTAATTAATGCAAGTTATTGCAACACTAACACATATTTTAAAACATCATGTAACGATTAGAGCTAAATGCAACCATAAATTTTTAGATGGCAATGTAACGGGCCGTAAGTTTCTATAATTGAACGAGTTTTACATAAGCTAGTCGTAAAAGAAACTGTAACATCCTCAATCCTCAGCCACACCCATATAAATATATATGTACATATATGAACTTACACACAATAAAATATATTTTCTAATTAATTTGGACGTTGTGAATCTTGAATTTGCAATAATTTTAACGCATAGCATAACGTTACATCAATATTTTGATATATAAGGGGGCCAAAATCACGATACGGATATCAGTTCAGCATTAAGATCTAAACAAGCAACATTTAACATAACAAAACCATATTACAATGATCTCTAAGGTTTGTTACAATTGAAAGATTATTATTTCCGAATTTATAACCATTTCAATTTATAGACTCTTACCGTTCTTGCTATTGCTAGCTTTGTATCCGCTGGATACATTGGTAATATCGCAAACAACTTTGGTGGAGGTGCCTCATCTCACGCTAATTCTGGTCTCCAATCTTATGGTGGTAAAGGTGGCTCATACGAAGATAAAGATTATTACGTGAGTATTACAGTTTTTGTAATAAAATATGCTTTACTCTAATCTAATGTACATATCTTATTAGGCTTACCCAAAATACAACTTCAATTACGGTGTAAACGACGGACAAACCGGCGATGATAAGTCTCAACAAGAAGAACGCGATGGTGATCGTGTTAAGGGATCTTACACCTTAAGAGAAGCCGACGGTACCATTCGTACCGTAGAATATACAGCTGATGATCAGAATGGTTTCAATGCCGTCGTTTCAAGATCCGGAGTCGCCAGTCACCCAGCTGGAAGTTATCAAATTGGTGCCGGCGGTCATGATTTACCTGCTTCTTCTTACCCTAAAGGCTGGTAGATTAGAATTAGATTGATTTATTAAATTAAAATGTGGATATTCTTAACTAATGTAAATACGTATTGTTACGGTTGGTAAATCAAATAAATTCTTTTATATTTTTGATACTGAGATATGTAGATTGTTTGATTTATTATTGTGGGTTTTAAATATATCTTATGCCGCTGTTTATATGTGATTATGAATGGAGATTTTGTTGTGGTACACATGAGTAATTACGTTTCTGGTTTTGTACAAGTTGAAATATTTAGCTTCTATGTATGTAGAGAGAAAAAAAACTGTATTTAATAACTCATTCGTGAAATTCTAGTTCAAGGTTAGCTATAAAAAAATATATGATGCCTGGTTAAGCATGTAGGAGAAATATCCACATTATTTTGTTGTCCGAAAATGTATATTCAAGCTATTGATATATACATATTCTTTAAATATACTCTTACGACTCTAAAGGTCAAATTTTGTTTTGATAAAATTTTGGTCGGTTTTCCTTGCTGTTGTATCCTTGTTTACCAAAATTCCTCTGTATTTGGTTTTGTAAATAATAGAGCTCAACTGGAATCTGGTTACTCAACAAACTCCACAGATTCCAAGAGATGACCTGATCAACATTATAAAAGTTATGTTTGATTCATCTACCTTTACTTTCGAAGGCGTCAACTTCAAACAAATATATTTCTTGAAGTACGTGGATTGGACATTATAACCGCCACACCAACCGACATGATCAACACTTTTTTTTAATGGATTTGATGACCACATATATATCACGCTGAAGCTAGAAACCAGCAGAAACATACCGTTCTTGGACACCTTAGTAACCAGGAATGAAAATCAAACTTTAATACGTGATTGGTATACCAAACCAACCTTCTCAGGAAGAATAGACGATTACTACTCCACCGCTCAATCAGAAAATCAATACCTTGGTTGCTATGAGGAACAGGGTCTTGATTGATTGATTACTATAAAGGCAGGGCAGTCTTTAGTTATCCCTAACACTGGGTCTATTGTGTTATTCCTACCTTGATTTCAGTTTACTCAAACAGGTTAGTTCCCTCGCTTAGGTTTAGAAGCTTATTTGGTAAATCTTTTTCCACTGGCATTCGAAGATGACACAAGAGGCTGTTTCCTCCACCTCGTTACAGAGTCTGCATAGGGGTTCATCTTTATAGATCCCCATCGTGTGTAGGTGATCTCTTAGACAGCCATGTCCTGTTAATATACATGTTACTGCCCTAAGCTGAGTCCTGTTTAATGCAAGTAAGTTCTCTTTGCTGTGCCTTTGTCCAACTACATGGTTCCAATTTAGTTGGTGTTGTTTTATAATCCACTAATTAATTGCACCATGTACTGCACTCTTTGTGATACCTAGACCTAGCTCCGGTCAGGTAAATTTCATTTGGGAACCTTCCCTCGCTAGCTGGTCTGCAGTTTCATTGCCTGCTATAACCCTGTGTCTCGGCACCCACACCAAGGTGAACTTGTTGTTTCTGGCCAGAGCAGTTAGGTTTTGCAAACATAGGGAAAATTCTTAACAATTTTACGACTTACATTGTAATCTTATTATTCAGCTGTTGTCTCCGGTATAACCGCCTTCCTCCTGATTTCCTAATAGAGACCAGCTGGTATTCTTTACCAACATTACTTTGGCATAAAAGTGTACAAACTATGTTGTGATGGGAGTTACATGTACAATCTGAAAACATATTGCGGTGCTGCTTGTAGTCGAGAGTGACAAGCATCTTTAAATGTAGGGTTTTTTTTTCTCAGGCATAGTCTTCTCCAGCCTGGTATATAGCTAAGTATTTAATGAAAATTGTTATGCAAGTATTCTTCTAGCTACTGATATTAAGTGGCATTTGAATCTATCCCAATTGAGCTACTAAAAAAAAGGACCAACCGCAAGTTTGTGTGACACCATTAAGTCAAAATTAACTGACAACAGCTCAAGCATGTAAACTTAATACACATTGATATGTGTGGACTAATGGAGGAATTATCTTTCAGAGAGTAAAGATAATTAAGTTACAAAAATGTTTTTAAATTTAACTGAACAAGACACAGGTGATAAGGTAAAAACAATGAAATTGTAGGAAAGAGAGGCATTCGATACCAAACGTCAATGGTCTATACCCATCAGCAAAATGGAACAGTAGAAGACGATGATAACAAAAAAACCTAAGGAAGGAGTTTGGGGCAGAAGCAGTAAATACTGTTGGTAATGGAGGATACACTAAAGGCTTCAGACTATATTATTACATATGCTTATTATACAGTGTGGTTCCGAGCGTTTTTCCTGAAAATGTAAAATAATGCGGTTATAAGCTTGGTTCCAAACTTTATGACCACACTGTATAAATATGAATGGGAAGACTGCAGAGAATAATTAAATTAAACAAGAGGAAAACCGAAAATCGATAACTACAAACAAATAAATCAGCAGACAAGTGACACGAGCCAGTAGAAGAATATGAAAGAGAGCTCGATGCTTGTACAGAAAGGAAACCTGAAAAACGAAATGTAAAGAAACTACTACGGTTACTTGTGAGGAACACGTGGACTGAGGTGCCAAATCTTACAAATAAAAAGATAATAGAATACATGTAAGAGCAAGTGAGTCTACAAAATAAAATATGATAGTGATGGTAAACCAAGTGAGTTCAATGCTAGATTAGTTGCCAAGGGCTTTCAGCAGACTCATACCTTCAGACAGGTGTCTTTAAAGTGTTTGGCTGCCCAGTTTCTTGGTAATTCACAAACCAATTCACTATTAAACGGAGGGGTGGTGAATTAGTGTTAAAGTTTGTAAAGTTTAAAAACCAAATAGTAGCAAAGTAACAAGTAAAACTGTTTTTTATTCAAACACACGTGGTACAAACCTAAATATTGCACCTTTCTACCACCTTTTTTGTGTGTTACGCTTGTATGCATCTCATAAATATTTTAATTTCGCTATTAAATTTACATTATCAATCAATTCCTCATAAAATTTTACAGCATAGCAGAAAATTCCATAATACCATAATTAACAATTTAAAATATTCATTTCAAGACATTCTGTCGCCTATATGATTAGTCAACCAAAAGTACACGACTGCCACGAACTAAACAGGTATTCAGGTGCGATAAATGAATGCTATGCAAGACTGGAATTTGAGATTGCGTAAGGTTACATTAGCCTATCTTGATACATAAATATCATTTCACTAAATCGACCGACTTGATGTATAATTTGTAGCGTTATGTAAAAAGGAAAAATAGAACCAAATTAACTCAATTAGAGTCATATATGCGCGTATAAAGCAGATTCTAGGCCGATTATTTAGCGGTTTAACACAAAAATAATATTGCGTTTTTAAATTCACGAACCGCGAAACGGTTTAGCCGTCTCTCTTTGCGAACGTAAGTAAAGAGTATGTACTTTTTAATCGCTCCTCTTTAACACGTGCAAATTATTAATTTGATCGAATAATTAAGAAAAATGTTATCATTTAAATTGTATGTATATAACTATGTAGATCAATTAGCAGGAAATGGTCGATGCACATCTTGAATAGTATTTAAATCTATGTACTTTATCTAGTATCTATTTTTCAAAATATATGCAGGTTTATTGTTTGATATGCATGCTTGCTTTACTTAATTGCTACAAAACATTCTGCAAGATGATTAAGAAAGATAATATCGACCTGTTTTGTAATTCAATTTTGCAGTTCCAGCAATGTTTTGCGCCTAAACTATTTTCTAATTTCTATTCTTATTTCTGAGATTCCGCAACTGGCGGCGCCACCACGAATTCATAAAATCATACTAAATCAAAGTAATTCTTAAAAAACATGAAATATTCTAACAAAAAAGCAAACACCGCATTGATATTTTATTTATGGAACATTGACTACAAGTTTCCTCATCAAAACACCTGTTACATTCCGCTAGAACACTGTACGTGACATCTGTGGTTTTGAGACTCATTTTTTTACGCGGGAAAGTGAAATCTTTCGCAAACAATGCGTATATATTGCTTGTTTTCATTCATTTTCATGATTTAACGATTAAATTATTATGTATTATGTACTGTAAAAGATATACAATCACAAATACAAATCACAAAAACCATTGGATCAACAATATTTCATAATTTGCAACAAAAGGAACAGTGGAACAAAGAATATATGTCAAATGACATAAACAACAAAAGCAAGACTGCAGGGAGTCACGAGAGCTGAAGAAACACATGAAGAAATAAAAAAAAAACGCAAACAACTGAAACAAAAGGCAACAAAACCTAAAAAAGAATTGGCTGGAAAGTGATAGTAATGGAGAGGGTGTGAACTACATGGTACCTGTACAGGAAGCCTACGAAATGTGTGCTCTCGAGGATATGAAATTAAGACTTGTTAGATTCGAACTAATTGGCAAAAGACTGACACCGTACGGAGACGCAAACAGTTTAGAAATCCCTATCATCTAAGTTTACTTAGGCCAGGATGTTCGAACACTTTTTTGATTATTTGATACTTTTTAACTAATATTTAAAACGTCTGAGTAAACCAAAACCTCTTTTTCGGCGTCATTCATCCTCAATTTTAGTAATATACAACCTATGTCCTTTAATTGTATTGAATTTGGCAGTAACAAATACATCATGGCCTATCTCTTGGTACGCTGACGGAGCATGCTATGGCGCTAGCCAAAAGAATGCTACAGAGGACGTCGCGGTTAGAGAACTTGCTCATCTAGCATTTAGGGGAGCTGGATCTTGATACACTACCGCAACAAGTCTGAATAAGGCGCGCTTTCTAGAATCAGGTTCAAGAGGAGACATCCATAGAAGTCCCACATATCCAGCACAACCTCAGGCCAGGTGAGCCACCTCATAAAGCGATAAACAAACTAAATGACCCCGCGTCCAGACTTAGCAAAAGAACGAAGTCCTAAAAACTAAATTTGATATGTCCGATTTCCAATAAAAACCAGCGATAAAAACATTGAAATATAAAGGGGTAATCTAAAAAATAAAATAATTCAAGCAATAGAAGAAATCATGGGAATGTGAATATGATAATGAATATGAGGGAAACATGGAAAGAAAAAGGAAACCAAGAATGGAGTGACTGAAAGCTAATGCAGAAAATGTTTATAAAAAATAAATGTTGGCGCCAGTAACTGTATGTCAACAAAAATATCCGTACATGTTAATATAGGAAATAGTAAAGCAATTCAAGACGTATCAATCTGCGCAAACCAAAATGTTCTACCTTTTTTTAGTTTTGATCCTACAGCTCATTAACGAGAGCGCTGCAATTGCAAAATTTTTGATAAAATATTTATTTTCTCGAACACAAAAGCACATAGGTCGAGGAAGGACTTAACAAAAGTTACTTAAAACATCATGTAGAATCTAAAAATTTATAATATATAGGGTGATCCATTTAAAATAATAAAGTTACATACGTTTTTTCTATATTGGGACACCCTGGATATTTGAAAATATTCTCTAGCTATGCATCGTATAAATAGGGACAACTTTTATTTGAAACTTTTTTCTCTACAATATAAAATAATTAATAATTATCAAAGAAACCGCGTCAGCTGGGACATCCTGTATATAATGCAATTTTTAAATATTGTTCATCAAGTGTTCATCGCTTCCAAAAATTTCGGTTGTGTTACTGGCTGTTCTAAATACTATACTGGAGATCGGCAAGAGCAGCTTTTTTCGGAGGATAGAATGAACAGGGAGATGCAAGTATGTGCATTTATAGATGCAAATCTTGCCAAATAATATTAGGAATATTTTAAAGAGACATAGGTAAATATAAGTGTTTTAAAACCCAAAAAGTCAGGAAATCTTGCCACATGATCAAGGTAAATGCCATCCACGCAAACACACTTCTAAGGTTTCGATGTACGAGCAATATTTGTGTTGTTTGCAGCGACTCGACAAATTCATCTTGGCAACCGAGAGAGAGAGGCATCGGGAAATAGAAATGGGATACTGAAAGGCTAAAATATCGCTGTGTTAATAATTGAAGAAATATCTGATAAGGTAGCAGTAAAGGAGGTAAACCAGGAAACGCATTGTAGGCAACCCTATTCTAGTGGTTCTAGGTGGTTCTAGAGGAGAAAACCAAAGGGAAGGAGATAAGGCAGGCCGAAAGTAAAATGGTAGACCTACCAAATTGACACAAAAATCTAGAAATGGACTAGCCAATCATGACACCTCTGGCTGACAAACTAGCTAGAGGTGCCAGTGAATGACCACTCGTCGGTCTAGAACCTACATGTGGGAATTCCTATGGCAGCATCAAAGCCTTTATCAGATCCGAACTTGCTGCTAGACATTGCTCCAACTGGAATGCACTTTCCGGAATGAGACACTGTAAAACTCTCGGGATCCGCCCGTATGAGACAAGCTGAGATTAGTCACAGGGATCTCAACCGGTTACTGCGCACTGAATAAACACTTGCATCGTGCATCTGTGGAGAAACTGTGGGAATGCGGAAGAAACTCCAGTCCATCTGCTTGTCGACTGCTTGACAGTGTACAGGGAGAGGTTACTTTGGGGTCGATCGTTTGGATCACCTCGGAGTAAGTAAACTAACTCTCGACCAGGTTGCGGATTTCTTTGTCCGAGTGCAACCTGGTTAAGAGCACTAAAACGGCACGGGGCACAATAAGTCTCTCTTATGGCCGAGCTTGAGCTGCGTGAGCCATTTATTTCAGGTCAGTTTTTTTAGTTTCGTTTCAAAACGAAATATTTTTAAGATATAAATACTACTGGCAGAGTAAATCAAAAAAAAAACTTTGCTAGTTGTTGATTTCATGATAATATACATATAAAAAGCTCTGTATATAATATTTAATAATAAATATTAAATTATGCTTTATATGTATATATCATCGTAAAAATTCATAATAATAACTATTATACCAACACATTTCCTGTGCGTATACACATATCCTATATTTCAAAATCTGTATACGTGTTACAATGCATATTATATTAATTACCTCAATTGTGAGATCTCAACACGTTATGTCTTTCTGTGTAAGCAAATAGCGAATTCCATAATCTCGACAGCAACTTCCGTCAACTTTCCCTAGAATTTCGCATTAACTTTGGTACGATTATAACACGGCGTATATGATAATAGCAAGACGCGCAGCATATTACGACCACCAGCAACTGTAATACAAAACACGTCCATATAATATATGTATGTATACATACAAGGAAACTTATTTAAACTAATTCAACGCGATGAACCGTCTTTAATTAAGGGAACCAGTGGAATATAATTAGACAAGATATTGATATAATTGGTTACATTTTTGTTTTGAAAGCTAAAAATTCCTTAAAATGTTTTTTTGTTATAATTAATTTGCTAATCATTATTATTATTATAGGTTATGTTTTTATTTAATTTTTTTAATAAATGAAATAGCGCTTTTGCGTAACTGGTGTCATAATATACGTATCAAGGTTCTGACTTGCTCTGATTTTCTTTTTTGTGTTTTAAAAACAAAGAGTTGATATGCATAATGAGTAAATACGATTTCCTTTATACAGAGTTCAACAAATCAGTATTAAAACGGGTCGATGGCCGCAGTGGTTAGGCGGCTGACTATTGTTGTGAGAGGACGATAAGCGCCGGGGTTCAATTCTCTGGAGGCACGGTGACATTTTTTCAGAGAGTTTAATCCCGGATCGACTTGCCATTCGCTGTTGGGAGCAAAGTGATTAAGAGCGCGGCATCATAAAAGGCGATATGATGCTGTCACAAAGCCAATTGAACACAACATACACACACAAAAACTACACCGCGAGAGTTGCAGTGATAGCCAGACAAGCGATACAGTTTACGCAGTCACTGCAACTAAGCACCCACCACATTAAAAAAAAAAATTAATTAAATCAAATCACATTTTTATGGTTGCCTGTCAAATTTAAGTTAATTTTATTTATTATTTTATGCCTTTTAAAATGTAACAACAAAAAGATAATAATTTTGCGCTAGAAATGAGGCGTCAATGAACCTTCAGCAAGATGGGTTGCAAGATTGTCGACTTCCCAACAAAATCGGTTTGGGCAAAAAATGTTTAAAGCAATTGGACATCCTTGGATGCAGATGCTGACTTTTTCTCTAAATTAAACAGACGATAAGACTTGGATACACTTCTGGGGTTCAAAAACGAAATCCACACAATAGGTGTGCAGAAGAGTAACTTATGGCTATCATTCTTTCCACGGAAGCTATAAAAGCAGATTATTTTCTTGACTAAAATCATTGCAAAAAATATCGATGTAACATATTGATGTCGAATAATATAGCTAATGCATATTGGGGGATAAAGTCTTTACGTTGTTTAGAAAGGAGTTTAATTTCAGAGTGAAAAACTGAAAGCAATTTGTGAACAGCCTAGGAATTCATTGAAACTATTTCTTACTAAGCATCGCAATTGGTTGTAGTACATTTCTAAACTATTCTGAACGATTATGTAATTATGATGCACAACTTTTTATTACTGAGCAGCGACACCAAAGACCACTCTCAATGAAGAAAACATCGAGCCAAAGAAATTTTCCGAAGCCACCGCTATGTTTCTGTGAGACTCATTGAAAAGGAAACTGGCATACCGAAAAGCACAGTCTATCGAATTTTAATCGAAAATTTGGGACAAACAGAAGAACTGTGCACGCTTCGTGCCACACACTTCGATAGGCGACCAAAAAGTTCAGCATCTTAAAAATGTCCCAAAGGAATTCGGCAAGTATGTCAGGCATTATAACTGATGGTGTTTTCAATACGAGCCAAAACAAAACGTGAAAATGCGGCATAGAAGTCACCACATGGGCCAAAAGAGTTTGTTGGTTTCCACTAAACCATTTGATACTCTGCATTACGAAATCTTGGAGGTCGTCACTTTGAGAGGTACCTGCACCAGCGGCATCACATGCGAGTAACCAAAAAAAAATCATGGAAATTAATGATATAAAATCTACAAGGATAACATTAAGTAAACGTTCTTCCTGGAGGTATTCTCGGAGCGGCTTCATTACAACAGAACGAAAAAAATGAGGTCATTTTTGTTATTATTTATGCAGGTTATTATTTATAGTGGTCATTATTCATACGAGTTATTATTCATCCGGGCTATTATTCATACTGGTCATTATTCATACAGGTCAATAGGTTGCCCTATTGTACAACTATATCACTCACTTAACGCTACAGAAGATTGAATATTTTAATTTAGGCTATGTCTACGTATATGCTTTTATACTCGTATAATGCAATGTTACACTCAGCTGGTATAGGTCTTTCACGTTAACAGACGAGTCACGTGATAAATTACGCCATAAAAGGGTTGACAAATCTACATTGCTTTGAGTCAGCTGTTAGTAGATAATCTATGAGGTTGGGTTTATGTTGTCATCTTATAAACACTCCTATTAATACCTACCTGTGTTTCAATTTATTTTATTATATACAGGGTCCTGCAATAGTGCGTCAGGCTTCCATAGCTCCTTAATGAATTAAATTAAGAATTTCATTGATTGCCGACTTATACTATATTATAGGGTGTACCTTAAGACAGTATTTTAAGTAATGGTGAACTTCCGGTTGTACCGGAAGTAGATACCAACTTTGTTATTTTAAATCGAACACCCTATATGTTATTGCACTTTTGGATTCCTAGTTAAATTTAAATCGCACTTTGTTACACATACATTAGGTAGAAGTCGCATCGTTTTTGAATTACATGACGTTTTTCAAAAAAAAATAACTGTAGCAGCGTATTCGAAATTTGGAAATATCTCCGAAACTGTGAAAGTTAGACAGATAAGGTTTTCAGTTTTCGCTTAAGCATGAAAGAGTACACGTCTTTTATTATAAAATTGTTGCGTTTAAATGACATGATTATTAAATGGGGATCTGTAATTTTCGAACTCTAAAATCATGGAGATCTTGATTTATTTAAATAGAACGGTATAGTAATTTTTACATAAATGGATGTAAAATTTAATTTTATTTCAATTTTATACAGGTATTATGGTGTCTATCTCTAATAGTTTTCGAGATATTTTCAGTTTTTTTGGCTTTTCACGACAGATGCGTATTACGAAGAAACAAAGGCGGCCATGGAAAAACAAGCATGTTGTTTATTGATACAAATTACAAAAGTGACCAACAGAACACAACAAACAAACAAAAAAATTAAAAAAAATAATAAGTAAGCGACATCTTCAATGTTAAAATAGGCTTGGAAAGTATATTTTTGAATTAACATTATAAAACAAATGTCTTCTTTTTATAGATGTTCGAACTGTCTTCCATTTTGTTGAAGGCATTTACCAATTCTGTGTGTGATAGATGCAATTCTTTGTCGCATGTTTTGTTCAGTGATTGGAGGTTCCCTATAAACCAATTCTTTTACATACCTCCATAAAAAAATCTATTTTTGTCAGGTCGTGCGACCTCGCAGGCCAAGGAACTGATTCCCCTCTTCCAATCCATCTGTTTTCATATTGATTATTTAACAGGACTCTGACTTATTTTGTGGATGTTTATAGGTAAATTTTGGATTAATCTTGGTAACTCATTTATTAAAAATTCCAAATAGATTTGACTGTTAAGGTGACCATTAAAAAAATGTGGGTCCACCACATGTTCTCCAACAATAATTCCTCCCCAAACGTTTATTGACCAGCGTTGTTGGCGATCTATTTCAATAACTATTCTTGGATTTTCGACAGAATAATAATGATAATTATGTCTGTTGACGCATCCACTATTGTGAAAAGTTGCTTCGTCAGAAAAAAAGTACGTTCATAAAGAAAAATTGATTTTCTTGAACACGCAATTGTGCCCGCGTACAAAACTCTGCCCTCCTCTAAAAGTCATTTTCACACAGAGCCTGGTGCAACTGAATGTGGTACGCATGAAAATGATGTTTCTTTAGAATTCTTTGGACGGACCTCTCACTTATTCCAACCTCTTGCCCTACACTTGCTTGACTAGTATTTGGATTTTCAGTTTCTGTTAATAAACCTGCCAACTCATTTTCGTCATTTGCTGCTGTCTTTGTTCTTTCTGTGTTCTTTTGTAGTTAACGCTTCCTGTTTCAACAAAGCGCTCAAGAAGTCTGGTAAAACTGATGGCTTCTGGATGTCGCCTTTCAGGAAACTGAGTCGCATAAATTCTACTAACAAAAACAGTTTTTCTCACTTTCACCCTACACAAAAATCATATCAATGAGTTCTTCTCTTGAATACTTCATTTCTTTTTAATAAAATATTACCTGCTTAAGTACACACACTTATTTCAGGCAGGAAATGTCAAAATTTGTATCAATAAATAACATGTTTGTTTTTCTATAGCGGCCTTTGATTCTTCATAATACGCATCAGTCGTGGAAATCCGAAAATACCGGAAATATCTCGAAAACCGTTACAGATAGACACCATAACACCTGTATAAAATTGAAATAAAATTTCATTTACATCCATTTATGTAAAAATTACTATACCGTTCTATTTAAAAAAATCAAGATCTCCATGATTTTAGAGTTCGAAAATTACAGATCCCTATTTAATAATCATGTAATTTAAACGCAACAATTTTCGAATAACAGACGTGTACTCCTTCATGCTTAAGCGAAAACTGAAAACTCCATCTGTCTAACTTTCACAGTTTCGGAGATATTTCCAAATTTCGAATACGCTGCTACAGTTATTTTTTTCGAAAAACGTCATGTAATTTAAAAACGATGCGACTTCTACCTAATGTATGTGTAACACAGTGCCATTTAAATTTAACTAGGAATCCAAAACTGCAATGATATATAGGGTGTTCCATTTAAAATAACAAAGTTGGTATCTACTTCCGGTACAATCGCAAGTTCACCATTACCGAAAATATTTTCTTAAGGTACACCCTATAATATAGTATAAGTCGGCAATGAATGAAATTCTTAAGTTAATTCGTGAAGGAGCTATGGAAGCCTGACGCACTATTGCAGGACCCTGTATATAAGAAATACAAATAAAATAAAAATAGATATATAAATTTATTTATTTTAGAGTAGATTTTAGACCTATCAAGAAATACACAGAAAATGTATAGACATCTTAAAGATTAAAGAGTTTGTAACATTGTGGAAAGAACAAAAACAATATTAATATGAAATATTAGTCATCATTTACACTGTCTTTTGAATCAGACTCATTTATGTACATTGATTATAAATGGTAAAATGTCTTGCCCTTCGAAACCCACTTCCCTATCCCACCATTTTTTAATTTCATTTTCGCAATGGTCAATGCTGTCAGCCCAAATGTCAGGGGCTACTTGAAATGAAATGCAATTATTGAATAAAATAAATATATATGTACTAACCGTCTAAGTAAATCCAATAATTGTATTTTAAAGGCAGTTTTGCAATATTATTATTGGTCAGCCATGTTTGAATATCATTTTTATTAAAAGACGATGATGTCCATTATTATCCTGTTCTTGTTCGAAATATCTTCGCTTGTTTACCTAGTGGTTTGGGCATGATTAAGTTGTGATAACAACTGATCTCGGAACTTACAAACTCGCAACTTACAAATATGAACTCGTTTAAACAACTAATCGAATTATTTGACAGTGACAGAAATAAAAATGTCAGAATCCGAGCTGGCTCAGTTTTTAATATAGTCACTAAGTCGAGAGAATTACTGGAATTACTTGGTGTTATTGTAATCTAAATGACACTCTGTGTGAAGTAACTGTATATCACGTGACTCGTCTATTAACGTGAAAGACCTATAGTAAGCTGACTCTGCTGCTCTTTGGAATAAAATATTGAACTCAAGGTATTTCTCTATCTAATCGTGTCCGGATATCTTTGAAGCTCACTGTACAAGGCGGTTCTGTTTACAGATGGCTGTTCAGTAGTTGTTAGAACTAACGAGTCGTTAACAAGCAACTCTGGAGGAGTTTGAGTCTCGACACATAACCTAAATCTTAATATTAAAAAGACCAAGATGATGACTTTCAGCTATTTTAAACAAAATCCAAAATAGTCAACATATAAAAGTGAATTAGTTGCCACCGTCGATCAAGTGGAGTTTCTGGGGATAACACTGAACTGTCATTTAAACTAGAAAAGTCATATTAACGAGTTGAGAACAAAACTCCTCAATGGACGTTAGGGCTGCAATATGGCTTCAATCTCATTTTGTGGAATGGCAAATCAAAAATTGATAAATAAAAATAAAAAAAAATCAGTATTCAAGTATTATGCGAAACTACTTACGCATATCTAGCACAAATGCTATGCAGACAAACTGAAATGTTATTCGGAAATGAACGGTTCTTGTTTGGAGCGTATTAAATGCATTCGAACCAGCGGTCGCTAAAAAAAAATAACGACTTTTGTACATAATTGTCATTATCTAATTGTGTCAGCTTCCGATATATTGAGTGATTAGTTTCTACGTTAACCTTGAAGGAATTTATTGCAAGAGGTTGCATTGTAAAATGCATTTTTATCTCCTTGTAATATACATTGATGTATTACCCAATATACAGGCATTAACTATTATGAATACAAGAGTGAGCCACCGCGACATGATCGACCGATTGCACCACTTATCCTGTGGTACCAATATTGTACAGATCTGCAATATGCACAAAATACAAAGAATTTTACATCAAAATGCATATCTCTACTTAATTATATTATTACCAAAGAGAGTCGATTATAAGTGTGGGCATTTCATAATAGACGCCGTGTGGATAATTTGAAAGTTAATTTTTAAGCTGTTTACATTATTCGTACACTTCTGTATATCCGACGAGGCTACTGAAGCGTATCAGCAAACTGCGTACATTTGCATTACACACTTTTATCATGCACACACACATACAAACGTCACCGAATGATCTCTTTTGATTGTGTCAAAAATCCGCCTCATTTTCTTACCCGCCGAAAATATCCAATTTCAAAGGTAGTACACACAGCTATAATTATAATCCGGAAAACGTTCATTACAATCTTAGCTCTAGATATGTGTCGGAGTACATGTGTCCATGATCGTGTGCCGTAAGAACCATTATCTTATTTTGTACTAATAACGTACCACACACAAACACATACATCTACGTGGAAAGACACACGCACACATGCAGAGATTCAGCGCTTTCAAATTAATCCAAGCATGTGTTCGTGTAAAATGTATCAGCAACGGGTGGTGTAGTTTTTTTACACAATTTTTAGTGAGCGTTTCCCTATCCATAACTTCAGTATAAAAGAAGGATACTTCTGCAGAAGGAATCAGTACAGATCGAAAGTTCTCTTAGTGAATACATCCCACATACACACACACACGTCGACCGAAGAAGAAGACCACCACACATACACACAAGTGAAAATACATCGAATATCAACAAGAAAGAAGAAATGGCATCCAAGGTGCGTTTTCCCCTTAAAAAATCGCGATGACTCGCCGCACGCAAGTTAATTTAGTGGAAGATTAATTAAAAACAAAAAAAAAAGAAAAAATAATAGTGGTGCTAAGCGACTCCCTTGGGGGACTCCAGATTTATAAAATTTTAAATTAGTGCTGTTTTATATGGATTACGCTTTATCAGTGATAGCTTTACGGAGATATAATTATAATTTTATTTTTTTCTTTTTCATTTTAGATCGTACTTCTTTGCGCTGTCTTAGCCCTCGCTCACGCCGGCCATATCGGTATTGGAGGTGGTGATTTGGGGGGAGGATATGGAGGCGATTTGGGTGGAGGATATGGAGGCGATTTGGGTGGATATGGAGGTGGCGGTCATGGAGATGCTTCTTCGCATGCTAACGGAAATTTGATTGCCTTAGGAGGTGGACACGGTGGAGTTAGTCACGATGAAGGGTTCCACTCCTACGTAAGTGTTATTATCTCTTCTGGAGAAGCAGTTATATAATTTCTTCTTCTCTTTCCTTGTCGTTCTTTCTGTGTGTGTTTCCTATTCATCATTTCCTGCTCCTTACTTGTTTCTATCTTTATCTTCCTACTTACCATTATCTTCTTCTACATCTTGCTACTTGTTCTTTCCTTCCTGGATTCCGGCTTCTGGTTTTGTTTCACGTCGTCCATGTTTCTTCACCATCATGATCGAGTGTTACTGTCCTATTCTGCCATTTGCTTACTTCTTCCCCTTACTTTCTTCTACTTCTTCAGTTATTCTTTTTTCTTTATATTCTTATTTCAATAACTTCTGTTTTGTCATTCTTTTTTTCAGCACTTATTCACTCTTTCGTTCTTCTACGTCTTGCTTTTGTGCTTCTTCTTTTTCTTGGATCTTCTTCCTATTTTTGTCCTTTGCAAATCCTTCTTATTTTATTCCACCTTCCTATTTTCCCTTTTCTTCTTCTTCGCTTCCCACCTTGCTGTCTTTCATTTATTTTCCCAGTTCCCTTCTCGTTTTCTCTGCGTCACAGTCTTCTATTTATTCTTGTTCCTCTTATTCTCATTTTCCTTTATCAGCTCTTATTTCTTCTGGCATTCTTTCCTTTCCATGCTTACAGTTTCTTCATTCTTGTCTTAGGTATTCTGTGTGTCTTGTGCTTCTTCTCTCTGCTATTCCTTTTCTCTATGTTGATCTCCTTCTTCTCACCACTATCATCATATTTTTGTTCATTTCCCGTCTTCTGTTTTCTTCTTCTTTGTTCCATATTTCTCGCTTCTTCTTCCCATTCCTTAAACTACTGTTTTGCGTCCCACCCTCCTCCCTTTATTTCTTCTCCATTACCTTGCTATTTTTTACCCTGTTCTAATTATTATTCTTTTGATTATTACTTTCTTTCTACTTCCTACTGGCCTGTTTTGTTTTTGTTTGACAGTTTTTTCATTTTATCCAATCTTTCCTTCTCTTTCTGTCTTAATTTTTTGATGGTACCAGTAGAGGTTGGTATGTATTTCTTTGATTTTGAGATAAAAAAGTTTTAATTTTCAAATTTTGAATTTAAAATTTGGTACAACTCTCGATTAAGATTCCACTATTCATAATGTATTCTACTAAAGTATATATTATGTATGGTAATATTATTTCAGAGACGTCCTATATTGCTAGCCATAACAGCCTACATAATGTTACATATGCAATTTACGACTGTTACACAAAGCTAAGTAATAGCTTCTTGAATACGCACGATATATTTTCAAATTAGAAAACTTTCAAGCGGACTAGCGACAGTTTCACCGAGTTTACGAGTACAATAAGTGTTAAATTTCATTTAAATACCGCTAGAATTGTCTTCCGCATTTGGAGGCCGACAGTTAAATAAAATAATGGTTATTTACAATTGTAATGGAGTTATATAGAATAGCATTTGTCGTATTATACTTCTTAGAGTGATTGAATAAGATGAATTAATTGGATCCTGTAGGCTAGATAATTGATTAGGTTTCGGAAAACTTCACTTTACCCTTTATGTGTAGGTTGGTATGTTTTTATTATGTTAGCAACTTATTTTGCTGACCCCAAAATATCATATTGGTCCAGGTCGACGGAGGATCCATTTTGTAAAGAAGCTCTGCAACACGATTACGAAGTCTGTCTTGCATAGCCAACTGGAAAAGTTGACTTTTTATGTTACCCAGAACTAACTTGAATTACCCTCTTCAAAAAGTGTCACAAACTTTACCAAAAAAAAACGCTACAATGAACGTTTAAACGTTTCAAAATGAAGGTTCTGTCCTAAAGTTTGTGACAATTTTTTTCACACACTTGTATGAACATATGTGTATGAGGCCTTCATAAAAGCTGTTTTGGTTGCTCATTTTCAGAAATCAAGAGATGATATTGGATTCCTATTATTTTCTTCTCACTTTTGAATGACCTTCTACAGTATATGTCTTGAATAATATCTATATTGTTTCTTTCTTAGTATAAAACGATCATTCAGGTAGTTCTACCCTCTATCAAGCAGATATTTTATGAATTCTGATAATAAATCAGTTAAGTCCATTACTACCATTTGATGTAGGACTGTGGGTGTTGAGGCAATCTCGGTGGGCTTCTTAGAAGCCGCATCTCTCTCTCTAATTATTTAACTGATACATCTTACATCATCTTATATAGTACATCTCCTTCATTTTTTGTTGGTCCTTTAAACGTTAATAGAATAAATACTGAAAAATCTTTCTTTGGTACGTGGCTACATCCATCTTACCTGATTTTGCCTAACAGAATTTGAATGCACCAGATGTAATTTTAATTGTTGTGGATTGCCTTGAAATGAACTTGATTCTTGCTGATTCTAATAGATTCCAGGACCAACCTCTTTGTAGTAGAAACTAAGACACAATGCACATATTTTCGAAATGGTACTCAACTGTATTTTGTCCTGATCTATGACAGAAAGCATAGATGAACAACAAACCTGCTCGATAATCCCGAAATTCGCTCAATGTTATCCAACTAATGAAATGTTCTTCTAGAAGACAAGAATCTCAGCAAACATATTATCTATGTTGTCTAATATACCCAAAGCACTAGCCAATCTTTTACTCTTGCTTTTATGATTACTAACATTATAATAAACTATTAAAGTTCGTATAAACTTTTAGCCATCAACAATTAAATGATTCCTTAGCACAAGATTGGGTAACAAATAAATACTGTTGTCCTTTAAATAAATCACGTTGTTCTCTCATCTATTTCGCGATTAATTAGATGCGGGGGGTTGGCAAGTTTGTTTGGACTTCAAGTCCATCACACAGCAGGCTGTCCCCTGTTGGTATTTCCAGTTTATTCTTCTATCTCTTGGGGGGAGGGGAGTTTGGAATCTTGTTGAAAAATCAACAATTATCATTGCTTACCTTGCACAACTTTTTTGGGTGATACATCACTAACTAGTGACCAGTAAATAAAACTATGATAGTCCTTGAAGCTCAATAAGTATTTAGTCGTACTTGTTGAATTAAAAAACTTGCTTGTCTTTGATTTGGGATATTAATCCACTGTAAGCTTTTTGTTGAGCCTTCTACTCTTACGGACTTCTTGATACGACCACCCCGAAAGATTCTGGTTTATTTCACACTGCTACGGTCTAGATTCTCTAAATCAAACTTTTGAACGCCAACATATACCTAATGCAAAGTTTGCTTAAACTCCAAACTGCAAGCCCCTAGAACATTTAGTGCTGCTTCACTCTATACTTACTTCTGTATTTGGCTTAGATCCAACCACGTACTAACGTATAGACCAGGAGGTTGTTTAATTTTGTCGTATTTCCTTATTCTTGTGGGATTTGAAGATGGCCTGCAGCAGGACTTGTCCTAGCTTGTCTTTAACTGTAAATTTGGCCACCATAATCATAACCAAGCAGATCCAAACGATCATTTTAGGGTACAGCCTCTAAATTATCCAAAAGAGATGATAGCAAGTCCATAGTGCTATTCTGACTCTATAAGATATGATGTAGAGGTTACATCTCTAAAAAACTGATCGAAACTGATGTGCTTTTAGTTAATTGTTTAATATCCCAAAAAAACTGTATTTTCTAAACGGTTCCTTTTTGAATGATAACTAGGCCAATCCTATACATTTGAAATAAAATCCACAATTGTGTTACACACTGTAGATCTTGCTTTAATACCGTTAAATCGCAATTATATTATAAATAACAGGAACAAAATGTTCATAATAACTTTGAAGCAAAAAAGTCGACACTTTTTACTTGCATTTTAATAAATATAAATGCTTTCGGATTTAATTTCTATATAGCTGCGTTTTTATCAATTTATTGCTATAATTTATTAAATTGCTTTTTTATGGGAGATTGCCCCGGTTTGATATCATTTTCTCCATTAAACCTCATTGTTTTATTACTAACATCTGGATCAGATTTTTCCGTTAGAATAGAAAATAATACGGGAAGTGCTTATTTTAAAACAATTACAGAATAAAATGCACGTATAAGTAATTGTAACTACCGCCATAATACCTGTGCTTAGTGAAGTGTAATACACTCTTGGACTTGTTAATGTTAATCTATATGTTAATAATATGGGGAAATTCTCTACTCATGTATATGATTAAATTCAGTATTGTAGAAATTACATTAAATACAACATTGCATATGAGTTCCATAAGCTTTAATTTATATTCGCGGTTCGAATCGACCAAAATAAAAACGCTCTCTTTTTTTCCTTTTTAAATTTTATGCTAAATCGGTGAATTAATGTTTGTTTTATCCGTACACCGGTGATTTGTTATGGGTTATGAAATCGCGAAAGAAAATCGCGTTTCTTATCCGTGACCGGGAAGAAATAATGATAAGCAAGTGAAATTATAATTTAAAATAAAAGTGAAAATATTATTAATTATTGGATATGGTAGAATTTGAAGCATTTAAGGAATTTAATCTATTTGAGTTTTATTTAATGTACTTCCACCTGGTATATTTTTGCGATGACATTGCCATCTATCACCACCTTACTTTAGTCCAACTTCATGATTGGGTGCTTGCATAACGATTCATCCTGCTGATGCTTCGTAGTGACGACAATAACCTAAAATATGTTAATCGATTTTGTAATCCTACTGGAATGTACTTGCGAAGATCCGTCCAAAAAAGAAGACTTCACAAGGTAGTCACATCCATCGCATGGACCTAACAAACTCTCCTCCTGTGTAGAAACTGTGGAAGTGCGGAAGAAACTCCACTCCATCCCCTTGCTAACTGCCCAACAGCGAATAGAGAGAGGCGGTGGTTGAGTGGATGAAACGGCATGAGGGCATGGTTTTCTTATTCTATTCCTAATCTGTAGTGATCATGCAAAGACAAGGAACATAGGGACATATTCTCCCCACATCATGTTTAATAGCTTTTGGATTTCTGCAAGTTTTTGGCTGTTATTATGGATGGTACATCTGTCATCAGCAGTATAGCCTTTTTGTCTGTTTCTCTCTCCTTGTGGTCAATAAATTTTGGCCAGTTTCGTTCCATATTATATGTTCAATTTCACACTACTCTCACAATTGGCCAACACAATCTTCTATGATTAATTAACGTAATCACGTAATTCTACGCTGGTAAAAGTCGCCGCAATCTTGGATTTATACAAACGCTTGTTTCGTCTTCATTTTAATTAGAATTTAGCCCATTCCAAAGTTGAAAATCATTAAAGGTTTTCCTTATAAAGTCTAGCTTATCCATTGATTAATAGCTGTGGTGTTTGCTTCAACAAACCCTTGACAAAACCTTGACAAAATTTCAGTGGTACGAACCAGCTTTTTCTTCCTTTTATCAACACCAATAGCTTTGGATCTACCTAAAGGACAGTCTGTTTTTTTCTTCCTCTTGAATGAAATGTAATAGTAAAGTCCAAGCTTGTGGTACATTTAACAAAATTGACGATTCTGTTTGGATCTTCCCAAACTACCTTTGTAGACTTTCTATTGAATATTATTACTGGATAACTGGAGGTGGTGGCACAATAATATTAAGCAGATTTTAGCAAAATTTTTCTCATTTCCTATCTCAATGTTTCGATTGAATTGATGCATTCCATCCATTTTTAGACTTTTCTTGTAGTGTCCTATGCTGAGCTCTGTTGATATCAATTTCATGCCCATAATCAAGAAATCCAAACATTTGTATCCACACCAACTTCTAAATTAATTGAAATCCTTTCTTTGGATGATGCTAGCCTAGACCATAACTGATTAAGGCAATGTTATTATTTTGTTTGCCCACAATCTGGATAGGATGTTTTGTCTCCTTTCGAATATAACTTGAATATGGACACCTCAACAATCTGGTGATCAATGAGCAAATCTTTTTATTAACAATCTTTCCTCTGCTCGTTTTTCAGAACATAACTCGATTGAAAATGCATGAAATGCTTGCTGATTTTGATGTCTATATATTTATAAAATATTTGCTGGGAACAAAGCCTTAATAAACATCAGTTGGCAATTCCTTAAACCTGAACCTGAAACTGTGTTGGAATTTTCATCATTTTTGCAAAGATGCAAGTGCAATCTTTTTCAGTTACAGATAGAGCTTTCTAAGCTGACGTTCCTCTAAGAAGTACAGTCTAAACGATGACGCTAGGTGTGAACCTGCACCAATCACTGTAAAATCTTTATTTTACAATTTGAAGAAATCTCTTGTCTATAACAGTTACAAACATGGCCACACTTCTCTGGTCTCTGTCTGAAGTCTTCTTCTTATCCAAAATTATCCTTCTACATTATTCTATTTTTTCTAAAAGAATGGAGCGACTTTATCTACATTTTCTGTTGACCAGATACAGCACTTTTAACATTTCAATCCAAACCAATACTTGCAAGGAAGCAATTGCATGTTTCTGGCTATGATCTGAGTTTTCTGACGAAGGTTGCGTTCTTGAGTTGCACACTTTGGAGAGACTTGCCAGTATCACTGTCTCTGGACCAGTAATGCTCAGTAATATTTAAGACCCACACAGGATGCAACTTTCTGACACTGTCTTTTTTGACACTTTATTTACATCTTCAAAATTTGCATCGCTGGTTGTTAACGGTATTTATAAGTTTATCGAAAGAAAATCTGGGGTGGGGGTTGAAATGGATTTCGTCTACAAATAATTTTTTCTTCTTATTATTTTCAGGCTTATCCTAAATACGAATTCAAATACGGAGTCTCCGACGGTCATACTGGCGATCACAAAGAACAAGAAGAAGTTCGCGACGGCGACGTTGTCAAAGGTTCCTACTCGTTGACAGAACCCGATGGTACCATCCGTACCGTTCATTACACGGCCGATAAGCATAACGGTTTCAACGCGATAGTCTCCAGATCGGGTCATGCCGTCCATCCACAGGTTTACGGCCATGGTGGTCACGGACATTGAGATCGCATCAGATTTACGACCAGATGTTTCATCATTCATCATATCTCATTCTAAATACCATGTATTGTTCACCTAAGTTATACTTACGTGTTTTTATTTTATAATTTCTCTGACCTTTATACCTTTGCTGTCCTGTGTGTCTTTCATCTTACTATAAAAAATGTATTTATTATATTAATAAAGTGATATGTACATAGAAAAAGCGAAACGACGTCTTTTTTATTTAATTTAAATCTATATTATAAAGACATATTATTTGTTACAGCTGACCATTAAATAACCGTTTTGCATTAATTCTAAAGCTCTGCGGCCAGTGAGTAATATCAGGAGATTTGTTTACACAATATTTGCCTTGTCATCGTTGCTCGTTACGTAGTCGGTACGGTCATTTAGAGGAGCTCTCAAGCGTGACAATGTACCCACCAGGATAGCTGTCGTTTATCGGCCGGTTATCGTTTGCTCAATTAACCGCATCTCGTAGCACGTTTCACCGCACTCGAATTTCGCCTTCAAACGTTTCCTTTCTTTCTTTGTAATTTCTTTCATCTCCGCTATAAGCATCTGTTAGCATTTGAGTTTCATCGCGGCGATCAACATCCTACGTTAACCTCTTTATATTGCCGGCAAAATATAACTTCAAATTAAGTTAGGAAGTGCTTTCTTTAAAACTAGAAGTCCAAAAATTGGAGACAAATAATGCTGGTAGATAGCAGTATCATCGGGGTTATTACAAAATTAATTAAGAACCTCCGGTTATTAATCCACCAAGAAAATTGTCTTCCAAAAATATATTAATACATCAAGTGCATCAGATGACAAGGAATACCACTACAGACAAATACAAACCCTTTTGCTCACACAGGAGCCTTTTCAAAATCAAGTGGATAGTATTCTGTTACAACCGGAGAAAATGTGATTTCGACGAGATGGTATTGCAGCTCGTCATAGCGATACAAAACGACGTACATCGTGAAATTTTTTTTTGAATTTAGAAATGCAACATTATAATAACTTAACACAGCTGGGGGTTTGGGGTGACATAGGTCAATTGGAAGATAAATGACAAAGAAACTAGACATAGATATACATAGACTTATGGTACTGGCTTCGAATCGTGGTGGTGACGTTGTTTGGACATAATTAAGAGCCCAACATTATTTATGACGAGGTAATGGGGGTAAAAAAGCCATGGAAACACATTTACACACAAAATATATACAGTAAGGGCTGCAGCGAACCCAATACAAACGTGTCTCCTCTTCCTTTGCAAAGCCTAAAAGATAATATTTTGTAAGGATCTTTCTTAATACAAGCAATTATGCAACAAATTGTCATCATTTTCTTCTTTCCTTAAAGATATCATATTTTCAGTTTTCACTATTTTAGCTTATTCATCTTCAGCATCAGAAATTACAGACGCCATTTTGGCTTCAGAAAACTGAGGATTAGCAAGTGTTATTGATTGTCCTGCGAGTACATTTAAGTTCCTTTTTAATATCAGTATAAATGATTGCGTTAATGCCTCTGCAAATAAATTCAATCCTTGGCAGAGGTGGAAGATTGAAAAAAGGAAATATCGGTGGGTTGGCATTTGTGAGTAGACTTAGGTGGTAAAAATCTTAGAAATTAGATTACTCTATCAACATATCTAACTCACAGAGCTTGCTACATTATTTTGGTATATTATTACCTTCCTTTCTTTGCAAATATGCCAAAGCTATTCTATAATCTTTGATTATATCCCAGCAAATCACTCTCTGACCATCCATCACATGTGCTAAGTGGTTCATTCTGGATAAAGGCTTACTAGAAATTTCTCTTCTTGCAGTGGCGTCACTGATAGATAGCTTAATCAGTTTTGAACCTTGAAGACCCTTGAAGAAGGTGTCCACAACCGCTTCATCATGAAAAATAAATAACCTTTAAATTTCTTCTTCTGGAGAAGTTTAAAACAAAAACACGATTTATATGTTCTAGAATAAATTGACCCAGGCTGCATGTCGCCAGCCCCCCTCCCCATAACCGAATTTTAAAATTCTTTCTGGACTAAGGTTTTGTACCCATTTTGTACCGTTTTGTACCAAACATTAAAAATTTTGTACTTCGCCCATTTAGATGGGATGTTTGGTTTGTGGTACAAAACGGTACAAAACTAATACAATACGATGGCATAAGTGGCATTTTGAAATTCCGGCATGGGGGAGGCTGGCATGTCCTTGCTCCCTCCCCTTCCCCCTCCACCCCCCATCTAAAATTGAGTATATCTTCTAAACGAACGAGGTACAAAATTTTTAATGTTTGCTACAAAATGGTTACAAAACTTTAGTCCAGAAAGAATTTTAAAATTCGGTTATGGGGAGGGAGAGGAGGGGAGCGGGCTAGCGACGGGCAGCCATTCATCTATAGTTTATCATTGTTTTATCGACGTCAATTTGACGTTATATCAGGAAATGAAAGTTAATTATGTCCGTTTTGGGACAAAACTTTGCTTTCAAAATAGAAATGTGAATGATTAATAATAATATATTTATTTATTACACACCACGAAAAAAAATATATACAACATGCTAGGTAATTAAATACCTGCTAACTGCATAGTAATACTTAAGTGTAAAATAGTAAAAAGAAAAGCAAAAAGTATAAAAAAAGTGTAGTAGACTTAATGCAGAAGATAATTATGCAGTTTGTGAAGTTTTCTCGATATTAAGATTAATTATTTTACTAATTCCAAGACAATTTGATTTATTAAACAAGTAATAAAGTTGTGTAAATGTGTGTGTCATTTCAGTTATTCTTCTTTGAAGTGTAGGAGTGTGTAGAGCAAGGGACCCAGAAGTGAACCCTGAGGGACACCACTGGGAGCAAATAAAGTATTAGATGTTAACACATTGAGAAAAATATAAACGATTAAATCAATGCAAAATGCATCAATCATATGTGGGGCTAGCACATAGTAATCATTTGGGGCAACAATATAACAAACCAATTTGGCATTTAATGGGGTCAAAATATGCTATCAAATTATTATGAATGTTAATAACTTCTTAAACGATACCTTTTTTTCCTATCATCGTGGTCATTTATTTTGTTTGGCGACCAGTCGAGAAAATCAGCTTCTGTATCCGTTTCCGAAAATGGTGATGCAGTTCCTGATTTGATTCTGTCAGACCGTCGAATTGGACTAAAAAGAATATCTAGGGCACTGAATATGTTATATGAACATGTCCATTATATAGTTCTGCAAGTTGATCAGAAGCATGCAATAGTAAAAGCATCAAGTTCGATCTGTGCCCTGTTTGAAAATGATGCAGACTTCTTAAGCCGTATTGTTACTAGGGATGACTCTTGGGTACATATCTATGACCCAGAAGCAAGGCAACAATCGTTGGTTATCTTCAGTCTGGTTCTCAAAAGCCTAAGAAGTTTCATGTTCAAAAATCTGCTGAAAAGTTCTTCGTTGAGTTTTTGTGGATTGCTAAATAATTTGTATTTCGGATTCAAATTACTCGCCAGATTTGGCCCCTCTTATTCGCCAGATCTGGCTCCGTTTGACTGTCATGTCTTTCCTCAACTGAAATCTGAAACTGTAATGTTTCGGGGGTCGTAAATTTTCTTCCAACGAAGTAATGATAAAAGGTGTGATGGCCTGGTTTGCAGAGCAAGATAAAAAATTCTGTTTGAAAGGTCTAGAGACGTTGCAGATTCATTCTAATAAATGTACCCAATTAAGAGGAGAGTATGTTGGATAATACAATGTTTTGAACTGCAAGCATGTGAAACAGATCACTTGTGGAATCTAATGATTCTATTACCTTACATGACACGATCATAATAAAATCCCAAAGAATTTAGTGTCTGTTGTTACTTTCCCTGTGTGGTCTTTTCCTTTCCTTTAATAAACGTTAATTTATGTATCTATGGAGGTCATTATAATAATATATTCGCAATATTAATGTATTTATTATATGTATATATGTACTAAAACCCCTCGTTATACGGCCATTATATAGCATAACTTTAACTTGCATCGCATCGTACGATTCATAAAACTTTTGCATATGATTACTTAACATCTAAAGGAAATCAGGAAATGAAGGAACTGTTAATAAAAGAGTCACTGTCCGTTACGCTCGATAGATTTGCGCTCGATAATCTCGCTGACTAGTCAAAAATCACAAGTTATACAAGTAACAAACGTTAAAATGTCATAAATTTAATAGGAGTACCGATTATTACGATTGTTTATGTAATGCTCCTCGTGGGTGGATAACTAATTAAATTATTTATACATAAACTCTTCCTCTAATTTAAAACACAATTTCTAAATCCAACAGGAAAAATATCAAACTGTCAATCACTGTTAAACCTGATCTCGGTTGACCACCATAACTAGACGCATTTAAATTCAACTCAAGTATCAATTAAATTGCTTTTATTGAATATATAATGGACGAGAGATATTTCGGTTTTAACATAAAATCATAAGGTAACAAACCTTTTTTTGCTTCAGTTTCCAATCGTTTGTGCAATATTGTAAGCTGTTAAGGAGAAAAAAAAAATTCCTGCTATTATGTCATTGTTCAGAGCCGCAAACGACTTGTGCAGGTTAAATTAACGCACGAACTGTTGTTCTAATTCGCATTTTTTGTATGATAAAATTCCGATATAAAAGAAGGTTCGAGCAAATCCCGAAAATCAGTTCGATATAATCGCTTGTTGGGCTGGTTCAAGAGAAAACATGGCGTTTAAGGTGTGTGTTATTTTGCCTTCTGTGTGGAATAGTGTTCAACGATTAAACGATTTAAAAAGTGAATCATCTAACCGAATTGGTTTTGGGAAAACTGTACTCCCAAAAACAGTTCTTTTACCGTGGATTGTGTGGATCTCAAAAATCTTCTTCCAAATTTTGGTTTTGTCTATATTTCGTCTAATTTTGACGTTTCTCTAAACTTGCAGATCATAGTTTTCTGCGCAATTCTTGTACTGTGCCATGGATATGGAGGTGGTGGCGGAGGTGGACACGGCGGAGGTGGAGGTGGTGGAGGACATGGTGGAGGAGGAGGTGGTGGTGGACATGGTGGTGGTGGACACGGAGGTTCTTCATATGCTAACGTACATCTCGATGCACATGGCGGTGGTCACGGTGGTGGAGGTGGCAAAGATGATGGACATGACTATTATGTAAGTAACGTTAAGTCATAGAACTACATGCAGTATGTTGTAAAGAAATTACTGGAAATTTCCCAATTGCTATACTTTTTACCCCGTCCCAGCCAAACAATAAAGAGAGTTCCCTGTTGATTTTTCACCTAGAACAGCAATGAAACTACGTCAATGAAATCTTCGTTTTTCTTGGTTTTCAAGGTCATGGCTTCTTTTCTGACGAATGGATTCCAAATGTATACTTTATTTTTATTGAGAAAAGAAGGTATTCTCTTAAAGTATTTGCAGGCTATCCTGTCACATTTTTTTTAAACTCTGATAAGTTTTGGAACATTTTCGCAAATCGAATCTATGCTTGTTCTTTTGCGACCTACCTTCACAATATATAGTAATCACTAACGAAGTTGTTACTTTGATAGTGTTTCCTGTCACATATTTTTTAAATTCTGACAAGTTTTGGAACGGTTCCACGTTTCAATAAAACATAACTTCACTTCAGTGCATAGCTTCCAAATTCGAGTCAGTACTTTTTCTTTCGAGACTTGCCTTCAGTGTGCACAAACATGTAATGACCACTTTCCATTTTTTTCCATAATTGTAAGTTTAACGCTCTCTTAACTCTTAGCTTTTTTTTTTTTTGACGAAGTCGTGTCATGTTTATTTCAGATCCACTAGAATTCTTGGAAATGCTTCCTAATGTGTGCTGGATTCATACGTTTTGTCCAATCAGTTTAGTTAATGTCCGATTTCAGATTTTTTGTTTTCTGCGAGGATGTTAATTAAAGAGTCAAGAGAAAGCAAGTCCTCACTTCTTTATAAGTTTGATCTTCAGACGATCAAGTACCAAAAAAAAAAGATTTGATATTAATAACGAGCATCTGCGAAAGCAACGGATTCCCTAGCGAGCATATACGAGTATAGTTCAAAATGTTCCTAACTTTTTTATCCCTCTTTATATCTCACCCTCTCCACCCCCTCCCCTAGTCTTATTTACTTCAAAAAGCAAAGAAATTTGTCATTACGCCCATCTTATTGTCAACTGTTTTCATTTTGCAACTCGTAAAAGTGAGCCATTCCAAAAGGAGGCCACTACCATCTATGGCTTCCATTGATAGGGCCATCTGGGTTAAAGTTTTCTGAATTTTTCTAAATCCCAACATTTTCTGCCTTGTCTACAAATATTTCTTTAATTTAAATGAGTCATGGCATCATTTTCCATAACTTAGTGCAAATGATACATCTCGCTTGGGGTGTGGCAGTCTCCTGACTGTCTGTATTTCAGATCTTCAGTGCAAGAATTTTCTTCAGCTTTATTTCATAAGTTGCGGTAGTTAATTAACTTCCTGGGATTTGTATGCTAATTGGTCGTACTTGGAATTTTCATATTCATTTAATGCTCTAACAACCCAAGAACCTCAACTGGCTATAGATCTCAGCACATTGGTGGTCCACTCTCTACTTGAAGGCTTCTTTTTCCCGAGTCTTTGCTAAATTGACATTGGTTACATAATTTATTTGAGGTCCCATATGCAAGAGGACAAAGGAAAGGTTGTTGTTATTAAAATTAAACAGTTCTGCATTAGCTTTAGCTGAAACTTTCATCTGTCCTTGAGGTTTTGACAGTAATCTATTCAGAATCCCAGTTAGTGCAAAACCACTACTGGCATTGACATCATCTACACACCATGATTTATGTGAATGTGGTTTATAGATGCAACGATGTAATTTTTTTTTTAACTTTAAAGACCAAAACAGTAATGACAAATTAGTGTAATTATTAAACGAACTCGAATTATTATTACATAAGCTCTCCTGAATCACTCTGTAGATATATCTACCTACCAATTACAATTCAGAAAAGCAAGAGCCATTCACAAAAAAGAACGCATTACATGTAATTGTAACGCTCTGTTTCTCGCATTGATATACCGTACATAAGAAGCAACTACCGCGTTGAGACGTGACATTTTGAATGATGTGTTTCTTAAAGTGAAACCGACATAATATTCATTGATTAGTTTGGTCGTCTATTTTTAGATCCGAATATCAATCTATTACATAATTCCAACAATTTTATTTAGTTTCGACTTATTTCTTGTTTATTTTTTTATTATTTATTTTGTTTTGGTGTAGGCACACCCCAAATATCACTTCGAATATGGCGTCCAAGACCACAAAACCGGCGATAATCACGCTCAACATGAAGAACGCGATGGTGACAAGGTTAAAGGCTTTTACACATTAAAGGAAGCTGATGGTACGACTCGAACCGTCCACTACGAAGCTGATAAACATAATGGATTCAACGCTCACGTAGAAAGATCCGGACATGCAAATCATCCGGCAAATTACGGACATGGAGGAGGAGGTCATGGCGGACATGGTGGTGGTGGTGGTCACGGAGGTCATTAAAAAACCAAAGCGAGATGATACCTGTTTTATTACTTATTAATTAATGAAATCTTGTTGTTATTATTTATTAAATCATGTTAATAAAAGTGTGCTTCTATAACTATGTTATTATTTTCATGTGTTTGTTTGTATTAAATTAAAATTGATGAAATATTCATTAATCTCGACGCATACTAAACGGAGAAAGTCATTATAATGCAATTTAACGTTACGCAATTACCGTAGCTACCCGAGCATTTAGTTTTTTTGTAATTTATTATTGGAAATCTATTTTGTTATTAATAAAGCTTCGATTTTTACACAATACGCAAAATTGAGTCGATCGAGGTAAACTGGCTGGTCGGGATAATTAGTGAGAGAAAAAGATAAATCCGTGAAGTGTGCTACTATCTTGTAATGTTCACTTGCTTGATTTGAACTTAAAGGAAATATAGAATGAAATATAACTAACGGTTTTAAAATTTCATAATGAGGTTATCAATTCGTTTCACGTAATAAATTTTAATTTAAATTCGCGTATTAATCTTATTTTGAAGGATTATTTTATTCATTTTTGAAGCGATTGGCTTGTTTCTTCTGTTATAATTGAAAATGAAGCAGGAAAGTTATTACATCACGTTAAAAAAATGATAATTTAAAAAGAGAAAAAGAAGAAAAACTGATACAGTAGACAGTGATAATCGCGTAGTAAAATAAGGAAAATGAACTTAGTAGTAGTAGAAGAAGAATAGATATGGAGAAAGTAGAAGATGAAAACAAAACACGATTAATTATAATTTAAGATCAAAGTATAGTGTCATTAAATTAAATGGGCTTTAATCAAACAGCACTTCAGACTTTTGTCATCTGTGAGTTCCTCGTTTTTAATTAAATTGGTTTACATCTTACCTTGAAAACAGAAAGCAGAGCGTTTCTATAGCTGCGTATCAATCTTCTTTTCTTGGTGTTAACATTGTAGTACCTCAAGGCTCTGTCTTGGGACCCACACTGTCCCTAATTTACATAAATGATTTCCTGCCAATTTATTTCGAGCGCAACAAGTAGTTTTATATGCGGATAATATCAATTTAATCTTAGATTCACTTTTATTTTTAATTAATTCCCAACATAAGCATTAATGAAAAAATGGTCTTCGCATATCGACTACTGGTGTAAAACACTGTCAAAGACATGTTATGTTTTGAAGCAACTAAGAAGAACCTGTAATGTAGAAGTAATAAGTAAAAAGTTTTTTTTATTCTAACTTTGTTGCATGTATGAGCTATGCCATGATTTACTGGGGTATGTGCTCAGACGTGGATAGAGTGTCCTTAATGCAGAAACAAGCCATCAGAACTATATTTAGCTTAAGTTATAGAGATTCATGTAGGAGTGTTTTTAAAACCTATTCTGTATTTACAGGTCGACCAGAATTCCATGGCAGTTGCGCTTAAGTCAGAGAGGTTGGGTAAAAATATGACGTTGCAGCACTCAGCTGTGATTGGCCCCCTGATGTAAAAGGCGGATCAGGGTAGGAGGTATACAGACTGTTACAAATTCGCGGGTCACCATTGGGATCTCGAAAACGGTAAGAGATACAAAGTCGGTTAAATTGGGGCAAAGTTGCGGTTTTTGCTGCTGAACAATAATCCGTTTTAAAAAGTTTCCTACGATTTGTAGTTTTGGAAATATTTCCGAAAAACCGAAAGACACTTTTCTCTTTTCTTCTGTTCTGAAGTTATTACTGCAGGGATGAAAACAAGATTAATACATTCTACAGGCACTTTTTTAAACTCTTTACGAAGGTGTTATTAGATTTTGCTTAAAGCGTTTTGTCTCGCTTTGACCACCATCAACTTCATTTTTTCTTATGGCGCCATATTAGATCTTGGCATCATTAAATAGATCAATTTTTTCTGATATTTTTTCATGTGTCACGTATCCTCATTAAAGAAAGTTAAATGGCTATAACTGCAGAAAATGTTAAAAATAATACTAAAAAAATATGGTGTGCTGTGATCACAAAAATTAAACGTTTTGACATATCTCCGGATAGTTTAGTTTGTCTACTGTTTAATCATACTGAAAATCGTTTTACTTATTACAATGGATTTTTCCGATGAAGAAAAACGCGACATGTTAAAGTGTTATTATGCTAATTACAGCAATTCAGTAATAGCGAGCGCAATTTACTTTCAACAATAGGAAGACAACAACCACATGGAGCATTCTTCAGCAAATTAGATAGAAACATTTCTCTTTATGCATCTTTTCGTAAAACTCGAAAGAAGTATGGAGATTGCTCTAATAATGATGAGAATGAAGAAATTTTAGAAGAAGTAATTAATAGTTTTTATTTTCTAAATACATAATATTCTCTAAATTGTTACTTTATTTATAAAAACGTATAGTTTAAATAAAGTCCAGTCAAGAGCTGTTTTAACAATTTCAATTTTCTTTTATAATTTCTTCTTTTAGATTAACAATAACCCTTCCAATTCTACCCGACAAGTTGCAAACACTATCGATGCCGCGCATCATGTTAAAATTTGGATAATCTTGAGAAAGAACAATTACAAATACTACAAAATACACGTTTCGCACGCTTAGCAACAGAGACGGCAATTTTTTAAATAACATTATTTGGACGGATGAAAGTAAATTTACAAATTGTGGATTATTTAATCGAAATATCAGAGCACGTTTGGTTGCTTGAAAATCCAAGAGTCAATAGACCAGTTCGAAATCAAGTTAGATTTAGCTTAAATGTTTGGGCGGGAGTTGTGGGAGAACAAGTTATTGGCCCATTTATTTATGAGGAAAACCTAAACTCAGAACGATACCTAAATTTTCTTAGAACTACATTTGCCGAATATTTGGACAATATAAATTTAAGGAGACTTCCAGAATTATGGTTTCAACATGATGGTGTACCAGCGCACAATGCAAGGGCGGTGTGTGATCATTTAAACGAACAATTTCCAAATCAGTGGATTGGGAATAGTGGAGTGGTACGTTGGCCTGCAAGGTCACCGGATCTCTCGCCATTAGATGTTTTTTTGTGGGGTATTCTGAAAAATAAACTTTATGCTGAACCAGTTAATGACATTGCCGAGCTACGCAATAAAATTTTGGTTTCATTTAATTCGTTACGAAGAAGAGATGTTCAACGAGCTGTTAATAACGCTCGACGAAGAATAAATTTATGTATAGCAAACAACGGAGGATATTTCGAATATCTACTCTGAAAATTTTGTTTTGTTTGTGAACTATTAAATTTGTAGACTATAATAATTATGAATATGTCTATCAAATAGGTACTTTCAGAACTGTCGAGTACACCGTTATTTTTTCTAGTTTAATTCGTTCGTGTTAGTCACGTTTGGTATCAATGCAATGTGACGAGTATTGTAAAATATAACTTATTCAGAATTTCAAAGAAACAGACTACAGTATCGACATTGTAATACATATTTTGGTTTTTTTTTCTATTTGTGAATGTTATAATACCTACTTAATTTTTCAGCAATTAGCTGGATATTAAAAGTTGTTAATTGTTTTCTGAGTTTGTATTAAAATTCTGAAATTCCTACTTCCTTCGAATTTTACTAAAAGATCCATAAAGAACAACGTTTCTATCTAATTTACCAACCAATGTTCTATTTGGTTGACGTCTTGATGGATACTGTTGGAAGTAAATTTCGCTCGCTGTTACTGTGTTGTTATTATTATAATAAAGTTGTAACATGTCACGTTGTTATGCGTTGTTTTCATCATTTGAATAAGTTTAAAACGAATTGCATTTGAGTTAAACAGTAAACAAACTAAACTATGCGGAGATATGCCAAAACGTTTTGTTTTTGTCGTCACAGCACACCATATTTTTCTTAGCACAGTTATTTTTAACAATTTCTGCATTTATAGCCATTTAACTTTCTTTAATGAGGATGCGTGATACATGAAAAAATATCAGAAAAAATTGATCTATTTAATGATGCCAAGATCTAATATGGCGGCCATAAGAAAAAATGAAGTTGATGATGGCAAAAGCAAGACGAAACGCATTAAGCAAAATCTAATAATACCCTCGTAAAGAGCTCAAAAAAGTGTCTGTAGAATGTATTAATGTTGTTTTGATCCCTGCAATAATAACTTCAGAACAGAAGAAAAAAGAAAAGTGTGTTTTTCGGTTTTTCGGAAATATTTTAAAAACTACAAATCATAGAAAAATTTTTAAAACGGATTATTGTTCAGCAGCAAAAACTGCAACTTTGCCCTAATTTAACCGACTCTGTATCTCTTACCGTTTTCGAGATCCCAATGGTGACCCGCGAATTTGTAACAGCCTGTATGTTCGGGTCGACCTGTACTTTTTTAGATTTGTTCATATTTAAAACCCTTTGCTTTGTTTATAAATATAAAAAAGTACAAATAATTATCTTCTACCTGCGCCTCATAAAAAAGCAATTTACCAAAAAGGTCCTTATTATCTTGCTTGTAATTTTTTTAATAAATTACCAGGTAATATGAGAAATCTAACTAACGTTAGTCTGTTTAATAAAACAACTTAGGCATTATATATTACAAATCAATTGTTATTCTGTTAACGACCTTCTGTCTTCATAATTTTTTTGATTACATATTGTATTTTGGTTTTTGACTTGTTTCAATGCATATGCTCTTTTTTGTGTTGTTTGTGTAGTGCTCTGGAATAATATATATAATCGATAATCCTCTTTTACCCAAGTTGGGTGTCGAGGTTTCTTTCCAATTTTAATCGTAGACAAATGCAGCCCATGTCTTCCTATCTTGAGCCAGTTGCATTGCTTCTTCCCATGTCCTTCCCTTTTTATTTATAATCCTTCCTACGACATTTTCCCATACTTCTTTAGGCCTTCCTCTGCTCCTTCTCCCCTGTGTTCTTGCTCTCCATATTCTCTTTACCAGTATCTCATTGTCCATCCTTTGTAAATGCCCTCACCAACTCAATTGTCTTTGCTCGATGAATTCTTGTAATGATTGTATTTCTAGTTCTTCTCTCATTCTATCATTTCGTACTCTATCTCTTCTTGTCAATCCTTCTATTCTTCTCAAATACTTCATTTCAACCGCTTGCAGCTTACTTTTCTGTCGTTGGTTTAAGATCCAGGATTCGCACCCGTACGTGAGTATTGGTCTAAATATTGTTTTAAATACTGTCATTTTCGTTCTTTTTGAGATTTCTTTTCTGTTAATTAATCCTTTGTTCATTGCGTAGTACACATTATTCGCTTTGTGTTGATATGTGTCTACTTGTTCTAATTCTATTCCGTCTAGAAGTATATGCATGTCTTGTTTTTCTTTTCCCACCATCATTACTTTTGTTTTGGTCTTATTTAGTTTCATTCCTTTTTTTTCCAATATATTTTTCCATATTATCAGGTTGTCCTGTAAGTTGTTTTCAGTACTCGCACTAATCACCATATCATCGGCAAATGCGCACTCCGAGATATCTACTGGTTGTAAATTTCTATATCCTGCAATGGTTTTGTTTCTGTATTGCTTTCTCTAATTATCTCGTCCACGTATATAATAAACAGCAGCGGACTGAGTCCTCCACCTTGCCTTACCCCTTCATTTGTTTTAAATATTGCTGATTTTCTATTATTCTTGATTATACAATTATTGGTTTCTTCATACAGGCACTTGATCACTTTTATCAATTTGTTACTGACATTTCTCTTTTTTAATGTCTCCCATAATTCTTTTCTTGGTACTCTATCGAACGCTTTCTCCAAATCAATGAATGCAAAGTACGCCTTTTTATTATAAGTTAGTGTTTTGTTCACGATTTCTTTGATTGTAAAGATATGATCCTGGGTACTTCTTCCTTTTCTAAACCCGCTTTGCGAATTAGATAAAGTTCTTTCCGTTACTGCTCTGAGTTTCTTTTCTAATATTTGTTCGAATACTTTTACCACTGTGCTTAGTAGAGTTATTCCTCTATAGTTGCTGCAGTCTTTCCGGTCTCCTTTTTTAAAAATAGGTAGTATCATTCCTAATGTCCACTCCGATGGTATTTTTTCTTCTTTCCATACTTTGTTGTATATTTGTTTTAATATATCCTATCCTTTTTTTCCCATATTTTTAAGCCTTTCTCCTGTTATTTTATCTCCTCCTGGTGTTTTTCCATTTTTCAACTTCTTTATTGCTTCTTCCACTTCGTCTTCTGTTATAGCTTCTATATCAGTTTCCTCAATCTTTTCTTCTATTTCAGTTTCATTCCATTGTAGTATATTGCTAGCATTTAGTAATTGTTCAAAATGTTCTTTCCATCTTTGCATTATTTGGTTTTCTTCAGTTAATAACTTCCCATAAGCACTTTTGATAGACATTGTGTCAATTTCATTTTTATTTCTCATATTTTTTAGGAATAAATGGTATTATTATTATTATTATTATTATTATTCGAGAGTTGCAGTCACAGCTAGAAAAGTAATGCAGCTTACGGAGTCAGTAGTAATGGTAGTAGTTTACGCCTTTATATTATATTTATTAATATTTAAGTAAAGAAATACAATAATAGTATAGATTTTCTCTCTAATCGTTTTGATGGTGGTGAAATTAGCCCTTTGGCTTTATATTCATGAATTAGTCGTTAAACACTTGTTCTTGAAACACCTATTCTTATTATGGAATATAAATACATACACAGAAGAAGTGTTTGCTATTTGCAGTGCTATCTAGGTCTTTTCTCTTCTAGGACAACCACCAATAATTTTCTAATACATGTTTAATATATGTAGCTTGCTTTTCCTGTACCGACAAATGTCCATGTCTCAAGGTAGCATTCTTTTTTGGAGGCGATGTTGATAATCTACTTGTACTAGGCTGTGAATCCATTTTCACAATCAAATTGTTGTTAAAAAAAAAACTAATTTTATTGCTTGAATGCCGTAAGAACACATAAAAATAGTTTACAAAATTATTTACTCAATCAGCTGTGTTTGCAAAATGGCGGCACCAAAATTGGCAAATTTGAGCAGTGTAAACATAACTAGCAACTAACTAATCATAAGCCTATATTTTGGCGGGCGATTTTAAATTTTGTTCCTCTTATTAAAAAACAAGCTGTAAGCACCCACCAATTTCGCTAACGAAAACCTTACGGAGGACATCGACATTGGGCCCCAAAATTTAAAAAAATGATTTTGGACAGTCACTTTAAAACTACTATGACTGCTAGAATTTTCGATTGCTTTCGAAAATGTACTGGAAAATTTTCTAGGAAATCATAAATCACAGCCCTCTAAAAAAGTTGTTCAAGTTGTTATAGTAAAATTTTGCCCGGTATGCTCACAAGATTTAGACATGGCAGAGTTTTATAGTTTTTAGAAGGTAATCAAATTTGTGGCATGATGGAATTATAAAATATAGCTTCTCCTATTTAATATTAGTATTTGAAAATACTAGTAGAGAAGTGCCTTATTTTCGGCACGCCTGAGAAGTTTTGACAGGCGAAAATAAGTCAAGATTTTCAATTGCTAATCTTAAATTGAGAGCAAAAAAAGTAGACAAAATGTAGTTCTTGTACTCGCTTATCAAATCATGTCATTTCCGGGTTGCATTTGCGTGCAGGAAATTGATATTAAATGTTGATAAAAGACGATTCTCAATAATCCAGAAGAGATGTCAGAAAATTATAGCAGGCAAGGGTAAAGAGCAAAATGCAGGACTTTTTAATTATGAGGGAGGAATAAACACAACTGTAGTTTGTTGCTGCTGTACTGCTGGGAAGTTCATGCCACTCATGATTATTTTCAAAAGGTTGCGAATGGCCCTGGAATTAAAAGCTGGGGGCTCCAGTAGGTAGCCTTGTAGACATTTCTAAGAAATACCAAAATTGGATAAAAAACAATCCCAATACTGCTGTGTCCATGTATATTTGTGCAGCAATTTCGGCACCTGGATATAGACGCGCAGCAACGATCAATAGTGCAGCATCTGGCCAGTAAACAGAAATATTTTTGGCAAACTTGAATTTATCACAGCGGGCAGCCTTTTAGGGTTGGAACCGACTGGCGGAACTGATCTGTGTAACGAGGATAATAATCTAGTTGAAGAAAAGATCACAAACCAAGATATGGGATAGATATTCTCATCATCGTTTTCTTACAACACTAAATGATTATAACACATCGCTCAATAAGTTTTCGGATTAACTAAGAAAAACGTTTTTTTTAGAAATTCCACTTTATTCATCAACATACTCTCTTTCAAGAGTTATACATTCATTCCAACGCTTCTCTAACTTTTAGATGCCCTTTATGTAAAACGATTTGTTTCTGCTCTCGAAATAAGCCTCAGTTTCGGCAATCACTTCTTCAATTGAACCATGGAGCATCTTTTTCATGTCTGCAAAAAGCCAGCAGTCACTAGGGGACAAATCTGGAAAGTACGGTGGGTGGTGAAGCAATTCAAAGCCTAATTCATCCAATTTAATCATTGCTTTCATCGACTTGTGACACGAGGAATTGTCCTGGTGAAACAACACTATTTTCTTGATTTCTGCACTCAATCGATCCAATAATGCCATGTAATATTCACTATCGATAGTTTTGCCCTTCTGAAAATAGTCGATGAACAAAATACAATTGTCATAATCTTACCAGACGACTTTTGGTCGCTTTGCTCCACTCAGCTGAGGATCTTTTTGATTCAGGCGTGTAGTGGTGGATCCATGTTTCATCCATTGTCACATACCGACGTAAGAGATCATTTTTATTTCGCTTGAACAGCTCCAATAAACAATGCTCTGAATCATCGACGCATTGTTGTCTCTGGTCCGGTGTGAGCAAATGCGGCACCCACTTCGGAAGCAACTTGCACACGCTCAAATTTTTATGTAAAATTGTGAAGGCATTACCTTCTGATACCTTCAAGGTGTCAACTATTCCATGTAACTTTATTTTACCGTCTTTTAAAACTATTTTGTGGACATTTTTTATGTTGTTTTTTTTGCGCGATTAGAGCGTTCAGCATCATCAGTACGACCGCATTTAGATTCAGCATACCACTCAATAATAGTTGACTTCCCTGGTACAGAGTCCCCATAATGCTTAAGTGTTGCTCCAACAGTATTTTTCCCCATCAAAAAACAGTGTTTGGTCAGCACACAAAATTCCTTTCTATCCATTGTCTTGAAAATTACAATGTGTATTAGATCATGAAAATACACCTTCCAAAAGAAGCAAACCATTGGTTTGTATAGAAGAAGTTTTGCAGATCTCAAAGCTGAGGAAAATGTGGAAGAGGTCTAGAGAAGAAGCACAGCACGGCTGTGAATTAACGAGCAGCCTATACAAAAGTAGAAAAACTGAAAAAAGAGCAATCTAGCCCAAATCCCTACTAAGAAAAAGGAACCAACCTCAAGCATTCAAGATGCTAGAGATTTCAAAACTTGGAAGCCTTTAATAAATAGCAGATGAAAAATTTCTCCAGGGCATCAATATACTAGCTAACTAGCTTCAATAAATACATTTATTGAAGAAAAATTTTGCTTGTTTATAAAAAATATTGTTTAAATCATTATAATAAAATGATGCTTTTTATTGCAATCAAAATATTTACTGCTAACCTGTACGATTTCCTCTTGGTGGAACTGAACTTGTTTATTCAGCTTATTTTTATCATGAATATGTTCCTTGTCCACAAGACAATGTTGTACATAGCTTTTGATAAGAAACCATTTTTTATCTGATTACCTGGACTTTTAACCGACTGGCTCTACGAACAGACCTGATATTTGTTGGTAGAAAACTTGTAGTAAAAGTAATAATTGAAAATTACCAATCTTTAGATCATTAATTTCAAAATTTTACAAAATTTGTTTGTTTAATTTCTAGCTTAATTGTTTTTATTTAAAAATGTAATTCAAATTAATTTAAGATCTTTTTGCATTGCAAACTAGATTGAAAACCTCTTACTATATTTCTTGAAAAATCCAATTGAATTAATCCCAAAATTTAATTAATATTTCACTAGCAACAGCATCGCAACTTACCTTTCCATTCAGTTGTTAAGAGGTTACGAAATCTCATGGCATTGTAAAGCAAATAATCTCAATATTATCATAATAGTAGGATAAATACTCGTTTTCAGAGTAACTAGCACGAAAACAAGCGATTCGGTGGACTGTTTTACGCAATAATTACACTTTCAAATTGATCAAAGCACCACGATGTAAAATGGCGTGAAACGTTTGTTCCTTTTTTCCATGCGGATTTTATTAACGGCTGGATTATCAAAATTGCACTATATAAGAGACAATTCATTAGATAAATAAAGTCAGTTTTGACATCTCCGGTGGGCTAACGGACGGCGATCTATGTCTATCAAGGTGTGTGCTTCTAATACTCTTGTATTGTTATTGGATTATATGGTGCTTCTCTTCGGGAAGATCGCGAAGATATCAATATTGTGTTATTAGTGTGATTAGTGCTTTGATTACGAATATCAGGATTTAATTAGCGAGATTAATAAGATTTATTTAATTAATCAAGAAGTGATTATTTTTTCTGCATATAATGTTATTCTGAACAAAGCACTGATTCACACTAAAAAAAAATGAAACTGCTGAACCTGAACTTGAGCCCTATAAACATAATATTTATTTCCAGTTCCTCTTATTACTAGCCGCCTGTCTGGCGCTAGTATGTGCCTACACGGTACACGAGCACGATGATGGCGGCGGAGGCGGCCACGGAGGTGGTGGGGGTGGAGGAGGCGGTCACGATGATGGGGATGGTGGATATGGCGGCGGAGATGACGGTGGTCATGGAGGCGACGATTATGGCGGTGGAGATGACGATGGTGGTGGTTACGGTGGCGATGATGATGATGGTGGTTATGGTGGAGATGATGGTGGTCATGGTGGAGATGATGGCGGAGATGACGGTGGTTATGGTGGAGATGATGGTGGCCATGACGGTGGTGGTGGTAATGATACAGAGATAATTTAATATTTGGATTAATTTTTCCTCCTTCCCGTTGATTTCTTCAGCTCCAGTGAGCAACCTAAGAAAGCATTCATTAGTCAAGACATTTTATGGAAAACAGCAGCCATTTCCTACATATTTCTCCTTTTGAATTCTTCGAAATTCCAGGACTTGTTACAATTGTTGACAATCATCAAACTGTGAAACAAAATCCCCACAGGCAAATACAGCGTAAAATCCTTTCTGCTTCGTTCTGAATAATTCTTATGGCTTTTGTAGGAAGAAATTCTTTTCTGTACAATCGACGTTCTCCAGTGCATAATTTCGTACTTCGAAACTGAATAAATGCATCAGTAAAACTCTTACTCTCTTGGTAAAATACCAAGATAAACCTTTCAGTGTCAAGGACATTTTTGCGATCTTGCTATTTCAACCCATAAACCTAGTAGCTTAGTTGATCTTGCTTGAAAGTGAATGGGCAAACGTTTAAAATCTGTTTTGAGCGTAATAAACTACTACTTACTTTCTACCCATCTACAGATCTGATTCAATACTACCCCAGCCATTTTCATGTTATCTTGAAGACAACTACCCACTATTAATATATTCATGTCAGTATCAGTATAACTTAAAATGGTGTAACCATCGGTTGAGACATATTTGAACAAGTTCGTTAATATAAAGAATAAAGATCGTTGGCCCCAAAATAGATTCTTGGAGAACGCCAGTCATCACACTGTACACATTAGATCTGTAAGAATTCAAGATAACCTGTTGTTTCCTGTCATCTTTTTTCAGACTTTTTGATGTACATAAATCCAAATTTCTAAGTGACATCAGAGATGATAATCAAGGGAAGTCAGTCCTGTTATTGTAGACTTTAAGTTACAGCCATGGCTTGCTCATTTTCACTTCTAAGATTTTGTTTAAGTCTTCTCTGATGTATTACTTCATCGTATAGAAGCTCCAACTCCCTTAAACATGTTTCCTGGTTTATAATCTAGTCGCACGTGCACTGGAATTACATCAATATTCCTGCGCGTATACGAAGCTGTGTTATGCAACAAAATTCCTACAATCTCGAAGATGTGTTTCTGAAAACTCACATACAACATGTCTTAGATATCAACGAAGATTAAGTTTCTTTTTTAATATCACTAGATGATGGTGGACACGGTGGTGGAGGAGGAGGTCATGACGGTGGAGGCGGAGGCCATGGCGGTGGAGGCGGAGGTCATGACGGTGGCGGCGGAGGTCATGGCGGTGGAGACGGAGGTCATGGCGGTGGAGGCGGAGGTCATGGCGGTGGAGGCGGAGGTCATGGCGGTGGAGGCGGTCATGGCGGCGGAGGACACGGCGGTGCTGGACATGGAGGTGGTGGACATGGAGGCGGAGGTGGAGGTCATGGCGGTGGTGGAGGAGGACATGGTGGAGGAGGCGGTGGACACGGAGGTGGAGGTGGAGGTCATGGCGGTGGTGGAGGAGGACATGGTGGAGGAGGCTATGGTGGAGGAGGACATGGTGGAGGAGGCGGTGGACACGGAGGCGGAGGTCATGGCGGTGGTGGCGGAGGACATGGTGGAGGAGGCGGTGGGCACGGAGGCGGAGGTGGAGGACATGGTGGAGGAGGACATGGTGGAGGAGGTCATGGTGGAGGAGGACATGGTGGAGGAGGTCATGGTGGAGGAGGACATGGTGGAGGAGGCGGTGGACACGGAAGCGGAGGTGGAGGCCACGGTGGTGGTGGCGGAGGACATGGTGGAGGAGGCGGTGGACACGGAGGCGGAGGTGGAGGCCACGGTGGTGGTGGCGGAGGACATGGTGGAGGAGGCGGTGGACACGGAGGCGGAGGTGGAGGCCACGGTGGTGGTGGCGGAGGACATGGTGGAGGAGGCGGTGGACACGGAGGAGGAGGACACGGTGGTGGTGGGGTGGAGGAGGCGGTGGACACGGAGGCGGAGGTGGAGGCCACGGTGGTGGTGGCGGAGGACATGGTGGAGGTGGCGGCGGCGGCGGTCACGGAGGAGGCGGTAATTCTTACGCTAACGTCAATCTGCAATCTCATGGTAGCGGTGGAGCGCATGGCGTTCACGGTGGACATGACTATTACGTAAGTAATTTGATAAATATTCTTCGTTTTTATCGCTTTTCTCCAGACATTATCTTTGGATTTGAAAAATAGGTTCCTTTATAGATGGATGGGCGATACATCTAACTATACAAACTTCATTCTAAAACAAAATGTGTGTTTCTTCCTATCACCATAAATACTTCTTAAGCTTTCTACCAAATTTAAGCAAAAGTGCAATCAAAGTTGCAAAAAAGTACAAATGTATTGCTTTGTATCGTGTTACCTTGTCAGCAGAAAACGATGTGCATATATTTGAGATGAGGATATGTTTAGTGAAGTTATTTGAATTAATGTTGATTTAGTACAAAAGTCCGTAGAGATATTTAATCAATGTATCACTGTTTATGTTGACACTTCAATAACAGGCAATAAAATTGCAACTAAACAGCACTCTCCTATTTTATCATAGTTTGACTGCTGATTGGTTGTAAAGAAGGTCATTAGAGGACCTCAAGAGGTTCAAGTAAAGATACTCCAATTTCAAATGTACATAAATATAGTCCGCTAATCGGGCATGAAATCAAACTTTTTCCTTCATACATACTTCCTTGTGCTTACCACATCTTCTGCCAAATTATTTTTGTCCTGTGACGATGGTTCACTAACAAAGTTATGTAAATATCAAAATTTATTCTCAAAAAACAAAATTGTCAAGGAATATGTTATTCATCTGTATAAAATTTAACATGGCTTATTATGCAAACTATTTTGCGAAATACTTTCAATTAATAAATGTCACTGATTTCTTCTTTTAAGATATTTAGTCACGGATTTTGTTTAGAAATAAAAAGTAAAGTATCGTTCTAACAACCGATATGTCACTTGAATTTCACCGAAAATAATCAATCAATGATTTTAAACCGTGCAATGCTTTACACAATACCGACTGATATTTAATTCTCTCAATTTCTTTCGCGTTCAAAATTAATGAGCTTTGAATAGGATTAAGCATTTCAAGTTAGAATTAGTGCGTGACAGTTTTTAAATAAAATGCATGTTTCGCATAAATCGCCATCGATTCCTAATAATTCGGCAAGTAACACAAAAAAATACGATAACAAAGCGTTAAATATCAATTTCTGGATACGATCTATTAAGTTTCGGAGTTGCGAAAGACTATATCGCACATACACAGGTCTTGATTTAGAAAAAAAATCCGATCAGAATTGTTAATCAATTTCTTATTAGCATATTCTAATATGGTAGTTTTATAGATAAGGATAAATATTACGTAAATTGTCCTTGAGATATAAACAGTTTTTAATTTTATTTTTTGTAATTTTTAGGCTCATCCTAGATATAGTTTCCAATACGGCGTCGCTGACGGTCATAGCGGCGATCATCACACGCAACATGAAGAACGCGATGGTGATCAAGTGAAAGGATCTTACACTGTAAAAGAAGCCGATGGTACGCTTCGTACAGTTCACTACACCGCCGACAAGAAAAACGGCTTTAACGCTCAGGTTGAAAGATCCGGTCATGCTTCTCACCCAGCTGTTTATGGTGGAGGCGGCGGACATGGCGGTGGAGGAGGAGGAGGAGGACATGGTGGAGGTGGTGGAGGAGGTGGACATGGAGGAGGTGGAGGTGGAGGTGGAGGCGGCAAACATTAATATGTGTGCTAGTTAAAGCTTAATTTTTTTGTTACTGTGTTATGTTTTTGTTTGCGTTTTATTTATATGTTGAATAAAAATGTTACCCGTCGGATATCAGTTGTTTTCTTTGTCTAATACATGTAGTTGATAGTTGATTGATGAGTCATGTCAAGCAGTCATCAACTTTCAATTCTAAAGCCAATTTACAAAAACATGAGTGTCAAATTATGTTCTGTTATGAACACCATGAAGTACAACATATTTAAGTCTTAATAGCATTTAGAGGCAGTTTACTTTGCAAAAATCAAGTATCAGTATTCAATAAGCAATGGGAATGAATCAATTCTAAGTTCACTCTTCGATTCATTATCAGATGACACAACTACACTGGTGTCATCCTAACATATCGAATAAAGCAAAACAATTATTTAAACGTTCCATAAAAAGTTCGTAGAAATAATTATACCCCAGCTGTAAAATTTTGTGACCTATTCAGGAACAATAAACCACCAATAAACTGATCATCATTTCTAGCAAATAATCTTAACAAAACTTTAACAAATCTTCCATATTCATTAACAAAAAAAAACAATTACGATCCACAGAATCCACACTACTAGTCCCTACAATTAATCCTATTAAACAAAGACTGCAGTATGAGACCCAAATCAAAATTCAGACTGAAAGAAACCACCAAGATTAGACGCGATGATGCTTGGAGATATTCAAAAAAATCGTTGATCATGTACGCAAGGGTGTGTTAGCAAGTCTTTAATATGAAGGAAATTTATAAAAGCTTAGAGAAAATCAGGGGAACCAACTTTGATTCTAGTACTGATATGATGAACCTACCTCTTATACATTTCAGTACGATGAGGACTCAAACAACATACGGCCAAGACAGTAGCTTCGGAAAAAAATAGATATAGTGTTAAGGTCTAAGCAATACTAAGCTATAATTGAGGCAAAATCGTCTTCTTTTAAAAATATCTCTGTTTAGAAAAATGAACTATTTTTTCACATTACATTGTTCAAAAATGTTCTTCTTGAAATGTTCTTCTTTGTCGCTAACGTAGTAGTTTTTTTTTCTACTATAAAATGCAGTTCTTTTAATATTATGTATATGAACTATTTTGATCACAGGAAGTCACAGTTAAGGAGTCTTACGGGCCTTCTGACTGACCACTGCCCTCTAAAATACCAAGTTTCTAAAAAAGTTGGGCAAACTTGATCAAGACAGTTACTGGCACATATAACTACACATAGAGTAGAAAGTTTTTCTTTCACAAACATTTTTTCCCATAGAGATCATAACAAAGAAACTTGTATGGTGGATGAGTTTGCAAAGCAAGGTGCTGACTTGCATTTAATTGGACCGAAATCCTTCTTTGGCATTCCCAAACGTCAACTCAAGAAGGAAGTTCAAGAATGGAAAATAAAAGAAATGGCCCCGATATGGGGGGAAAACACCCGGACAAACACAAACGAAGGAATTTATTAACTCTTCGCCAAACAGCAATAAAAATCTACTTGACCTCAGCAAATCAAAGTTAAACATTTTTATGGGCCTTCAGGCTATCCATTGCCCTCTAAGATACCATCTAAATAGAATGGGTAAAGTTGATCAAGAGACTTATAGCATCTAGGACAAGCGACCTAAACATCTGAACAGATCAAAGCCTTGGCACCCAAACTAGTCCTGAGATTCCTCAATAACATTGGAATGGAAGGGTACTGATGGGACAGGGTAATCACAATAGATCAATAGGTCGCTGTGAAGAGAGGTGCTTGTAACCTGAACGACCCATCAACAATACAATACAATACAATGTGAACGATTTCATTATATACGGCAATCATAAAATAAGAGATATATTTTAAATTATTATAACTTTTTAACAAATTAACTTAATAACAAAAAAAATAAATAAAATATATTTGCTTATGAAATGGAATTTAGTATGCACAATATTGTCTTTTAATTCTTGTAGCGTTGTTGGTGGTGTCCTAAACACTGAACTTTTTAAATAACTCCACAGCCAGTAATCCGCTGGGTTAAGATCAAGTGATCTTGATGGCTATAAATTTGCGAAATGTCTGCTTAATACACGATCATGAAAAGCATTGGTTTGGTCTTGTTTTAAATCCATGCTATTATAGTTTTAACTTTGTCTACTTAACTTTTAATTTCAAAATATAATCTCAAATTAAATAATTTCGTTTTGACATCCTGTCAACAATTCTAACAACTCTTTTATTTTTCATAGATACAGTAAAATTCAAATCCAAAAGCAACTAAATTCTATTTACTTTTTGCTACTAGCTTGATTTCTTGAAATTATACAAGACTTTAAAGTATACCCCTTACTTTATGATTACCCTATATTATCATATACTCTGGACACGTGTTTCGAGGGCTCATTCGGATCGTATTCAGTGGTCGGTTAATGATGAGGGCCCGTGAACCACTATAGACGTTATATTGTTGTTGGTGTTTTATCTGTGAAACTTAAAAATTATTCGTGAGAAGATGATCATTTTTTAAAAATCATACCATCTTCCCATCATCCTCAAAATGCTGGCAAAGAGGGAAGCTAAACTCAAGACTGCAAAGCTGAGTTTATATTAAACCAAAATTAAAAGAATATATCTCAAATTGATGTTCAAAAATGTCTTGTTATAAAATTTTTGCTCGACGTCCACTGAGGATCTAATCAATTATGTTCTTGACTTGATGTATTTTATTGATAAAACTAGCTTCACAGTTTCTGGTTACCTCAATTGGTAGAACTACTCGTACATGCTGACGAATAATAAGCAATAGGTTGATAAGGAAAAATCCCCTCTCCAGATCTTATCCCATTGAAATTAGAAAAAATTATGGTTTAAAAAATAAGGAGGATGAAGAAAGAGTGGACATCAACAACAGTGCAAACAAAAATTTCAAGATAAACTTAGAAATAATCTCACCTATACATACAATGTACGTTTGATCTTTTTCACAAAATTAACAGATAAATAATCTTCGTTTTACAGATAGATATACCATTAAACCGTTTAATATAACTAAATGCTTCCGATAAATACTAAAATATTAATACAATTCACTACTTCCTTTTATAATAGATCTAAACTACCGCAAAATCAATATCCACAACTTGAAATCTGCGGTTTCCCGATTCCCAAACGTCGCTGTTGTCTTTTAAAATGCATATTATTCATGGAACAAACCGCGCTCGAATCTCTCAAAAAAACATTTTAATAAACGCATATTACAAACAATACTACACATAACAATAATTTCAGACGTAACCAACAAAGCATAAACTCGACCTAGACTCCAGATTTCTGTCGATAAAAACAATATCTACTGTTTTAATACAATTTTGCTTCGATCTTAAAAAATTTCCAATCGGTTAGAATTTTTTTACGCGTGACTTTCGCCTGCATATTTTCGACGGCTACTTTTTTCACCGGGATATGGTGAATGCGTTCCATGAAAAATTTTTAGTATAAAAGCTAAATTTCACCCATTCAAAATCAGTGTAGTGTCTAACACGAAATAAATCATAACATAACTGCAAAGTGGTGTCCATCGAGTTCGACCAACATGATTACTAAGGTGTGATATTATTTTAATCTGTAAACTAAAGTGTATAAGTGTGATGTTTTCGTCTCATCTCATTACAGATCTTCATTCTCTGCGCTATTGTAGCATTATCCGCTGGATATGGACATGGAGGCCATGGAGGAGGAGGTGGTGGTGGTCACGGTGGTCATGGAGGATCCTCATACGCAAACAATCATTTGCACTCTTACGGAGGTCATGGAGGTGGTGGACACGGAGGTGGACATGATGATGGTCACCACCATTACGTAAATATTTCCTCCCAGAAAAGATCAAAATTAAAATTAATTTATTTCACAGGCATATCCAAAATATAATTTCGAATATGGGGTAAAAGATGGACACACTGGCGACCACAAGGAACAACACGAAGAACGTGATGGGGATAAAGTTAAAGGATATTACACCCTCCACGAACCTGATGGCACCATCAGAACCGTCCATTACACAGCCGACAAGCATAACGGTTTCAATGCTCACGTCGAAAGATCTGGTCACGCTGGACATCCAGCTGTATATGGACATGGTGGACACGGTCATCATTAAATTGTTGTGTTAATAATTATTATTACGTTTCGTCCCGATTTTTGTTTATAATAAGTGTATAGATACTATTATTATGTAAATAAAATATTTTTTTTATATTTTGAAAGGAATAAAATGTTTGAAAAAATAAGCAATTTCTTTTATTAATACAACAAATTATTTATTTAATAATGAAAATTTTTATGCGTTGCTACAGTTGATTGCGAAACTGTACAATTATATAAAATTGCGACAGAAAAGGAAAGAAATTTTACGACAATTACAGACAGGAAATATTTAGATTTTGTAATAATAGATAATAATATAGTTGAATTAGTCAAATTGGCACACAAACTTAGCTTACAATTGACATCCATTAGCGACTCTATTAAATCTGAGATATGCTCTAACAATAATGACAATATGGTGGATACTATTAACTCTTACTTTCCAATATTTATATTATTGTGACACTCGTTCTATTTATTTATATAATTACGCATATTTTGTAGTTTGTTTTGTAAAAATAATGACATACATACATTTAGAAGTAGGTCGCTTTAATATTGATAGGTATTCATTTTAATTATTTCCATTAACAATTGGCAACACTGGTACAAGTTAAAACCAGGAGGTATTGAATTCGTAGCCTATTACAGAAGCAAACAACCTCACTTCTTCGTTAGGAAAAGACATGACAGTCGGACGGAGCCAGATCTGGTGAATAAGGATGGTGGTCGAGTAATTCGAACTCTAATTTACGAATTGTTTGCATGACAATATGCAGGGATATCCTCCTGCAAAAACAAAACACCTTTGGACAACTTTCCACGTCTTCTCTCCATAATTTTTTCTCGTAGACTAAAAAATCAATCATGTTTACTCCATGGCAATCCCAAAAAACTGAAGCAAGAACTTTTCCAGCAAATTTTTGAATACGAATCTTCTTAGATCTTGGAGAACCAGAGTGTCTCCATTCCATTGATTGTTGCTTTGTTTCTGGGTCGTAATAATGTACCCAAGTTTCATCCATAATAACAATATGGCTTGAGATATCTGCATGATTTTCAAACCGAGCACAGATCAAACGTGATGCTTTCACCATTGGACGCTTCTGATCAACCTTCAGATATTTGGGGATCCATTTTTCAGACACTTTTCTCACTATGAACAATACTATGAAATTTTAATGAAATATTAAAAAATAATTGGATTTTGTAACATATTATGGTGAACTACGAAAAAGTTAAAACTGAAACTGGTGAACTTTTAGAAAACAAAATATTATATGTTGCTACAGCGCATAGTATTCGATTTGACTAATCTAGTGGACCAAAAATTATGACTAGACGTTTTACAAGTATAGGCTTGGCGAACTTTTTTTTAATTCCTTTGCTTGAGTCACCGGTGATACATAATTTGTGGTCCACTGGGGACGTTCACTGATTTCTTAACGTTTTCTGTTCTGTACCAAACGTCCTGCTAAGGTGATAGTGCTCCAGATGCAGAACAGATTGCACCAGTTGTGTTATTTGGACAACTGGTAAGCTGCATATGCGATTTAGGCGTGCAATCACCGGTGATACATACGATCCACAAATGACCTTTAGGATTGTTAGCACATCTTCTTGAGTTGTTTGTTTGTTAAATGACAGATGGATTAATAGGTTATTTGTGTCAATGATGGAAATGGTATAGAAACAAGTGAAATGCAGTATCTATAAGGAAAAGAAAGTGTACATAGAATTATAATGAGTGACAATAAAATTTTTATTCTAAGTAGCTGATGAAATCAATTAAAGGAATATTCCTAAAATGCACCTAAAGAGTAAAAGCAGGTGTCTGTTAATATACTTCTCATTTTTAATTTAAACTGAGAAGGTATTAGGTCCTTCATTTGATGAGGTAACTTGTTGTAAATCTTTATAGCTTTATTGCTGTTGGTGTGTGCGTATCCATCAGCTAATTCATAAATTTATATAGATGAAAGTGTCATAACACTGTGACTAATAAAAAAATCTCTACAAGTATCAGTGGGTTTCAAGCCAGCTATACACCTCAAGATCCACTTCTAACAAATAAAAACATTTTTAGCCATTGTGGAATTTCCCCAAAATTGTATACCATAACGAATTCTACTTTCAACATAGGCGTAATACATACAAAGCATCTCTTCGCACATCAGGGTAAACACCCAACAGTTTGAAAGTGTCTGAATTTAACAGTCGGTCACCGCTTAATTGAAGTTGTAAATAAAAATTTGCAGAAGGAGAGTATTGAAAAGGATGGAACCTAATGTACATATGTGCTTTTCAGGGCATTGATGGAAAGCCTATTTGAAGCAGACCAATCTGAGATTAGATTTAATATGTTGTTGCATTTTTTTGCAAGAGTTTGATTATCAGTACCTGTAAGCACTAGAGCAGTATCATCTGCATAAAGGGTAACACAACTATTGTCTGTATTTAGTGGAAGATCATTGATAAATAAAAGAAAAAGTAAAGGCCTCAACACAGAGCCTTGTGGGACCCCTATATTCGTATTTAGTATGGTAGATGAAAAGTCACTACTATTATTGCTGTTATAATGACGAATGTTAACATATTGTTCCCGATTTCCAACAAAAGACTGTAACCAACTTAAGGTATTACCCCTAATCCCATACAATTCAAGTTTTTCCAATAAGAGTGTGTGGTCAACACAGTCAAAGGCCCTGGTAAGATCTACAAATATACTGACGGGATAAGTACCGCCTTCAATAGCATCAACCACACTACCCAGAAAGCTGGCAAGAGCTGAAGCTGTAGAGTGGCTTCTCCTGAAACCATGCTGATAGATTGATAAAATATTATGTTTATCCAGAAATTCTTCAAGTCTGGACAATCTTTGAGTACTGCACTCAAAGATTTTAGAAAAACACGATGTCAACGCAATAGGGCGATAGTTCTCCAAAAGGGCTCTATCCCCTTTATTATGCAATGGTACTAATTTTGTAATATTTAGTTAATTGGGGAATTCACCTTCAACAAAAGATTTGTTAATTAAGAAAGATAAGACCGGAATTAGCTGGTCACAAGCAGCTTTAATAATAATAATTGGTGGTATTTGATCAAAACCAGTATAGAGGGTATTTTTCAGGTTTCTGTTTAAAATAAAGGCAAGCTCATGATATAATATTGGTCTTAGAAAAAAAGATGCATTTAAACGTTGAGGCTTATTTTGTGTATGACCAACAGGAATAGGAAGTTTACTTGAAATATTTAAAGGTAAATTGGCATAGTATTCATTGATATGGGTATATTATCAATCCTCAGTTCAATATTTTTATTATCCATAGTAGAGTTCGATAACCCCTTAATAATCTTCCAGGCTGTTCTGGTAGAGTTGTCAGAATTAACAATTCTAGTCTGGTAATATTGTCGCTTAACATTTTTAACCCATCTTCTGTGATCATCCCTAGCTTGAACATAGAAACGATTTAACTGCGGGTATTATTGTTTTAGGTGAAATAAAGTATTTAAATTATTAGATGAAAAAATAACATTATCGTTGACCTATAGTTTCTTCTCTGGTCTAAGTAAAATTGTTTTAAAAGGAAAATGTAAGTTGAAATAATACAGAAAACTATTGTGAAAACTTTCGAAGCGTTTTTGAAAGTCAGGACAATTGTAAACCTCACACCAACTTTCATTTCTCAAATCCGCAATGAAACCAGCAATGCCACCACTGCTAAAAACCCTTCTGAGAATTCTTGTGTTAGTATTTGTTTTAACAACAGAAGGTATGTTAACAAGTAACCTCCTATGATCCGAAATATAATTATCAACAGCTATGGCTCTGGTGGCCCCACTGCATTGGTTTAAGTAGCAATGATCCAGAATATAATTACCTCTAGTGGGGATATTGATAATGTTTTGAAAATGATAACTATTAAGAATGCTGTTGAAAATAGAAAAATGATTGCAATCTGTTTGTGGGTCTAAATTAAAGTAAAATAGAAATTTTTTCATAAAAAGTGGTTAAATTCAAAACAGAATTATTAGGTGGTCTGTAACATAAAATTATCAGAGTGGTATTGTGATTAAATTTCCAATAAAGACCACAGAACGCAACTATACCATCCACAGAGAAATCTTCCAGGTTCAGCTCCGTAGTCGTCACATATTTGCTAGACCAGATAGCTACTCCCCCGCCTTTGAGGTTTGAACGACTAAAACTGGAACGCAGTACAAGGTCACCAAAGTAAATTCGACTCAAAGCATCTGCCGGCAACTAAGTTTGTGTTAAACATAAAAAGTTTAAGTTATAAAGATTTACATAATTAATTACAATTTCATCAGCCTTCTCAGGTGAAAGAGACTAACAATTCAGCAGTAAAAAATTGTAATCCACATGCTTTATCTCTGTGGTTGAATCAATTAACGAGGACGAAAAATTTCGTAACATATGCGCCAGACGGCCACTTGGTTGGATCCAAAGCTGCATCAATGCTCGACTGATCGATAGAAACCTTAAGGGACTTGTAAGTTTCCGGATGGGATGAAGTCAATTCCTCGACCTCTGCTCCCGTAAAAGTTGACGCTAATTACAATTGATCAGAAACGCCTTTAAATCGGCCTGACACAGTTTAATTATCGTTTAATTATGTCGTTTCGAGCTATCTGAAAGACAAGAGAGTGTTGCTGGAGAAAGAGGAATTTTTTAAAACAGCTGTAGGGGTACTGTATTGGGCCCAGTTCTCTGGAATGTTTTGTATATTATTAGTCAGTACTTGGGCTAAAACTCGCCAGGGACGCGTTGTGCGTTGGGTACGCTGGTGACCCAGCTCTCATAGTGGGGGTTGGAGATGACTCTACATTGGAAAACACCAATATATACCTGAAACGGATCAGGGGCTGGATTAAGGACCACAATAATCAAGGGTAAAAGAAGGAGAAACCGTATCGTCTTCACGTTGGGAAGTGTTCAAATACAACCTGTCAAGACTTTGAGCTATCTTGGAATTACCATTGGCGAGAGAGGGTCTTCTGGACTGCATATTTTAACACGATCAACAACATAGCCACATCTCACCTTGTTTGGACCTTTTGTACAGTTCTGTGCAATAAATGCAAACACAATCGTTATCTTCGTCTGCAGTAAAAGGTTCTCGTTCTACTTCTCACTCGGCTAGGACTTTCCTTGTTACCACCCTTTTTCTTTTTGCTGAAATCTTCAGTTTCGGTTTGCGTTTTTTTTACCTCTTCCAAATTTGGAGTAGAGTTTAGAACAGAAGTGCCCTGACGATTTCTTGGTTTTATTTTTCTCTGGCTGGAAACAAATGGTCTTACTGGAACTGGACTTAAATCAGCTGGAGTCACCAAACTCTTTGTAAAATATTTTGAGATGTCCCTAAGGTTACAGTATTCGTTGTAGGAATGATGGGGAGAGGTTCTATGGCAGAAATATTTTGCAAACTAGGGTTTCACTATTAATAAGAATGTTTGTGGTTTGTTGGGCACACAATCGTCATCTTCGTCTGCAGTAAAAGGTTCTCGTTCTACTTCTTACTCGGCTTCTGCTAGGAATTTCCTTGTTACGACCCTTTTTCTTTTTGCTGAAATCTTTAGTTTCGGTTTGCATTTTTCTTTTACCTCTTCCAAATTTGGAGTAGAGTTTAAAACATAACTGCCCTGACGATTTCTTGGTTTTATTTTTCCCTGGCTGGAAACAAATGGTCTTACTGGAACTAGACTTAAATCAGTTGGAATCACCAAAATCTTTGTAAAATATTCTGAGATGTCCCTACGGTTACAGTATTCGTTATAGGAATGACGGGGAGAGGTTCTATGGCAGAAATATTTTGCAAACTAGGGTTTCACTATTAATATGAATGTTTGTGGTTTGTTGGGCAGTATTATCAAATACAATGTTTGTGGTTTCCGATGCTTCGAACATATATATATATATATTGCTTTTCCATACGCTTCCTTCAGCAAACCACCAATCTGAAAATGTGCCACAACCCAACCAAGATGAGCTATTAGTCACTTAGTGATTTCTTGATCATAATAAGTATTTAGAGGCCCAAACAATGTAATATCAAATGGTTGCATATGGTGTGGATAATGAGGTGGTAAACATAAAAGCACAATGCCATTTTCTTTGGGATACACAAGACCGTCAAGATATTTGTGGCTTAAATGCCCATCTATAATGCAGATTCATCTGCATGAGTCTCATCTAACACGTTAAAAAAATGAGCCACTTAGTGTTTGTTAAATGCCTGCGCTCTCGCTGCGGATGTGGCTTCTGGTTTTCGCAATGTTATATCTGGATTTTTTTTTCGAAACACTCTTAATCAATCCTTTCCAGTGGCCTTTTTCTGGTTATTAAAATGATGTTCAATCCCATTGTTTACGGATATGCTATAGGCTAACTCTAAAACAACTTTTCTTGTTAGTCCAAAGAACCTCGATTTCAGTTTTAAATGTTCTACTAATTGCCGTTCTACTTCTGGAGAAGTAGATAATGTAATATGTAATATCCATACAAAATAATTCTCGAAGAAGAAATTTGCAATTAAATCCATGTCAATTTTTGGTGTGAACTAATGAAGTTAGTACTAATATTTTCAATACAGTAATGTTAAATTTATTACATATTATCAAAAAACTAACATACCTACTTATCCATTACCGTTGACCATTGTGGTTACCGAACTACTTATACGAGGTGAAATTTAATTGACAAAAAAATCTATTTATGTAACCTACTCAAGTTGTCACATGAATTATAAGAAACTAGACAAATATGTTTATTATATATTTCGCAAACTGTTATGTGATATATTTGTCGGAGTTTATAAAAATTTCATAAAACAAATTCAAAAAACAACATCAGCATTATTGTAGCTAATTTACATAAACACATCTATGTCTATATATAAATAAACATATTGCAATGTCGTACAGAACACGCAACATAATACATTTCCCTAGTTAAAACAATTTTTGTTTCAATCAGTTTTTACCCAATTTACATAATCTAAATAACGTAATAATGAACAGTTTTAACTTCTAATATGCACTGTAACATAGTATTATTACAAAATTATCCTATAATGCACTGTACATTCTTTCTTTAACAATACATCGAGGAAAAAATGTTTATATTGGGTATATTTGCGAGATTTACAAAATCCGGAATAATGCAAATTGAAGTCGTAGGTATCAATCAAACGACAACTATAGCCGACATTAAAAAATACCTTTCGTTCTTGAAATTCTTTCAGTTATTATATAATTTTTTCTTTTATTTCTCGACTATACCATATTTGGATATATACAGAAGTGAACGTTTCTATTTTAGTATATAAATGTGATAATATCATAAAGTTGACAGTAGTTTGATATCCACCACAGAAGCAAAATAAACAAATTAACCGGAATAGAATTTGATAAAGCAAAAATGGCTTTCACAGTAAGTTTCCTTATTTAATAATAATCTATTTTGTATACAATTTTATATTTAATTCCAGATTATTCTAATCAGTGCATTCATTGCTGTATGCCAAGCTGGTGGACATGGAGGATCTTCACATAACAACAATCACTTGTATGCGTATCATCCTGTAGCAGTAACCGACAAACACGGACACCACCATGACTATCATGTAAATATAAAAAAATATATATATAAAAAATCGTTTTAACAATTTCAAACCGATTTATTTTATTTAGGCGCATCCAAAATACGATTTTAAATATGGTGTCGAGGACAAACACACTGGAGATCATAAAGAGCAACACGAAGAACGAGATGGTGATAAAGTTAAGGGATATTACACCCTCCACGAACCCGATGGCACTATCAGAACTGTCCATTACACAGCCGATAAACATAACGGTTTTAATGCTCATGTTGAACGAAGTGGACACGCAGGACATCCAGCTGTATACGGCCATCATCATGGACATCATTGAGTCTTCAAAAAATATGGTTTTATATCTCATTCCACGTTGCCAAATATATAAAAAGATGTATCCTTATGTTGTTATCAAAAACAAGTTATATTATGTGAGTTTTGTAAATAAAAGATTTATTTAAAAAACGTAATCTTATTTTTTTTTACATTATAAAGAGTTATTAATTGATTAAAATCAATTTCACAGTTCCAATCATCCATATTCGATATCTAAATTAATTAGACGTTGGCATATTACTAACATTTCGAAACGAGAGTGTGCTGCTACCTTTCGTTAAATTTGAGAGATAAAATTGCAATTTAATATTTTATTATCAGCCACGCGTTAGAGTTTCCTGTAGCACGTTTCTCCTTTTCGACATGGTTTCATTTATAACAACACAATTGCCTGCAAACAAACGTTGTAATATGCATGCAATGTTGCAAAAAAAAACGATTTTGGTTTTTGATCTGTCCAGTAACCATCTTGCCAACTCTCTTCAAGGTCCTGGAGAAAGTACCGGCCCTGTCAATCAGATGTTGTTGGATATCACTGATCATATTGCAAGAACACTTAACAACCAAATCAGTGTAAAATAACTCATGTTTCTCCCATCGAGTTAGCAAGTTAAAATTCAAAAACTTGATTTAGATTTTCATTGTTTCAAAAATCTTTCAGCTGTCAGATTACCAAACTATACAGTTGACTTCCTTCTTTCTTTAAGCTTCTGAATCCAGTTGTCTTCAAAATAAAATATCATAAATATTTAGAGTGTGTCTGTACAATGCATACTTTATATTGAGTGATTTGCTGTACTTGTTTTGGTACGTGGTGTCTTTGGCTTCTGTTTGTTTCTGCTTTTGCAATGATATCATGTTTTGGTGTTAAAAATGTATTGTGTTTCATTAATAATACTTCACTGAAGCATGGCATCTTTCCAGACCGGCTGAAACTGATAGAATTGTGCAGTTATAGGTCAATTAGCCTGCTTTCTAGTTTTTCAAAATTATTTCAACTAGCGATGTGGACCAGACTTCTTGATTTTCTGAATGTCCATAAATTATTAAGTTATTATAGTTATAAATAGTAAGATATTGGCTCTCGTATTATACAGGGTGTAACATTGGGAACGCCGTGGTCTCTGGTAGTCAAATGGTACCAATTTTGGAAAAGTTACATACTGGAACTTATGTAAGCGGATTCGATCTACAATTTAAAAATAATAGGCAATATACAGGGTGTTTCAAAACTTAGCAATGTACCAAAGTTATGTTTTTCTTAACGAAACATCCTGTATTTTATGGCATTTTTGAGTTGTACACTGAAATCTAGATCAACTTTATGTAAGGTTTCCTATGTCTAATTTTTGTAGTTTATGAGATATTTCAAGTTTTTTGAAAATGTAGTGTTGCACTAAAAGTTTAGTATCTCGAAAATGATTTAATTCCGAGAAATGAAACAAAAAGCGTAAATAGTAGATCCTTTGGCTGATTGAATGCCATATTCAAAGTTATCGAGTATTCTACAGGTCGTTCAAGTACCGAGGTCAAACTTTGTGAACTTCTTTCGTGCATAACTTTATTATTTTAAATGAAACACCCTGTATATATTTATGTTATCAGATAGAGCATTTTATTGTTTGACGAAAATTGTTATTATTTAATCTAGGAGGTTGGATCCGCATAGAGAAAGTGTCAATTTGACGTGTACTCTGTTAACATCATGAAGGCATACTCGTTGCAAGAAAGAACTGATATGATTTTAGTTATTGGTGAGTGTCAGGAAAATTGCTTCCTTGCGTCTTGGGTGTATTCGCAGAAGTACCCAAATCGAAAACATCCAGATAAAAGAGAATTGAAAATTTGTTGGATAGATTCCGTGCCACAGGGAGCGTTGCGTACAAAAGGCGAACAACTGTAGACGTAGAAAATGAATTCGTGGTATTGGCAGCAGTCACTGAAGAACCGCATAAAAGCACACGACAGATTGCCAAGGAATTGGATATAACTCATATGAGCGTATCTAGGATACTAAGAAAACACAAATACCATCCCTATCACTTACAATACCATCAAAATTTATACGCAATGGATTATGAACGGCGAATTGATTTTTGCATGTGGGCTCTTGATAGAAACGTTCTGCGTTTCTATCAAGATGATTTTTTTAATTACGTTTTATTTACCGATGAATCCACTTTTCATAATAATGGATTAGTAAACCGTCACAATTTTCATTATTATGACACCGAAAATCGCCATCTTTTTCGCACCTTGGATCGGCAGCATTGCTGGAGTTTGAACGTGTTTGGAGGCATTATAGGCGATTATGTCATTGGACCATACTTCTTCAATGGGCACCTAAACGGAGATGAATTTCTAAGATTCTTAAGAAGAGACTTTTGGACCCTTTTGGAAAATATTCCCTTGACTATTAGAAACCGGATGTGGCTTCAATTAGACGGCGCTCCTGCCCATTTTAAACGGTCCGTTAAAAACTACCTTCACAGGAAATTTCCTAATAGGTGGATCGGAAGAGATGGTCCGTGCAATTGGCCACCAAGGTCTCCGGACTTAACATGTATGGACTTTTTCCTATGGGGGTATGTAAAAGGGATCGTTTACAATATCTTGCCCACTACAGCTGAGGATATGAAAACGAGAATCAGAGACGCCTTCAGTTCAGTAACACCGGATATGCTGAGGAACGTTAGAACAGCATTTGAACAGAGGGTTATTTTCTGTGTTGAAGAAAATGGCAATTATGTTGAACGCTATTATTTTATTTTTATTACTTGGAATTTATGTTTTCATATAAATTGTGACACTATAACATCAGCTTCTTCGAATAATAATATTTCTATCCATCGATGTAAGGATATACTGAGTGTTCACTTACAAAAAACAAATTTAGTTCACTTAAATTATCTAAAAAACGCAAATTACATAAAAACCAGTACAGATAGTCATAGGGATTCCTGATACTGGCTTTTAGACAATAAAATGTTCTATCTGATAGCATGAATATATACAGAGTGTTCCATTTAAAATAATAAAGTTATGCAAGAAAGAAGTTCACAAAGTTTGGCCTCGGTACTTAAACGACCTGTAGAATACTCGATAACTTTGACTATGGCATTCAATCAGCCAAAGGATCTACTATTTACGCTTTTCGTTTCATTTCTCGGAATTAAGTCATTTTCGAGATACTAAACTTTTCGTGCAACATTGCATTTTCAAAAAACTTGAAATATCTTATAAACTACAAAAATTAGATATAGGAAACCTTAAATAAAGTTGATCTAGATTTCAATGTATAACTCAAAAATGCCATAAAATATAGGGTGTTCCATTAAGAAAAACATAACTTTGGTACATGGCTAAGTTTTAAAACACCCTGTATATTGCCTATTATTTTTAAATTGTAGATCTAATCCGCTTACATCTGTTCCAGTACGTAATTTTCCAAAATTTGTTACCATTTGACTACCAGATGCCACGGCGTTCTCACTGTTACACCCTGTATACATAAAACTAACTTTTTTATGTTTCACGTAGTCTCAAAGAAAAACTCTGAAGGTGTTACATCAGAATATGTCGGTTGTCAATTATGACCGCCTGTTCGAGAAATCACACGGTCAGGAAATTTTTCATGCAAAAGAGAGATGGTATTGTGAAAATGAGAGGTGAAAATGGGTCTCATCACTCAAGATGATTTGTCAATGAAATTTAGGATCAGTTTCATGCATTCCAATGACCCAATCAGCAAAGACACGATAGTTGATAGTCGGTGGGCGGCAGTTTTGTTAATTGAACTTTAAAAACATTAAGACCCAAGTCATTATGCAAAATACGGTCTCATATCGTTCGTGGAAAACTCAATTCCAAACATCGACGAGAAATGGACAAACCTGGATTCTCCTCAACACTATGGGCTACAACAGCAATATTCTTATTTGTTCTTGAGTGACGTGCACGAGTTCGATTCTTCACATCATTAACTTGTCCCAACAGCTCAAGTTTGTCCACCAGTTTCTCAATTGTTGGCCGGGAAGGTGCTTCACGACGATCGAAAAATACTTTAGTTTTGCGAACAGTAATCGTGAAATTTTCACCATTTTTGTAGTGAATTTTAATAATTTCAATGCGTTGTTGAAGCGTATATTGTTCCATTTTTATTAATGGCGTAATTTTTACTTGTCATCTGTCAACTAATTATCGGTTGAGTCATGACAACTGTTAAAATGGGGGGTTATTGAAAATGAAGCGTCTTATTGGAAATGCGATTAATTAATAATTAACAAATTAGCAGCCGTGCTCCATTCAAAAGGCTTAGTAAAGCTGCATGTATATGTGGACTATTCACACATGTGTACAGCTTGTCTATTAAGTCATGTCTGCCCCTTTAAACCGCCTATCAAACGTTCTTCCGTTTATGCCGTTCTGTCGTTTTAGTAAATGCCCCTACATCGTTAGCGACCGGACATTATTAAAGTCGTGAATACTGCAATATGTAAGAGAAAAGGTGTATAGTGAATATAAAATAGAGACAAGCATTGAGCCTTGTGACACAGTTTGATTAACTAAACGTAGTAGATATGTACGAATATCAATAACAGAATAGAATGATTGTTGAACAATTGTGTCAATGAAATCATTTGTCTCCTTTAATAATGTAATTTCTAAACTCAATTCTGCAACTCAATTTCACTTCAGGTAGTATGTTTCTGTAAATCTGGAAACGTACTGCTTTTTCAAAAATCTGCGAAACAGTTGAAGTAGTACTTAATGGTCATCAAAATCTTTAGTTTCTCTATTTTTTATAGCATTGTCCTTTTTTTCTGAAACAAAAATCATCTTGATACTTTCTCGTGCGTACGTTTCTCTCTCGATTTTTTGCGTTTATGTCTAATTCCTTCTTCAATTCCTCTTACCAAGTGTCAAATTGATTAACTCTTTTGACAATCTAGCTCTGGAAAATTCTACATCTCCTTGCCGACTATCCAATAGCGGATAGGGAGAGGTTGATATACTTTCGAATCGATCGATTAGATGAAGACGAAGTAAGTCGATTAACTCTTGAGCAGGTTGCGAACTTGTTTGTCATGGGGGCACAGTAGGTCTCTCTTTTGGCCGAGTTTGCCTTTCGGGGTCGTCCCCTCGTCCGTGCAGTCGGAAAAAGAAACTGTTTATAGAGGTTGTTCCTGGATACTTTCCTCAAGCCTGTTGCAGTTCATCTCGATGATCTTGATTATTTTGAATTTAAATAAATTTTGTACCAGATTTTTTGTGGAGGAAGCTGATGTTAGATAGACTTTATTGAAGTTATTACTTTATTGAGTTTTGTTTAAGCTATGGTTGGGTATTTTTTTCACAATAGGTTTGGAAAGGACCGAAAACTCCTGTATCTCTGGTTGCAAAACGATGTACACAATATTCGGACAAATAGAGACTTTTGCCCATTCAACAGCAGTAGCATTTTTGGAATATCTTTGCACATCCATCCATTTTCCTGGTTAAATTCTCTGCTACCAAGAGGAGCGATATCCGTCAGCTTATTTTTCATGTTGCTTCTGTGGAAAATAAAAACTGATGGCACAAATGTCTCCAACACATTCATGCAACAGATAACAGTCAAATGTTATAACGATATGGGTAATATTTGGTTCAAAAAAAAGCAACCTGCATATTGATCGTATGAAATGTATTACAAATTGTTAAAAATTTAATTAAATAAGTTTCATAATTTACTCTTTATATCATATAACAATTGTTAAACACAATATAACTTGCGTATGTAAATTGTTCACGCCATTGAAAGACCTTGACTGAAATTTCGCTTGTAACTAATCTGATAAAAGAAAAAGGTAACTAACGCAAAAACAACTGTCCCTTTTTTCATAAACAAAATACACATACACACACAATCATCAATGGTATATCTATTTAAATTTTATCCGAAGGCACCCACCTGAACCATGCAAATTAATTTTTTACACCTTTAATTCTTGTTTTATTTTCACGCAATACGACACCAGAAAAAGAAATACCAACTGTATATTTACATACTTATCTGGTACCTTATGCAATATAATTATTTGACAACTATTATAATACACACGCTAATAAACAAAAAGTAAAATTAGACTTTCATTTTCGGACAAAAATAACCTGGTTATTAACGAGACGCGGGCCAAGCTAACTTGAAACTGAATTTCTTCGCGAATTAAGTGAAGGTTCTGAATTTGAAATAAGGTATATAAGCATTGAATTATCGGAAGGAATACATTATCATTTCGGTTATTTACGAGTGTATTACGCATTAGCAAGAATGTTGTTCAAAGTAAATATTTGATTAGATTAGATTTAAACGGAAAACTAAAGATATGATCTTATTTTTAGGTAGTAATTGCCTGTGCTTTTTTGGCTTTAGTCCAAGCTGGTGGACACGGTGGATCCTCATATAACAACAACCACCTTCATGCTTATCACCCGGAACCCGTACACGATAAACACGGTCACGTTCATGATTACCACGTGAGTAAAACATCGATGATATAAAATCAATTATAAAAACATTTCTAATATTACAGGCTTATCCCAAATATGATTTTGAATACGGCGTTAAAGATGCGCACACTGGCGATCATAAAGAACAACATGAAGAACGTGATGGTGATGTCGTAAAAGGATACTACACCCTCCACGAACCTGATGGCACCATCAGAACCGTCCATTACACAGCCGATAAGCATAACGGTTTCAACGCTCACGTCGAAAGATCTGGTCACGCTGGACATCCAGCTGTATATGGTCATGGTGGCGGTCATGATGGTGGTGATCATTAAGAGTGTGCCTCTTAGTTATTTCTCGTTACGTACTTTGTACCTATGATCGAAATATTTTGTATTGTTTTTATTTTGTATAGATCTATTGTAGGTGTTACGCGTTGTTTTATAAATAAATAATTAATGAAATATATTTTTGAAGGTAATTAAGCAATGTTTTCTTTGAGCGATGTTTTGTGCAGCTGGATTTATCTAGCAGCCTCACAAGTTTATATTCAAAGATGCATCTCTAACCTGTAGTCAGCATGTTAGTTCTACCAATTGACCTCATACTCGACCTTTAGAGAAATTTTAGTCAATGTTGGTTAGAAGAAGAATCAATCTTCAATTGTTTTGTAGAGCGTAATGCATTAAGTTAGAAAAAAAAATTGAAAACCATTGAAGGTAATGACCCATCATCAATCACTCAGTCCACACAGCCTTTAGTATGAAGGTAATTTTCTAAACATTGGGTACAATTAACGCTTATTTCGTTTACAAATAGGTTTCCTTAAAGCCATAGATACCGAAGACGACTTCTTGTCTCCTGTCTTTACTTCGAATACCCAATTTTCAGATTGCCAACATAGCTTTAGGAGAAATCGTTCAACTTTTACTACCTTTAATGCGTTTTTCAAAGAAGTTGTTACTTCGATTGAAAACGGTACTTATCCAGTTGGATTTTTTTAGATTTAAGTAAAGCTTTTGATTGTGTGAGTCACACTATTCTTTTAAGGAAATTACAAGTTTATGGGATTAGGGAAATTGCTTTAAATTGGATCGAATCATTTTTAAGTAACAGAGCTCAATATGTAAATATCTGCTGCAACAGCAATAATGTCCTAAAAAATTTTGCTTTTGATGTTTCGATTAGTAATGTTGGAGTTCCTCAAGGATCGATACTGGGTCCTGTACTTTTTCTAGTATTTATTAACTATTTCCCATTGAAACTAGACAAAGTTTCAACTACTTTATATGCGGAAGATGTTGCTTTGGTGGTGATGGGCGGGGATGATGATGATGATATTTTGGCCAGCACCTGCAATAAATTGTTAAGCAACGTGTATTCATGGTTTACAATGAAGATAAAAGCACTTACTTACGTTTCCACCCCTATCAACTCCAGACAATGCCCAGGGTTTTACTTAAACTTATCTTAAAATAATAAAGGACTTAAGAATGAGGTTCTAACAAAATTCTTAGGCATATGGGTGGATCGGTCTTTGAATTGGAAAGCTCATTGTGAGAGCCTATTGTCCAAAATCAACTCTTTATGTTTTCTTTTTCGAAATTTAAAGTCTATCGTGACGCGTCAGCAGATGTTTGGCATGTACAACGCCTATGTTTTTAGTAGGCTGTCTTATGAAATCATTTTTTGGGGGAATTCAACCATGGCTAGGGATATTTTCATTGGCCAGAAACGTATTATCCGTTGCTTGACCAACCTAAAAACTTCAGAGTCTTGCAGCCCGGCTTGCATTAGTCACAAATTACTTAGTTTACATCTTTATCTTTGAGCTTGCTCTCTACATATTTGACAATTATACCAACTTTCAACTAAATAAAGATAAACACGAATACAATACCAGACTCGCTATCGAAGCGAGATAGCTAGTCCTAGGTCTAGGTTAACTTAATTTCAACAGTCCCCACCGGTTCTTACAATTAAGGTTCTCAATAGGCTGCCGAAGCAATGGAAAACTTTGACTCGTTCGCGGTTTAAACACAATGTTTTTGAATTACTGGTGATGAATGGCTTTTACTCCTTACAGGAATTCTTTAGTTTCAACATCGAATAATTAAACGTAATTAAGATGAACGTACAGCTAGTGGGGTTAGCAGCCAATGGAAAAATCCTTATTAAAAGGAAATAAGACTCATTTATCTAAACCTTAAGCTTTCGATTTTTATTAAAATCTTCTTCAGAAGGTAATTGATTAGAGTAAGAAGCTAGCAGTTACAGAACACAATTTCATAAAAAGTACCATTAATACTAATTAGTCATACTAGGCGCTTTTTTAAACTAAACACAACATGTTAGAACACAAAATGCATTGTGAAATTAATAAAAATGCGGTGACAATTCACCAGACATGGACCGCATGGCTAAGCGCGGGAAACAGGTGTTTCACACACCTGTTTAGTATTAATGGTACTTTTTATGAAGTTGTGTTCTGTGACTGCTAGCTTCTTACTCTAATCAATTACCTTCTGAAGAAGATTTTAATAAAAATCGAAACCTTAAGGTTTAGATAAATGAGTCTTATTTCCTTTTAATAAGGATTTTTCCATTGGCTCCTAACCCCACTAGCTCTACGTTCATCTTAATTACGTTTAGTTAACGCTGTGACAGCCGTTACTTCCCCTCTAAATATCGAATAATATTAATAGCTGATAAATTTACTATTTACTTTTGTGTTTACTATAATTTACTATTTACTTTTATGTTTATTATTGTTTTGTTGTCATGATTATTATTTAATGCTTAATTCTTTTGTTATCATGGTTATTATGTTTGTTTTGTGTTGATATTGTATTTTCCTTCTTGGGGCAAAAGTCATGGCAACTATTTTTTTGTTCCAAGTACCAGTCCGGTTGGAAAATGTGACATATACAGACGAAAGGACAATTACCTGTTGTTCTGCATACACACTATGCCTGCAGAACTTCCACACGACACATATACGTTTGTGATCCGTTCACATATCTGCAAGAAAAAAAAGTTGCCATGACTTATGCCTCGACCCTCGTATAAGTCAATAGATCCGTGAATCTGTCTTAGTTAGGCAATATATTGACATCCTATAGTTGTTTTCGTAACTCTCTTTATGAATAAACATTTATTATTATTTATTATTATTGTGCCCCCGTGCTGTTTTAGTCCTCTTAACCAAGTTCCACACGGACAAAGAAGTCCGCAACCTGATCGAAAGTTAATTTGCTTACTCCGGGATCATCTAATCGATCGACCCCAAAGTATATCCACCTCTCCCTCTCCATTGTCGAGCAGTTAGCAAGGAGATCGACTGGCTAAACTGGCTGTGTACGCGAGTAACACCAGTGATTTGACAAAAGCTCCAGATCTCCATTGATCATATCTGCGATTGGGATTATTAGTGGCGATTTTTTATGAACGTCGACAGATGTAATAATTTCTGAAGAAACGCAATCAACCCTCCACCAATATGGTAACTGGGGAACAGTAGATGCCCTTGGACATACGCCTGCAGTATCTGAAATTGATCTTGGACACGAGGCCAACGTTTAAGTAGCACTTTTTGTTCATAGCTACGAAAATAGAATGCATTCGATTCTGGCTTCCTTTTTATGCTAGAAATTAAAGAGACTTAACTTAAACACTTAATTTAAGAATGTTCTGAAAACGGAAACTAATCTACAACCAACACTTGGAAGACTTTAAAGCAATAAACAATAGTCGTGAAAACCGACTCTGAGCTATTGACTCATGCATAAGTTACTAAAGTTATTAGCCATATCTAGCAGAAGCCAACAGTTGACAGTGGCTATGTAACACTGGGATTGATCATTTATTGGCCATCTTTTATTTAGGCTATAGCCATATTTAGGGGTCTTGCACTAAATACATATGCTCAAAAATTGAAATTCAATCATGGAGTTTTCTTTATCGGACACAATTGACCATAGCTTGACCAGCACTTGGAACAAAATATTTTTTTGATTACTAGGGGAAAAAACGTGAAAGACTTTGGGGGGTGACCAAATGTTTACAACTTCTTAATTCATTCCTTCAAAACTCAAAAAATTATCAATTATTTATTTGCACCTGAGAACCACTTCAAAATAGGCAGTTCTTATTTCAACCACCCCATTATTTTGGCTAATCTTCAAGACTGAAGCTTGCTATTTTGTACTCACCATTGACTGAGCTTCTATCAACTCGTGTCTGTCGAAAAGATAGATTTTTAGAATTGTCGTGAAACTGAAAACTGTATTTCCGTTTTGTTCCGAGAGGACTGTCTTGGGGTCCTTTCATGTCCTGTTCCTATTACTACTGAGACCACAGATGGTCTTTACAATTTCAAGGTCAAACTCGCTACGCGACTTCGCTACTGCACACTCTTGAAATGTGATCAAAGTACTAATAAAATAAAAATCAACAAAATATCAAACCAACCTAACCTAAAAATGGTATCTACCACATCTCATAACATAGACTCAGACCGTGGAAGCCTTTGGTATCATTATCCAGTCATCACACCACACCTTACACGCACGCTTTATAGGTTTTAGTAGCAAATACTAGCGCAGGACACTTCCTTTCTTGTATTGCATCTAAAAAGACATTTTCTGAATTTTATACAGGTTGTCACAACCAATTTTGCCTCTTTTTTGGCCGTAGACTGTTACCGTTGAAATATAAATGATAAATTTATTTATTAACTTTGGATGTGTAATCATCACGCAGTTCAACGCTTGATGACTTGATGACCTCAAACAATTTTAAGACTTCTAGTAAATTAATTTTGAGCTTTTCCTTTTTCCTAGCTCATCTGACGTTTCAAAAATTAAATCATGAATTTCGTCCTCGTCCAGAAACAGTAGGTTGTACATGTTTGCAGAAGTTAGTTAATAAGCTTTGCTAACCCAGTTTTCAGTCAATTTCTTAGCAGCTACTTTGACACAATTGACAGCTGGCATTTGCCAGGCACCTTGACTTCCAGAAATATTTCACCATAGATCGTAGATTTCAATATCTCGGCAAGAAGAGTTTGATCTGCTATTTCTTTCCGGTTAAAATATTAAAATCCAGTTACTAATGTATAACAAGTTGTGGAAGAAACTAGTTTAGAAAACGTCAGCCTGAATACTTTGCGTTAGTAATGCTACCATCAAATTTCTGTTGCTTAATTGAGAGCTTCAGGAAATAGAAAAAGAAAGTGTGGCACATGAGATGGGATTAGATACAAAAATCTAATATTATTTAATCCAATCCAGGGGGACATTACTTTTACATGTTAGTATACAACTATCATTCGATCGCACAGCTAATTATCAATTAGAATTGTTATGTTGGAAAGCCACCAATACTACTGAAGGTGTTTCTAAGATCAACCAACTGTAATAACTATGATACCATCCGCTAGATCGCAGTAAATGTCGCTATTTCAATTTAATAACGTAGCATATTTCATAGCTCGACTACATCAAACGAAATCGTAGTTTCGCAACGGTCAAATCATAGGTTTCCCACCGAAAAAAAGCTCTGTCAGTTGTCCACCCGCCTACCGGTTCATTTTTCAACAATTACGTATACATTGAACTACTTTCGAACAGCTAATGTACTAGTAAAATACACGTACTCGAGATAAGGCCTAAGGAAAAAAAAACACATAAACCGCCATACCATTATTTTCAAACACCGTGACTGACCATGCGGTTAGCAACTAGTATATGGGGTATATAAACAAAATATTTGCGGTTACCGCAATCATTTCAGCGCTAGAAATTTTATCGAATACGTTCAAAATGATCTTGGCGAAGGTAATACATAATGTGAATAAGATTTGCGTGCATTATGCGTCTAGAATTGTGCATTTAAAACGATTATATCGCGGCGTGTTTCTGCTATTCTATTCGGAATTTTTATGTATCTCTTTTTTCGGTTGCAGGTGATAATTTTGTGTCTTCTTGTAACACTTGCTGTAGCTGGTGGTTACGGTGGTTACGGAGGTTACGGAGGAGGCGGAGACGGTGGGCATGACGTTTATGTAAATTATCTTATCTTGTTTAATTATTGCTATTTTATTCAACGTTTTTTTTGTTACTGTTGTTTTAGGCTTACCCGAAATATCAATTCGAATACGGAGTCCAAGATCATCATACAGGTGACCAGAAATCTCAGCACGAAATCCGCGACGGTGGCCTTGTCAAGGGACAGTATGAACGTGCCGAGAAAGGTGTTTATCAACGACTTAATTACGTCTATGATTCTCATCATATCTAACAGGTCTATCTGAGAGATCTCGAATCCAACGCGATACCAAAATACCGTTTCTAGTGTCATGTATAAAATTTCGATTGTAAAAATAAAAATTTAATTAGAATTAAACAAAAAAAAATTGTTTTAATTTTAATTTTATTGTTAATCCAGAATATTTGGTGCTAAGAATGAAGTGATATTGCCGATGTGATTAAGATTTTGTAATTTTAAGGTTTATTAACCTTGACAAACTGGCGTCCTTTTTTAAGAATATCAATTTATTCAGTTGCAGGACGTTTTTGTAAAAAAATTCATGCTCTATAAAAAGGTTTTACAAAATGTTTTGCTATGTTGAAATAAATATGAAATAAACTTAATAGAAAATCAAATTCAGAGTAAGTTTAAAGATTCTTCATCTATGATCGACCCACCTTCACAATGTCACAACGATGTCCCAATAAAAATTTAGAAATAAGTGTCTCTAAGCTTGAATCATTGCTACACAATAATTTTGTATAAATCATGACTAGTACTTTAGATTAATGTTATAGACGACCCCTATAAGGTAGCCCAACCTCTTGTAAGTAACGAAAAAATATGTATAAAGAATGAGATTAATCAGAAAAAATACTAAACCATATCTTGATGTCATTCTTTAGTTAATAAATCACTATTACTGGGCGTCTAACAAACGAGCACAACAACGAAACTAACAATACTAAAATGGTCCTTCGCCAAGATCTTATGCCAATACACCAAAGGTTTCACAGTCAAATATCAATTCCCTAAAAGCGCCACCCTTTTCAAGATAACCAGCAGTATACTATTATACATAATGTACCTAATTGTTGAAACTGCCTTTTCTAAGCAATTAAAAAAAAGCCTTATCCATCTATAGTCTATTTTTAAACTAAGATGAGCGTTGGTTGCTTCAGAGGTAGGATTACACTGTGCAAAAATTGCGTGTTGACATATCGATGTCAAAGGCTTGTCAAATTTTGTCGTGCTCTATTCAGTTGCATTGTTGTATTAACATAAATAAATCCGTTCTTTTTAGAATTTGCGAATATTGGATCTGAACATAGCTTTGTTGATGGAGGGTTATTGCTGTTCGAAGGTAAGAAACCAGGAGATTACCATGAAACAACTGTTTTTGAGACATGGTTTAATAATTTATTATCAAAATTACCTGACAATGCTGTTATCGTCATGGACAACGCGTCTTATCACAGCCATAAAATGGAGAACATTCCTACAGCAGGATCTAAGAAAAAAGATATGCAAAAGTGTCTACGAAATATGCAGATTGAATTTAGAGAAGAAACGGTATAAAGAACAGTATAATTTGTATGTGTTGATGAAATGGGGCAAAACGTATAACAATAAAGTTGTGTTAAGGTTGCCACCATTCCCCATACCATTGTGAACTCAATCCAATAGAGTTGCAAAAATAAAGAATGAAGTAGCATCGAAGAACACCACATTTAAATTGACAGAAGTCAGGGGACTGTTATTGCACGCTATCGTAAATGTTAATAGGAAAAGTTGTGTTGAGCATATAATTAAGGAAGAAATAAAAATGACCACACTATATGAAATCGTAGACGATCTAATCGAACCGTTTATTATTTCTATTGGAGCTGATAGCGACAGTAATACTGCCTCAAACAGTTCAGATTTAGAATAAAGATTATTTCGTTTAATTTTTCAAAGTAACAAGTAGTTAAAGGAGCCTTTGATTTCTTTAAATCCTTTATTCATGTTATTTTGGTGTTTATAATAAAGAAAAACTGATAAAATACGAAAATTTAAAAAAAACATTCAGAAAACGTGAAGTCATTCATTTGGAATTTTCCTGCAAAGTGTAAATGTGGCTTCCATTTAAACGGACCACTTAATTTCGACCTTAGGCGTTAGTCAGCAGATTCCTGTTAGTTTATTTTTAACATGCTTTTCCCTAGTCAATTCATGGCTTATCAGTCCCTTGATTACAAATTAATCTCGATAAACCTAGCAAAGTTTAAAGTATAAATTCCAATGAATAAGTTGAAAGACTATGAAAGTCAAGAATTTTAAAAATATATTTTAACGAGAAATAAGAATGTTGAATCAAAGATACATTTTTGGAATTTTCCTGCAAACTTGACGTTTCGCAATCAAAAAAAGTATCAAAGCATTAGAAACTTCTGCACGTGGTTTCGACCTTTTCCAGATCTCGTCCAGTCCTTCCAACCGTTAGTTTATTTTTCCGTGTCATGCTTTTCCCTTAATTCTTAAATAGAATTCGTTACAGCTGCTTCGATATCTTGATTGCAAATTAATTATGAATAAACCTATCCGTCACAAAGTTGTTAAAGGATAAATACAGTAATTTCCAGTTGAAAGACATCCGAAAGTCGAAGAGTTTTTTGGCTATATTTTAACCAGAACAAAAGATACAATGTTGAAGTCTTCCAGATGTTGTCGCGTAGATAAGTTTGAAGTCTTGACGTTTCGCGTGATCATGCTTCACTTCTTCGGAAAATTTATAAAGACTGATGTTGTCTATCCGATGTAGAGGCGATGTGGGGAGAAAAACAACCACTACCTCTTCAAAATCTTCACCAATTATGACTTTAAAAAAAATTGAAAATGGTTACAAAAGCTGTTTTCTTTACGATAAACGGTTCCGGAGATATTTAACAAAAAAACGATTTTTTTGATTAAATTTCAACATCCTGTATCTCGAAAATGGTGCTTTTTAGAAGGTAAGTTGATAGAAACTTTTTTCAAATTTTTTGACAAGCTATCATATCCTGATGTCTTGCGCATATATTATGAAACACCTGTATATTAGAAATTCAAAGAAAAGAAAATGGTAGATAGGGTTCAAAAACAAGGCTATCAATCTACTACTACGTACTTTCAGGAAAAGGTCAAATTGTGTATCTATGAATTGAAACTGAAGATATAAGAGGCAGCTATCAGGTCCTCATCCGAAGCAAATTTTATAACGCCGAGGTGTTTCTTCAGTTTGGGGAACAGATGATAGTCTGACGGAACTAAATCCGCGAATAAGGGAGATGCTCAAGCATTTCTAACTTTAATTTGGCCAATTTTTCTTTGACAATTCCGCTCGTATGAACTAGCGCATTGTCTTGATGGAAAATTATTTTTTATGCTCCCTTCCGGGTCTTTTTTCGACGATAACTGCCTTTAATCGATCCAAAAGTTTAGAATAGTATAATGCAGTAATCGTGTGTCCCTTTGGCAGGTATAATAAATAAGCAAGATTTCCTTTATCCCAGAAAACAGAAGCCATCACCTTTTCTACCCATAGACTGATTTTGGCCTTTTTTGGAGCCGGTTCATCACGTTCAGTCTACTGTTTTGATTGCTTTGTTTATTTTTCCGGTGTATAGTGGTGGAGCAGAAGTGCAGAAGTGGCTGTTTTAGGACGTCCAGAACGTCATTTACACCCGTACGACCTTTTTTAAATTTGTTTACCCATTTGCAAACAGGCTTAAAAGAAGGAGCATACTCGCCTGACACATTTACCATATCAATATGAATTTCTTTAGAGGAAGAACACTTTCTCCACAGATGCACGAATTTCGATATTGTCCATTTCTAAGAAGCTACAAAAGTGCTCTGCTTTAAACGAATGTACACAACAAACTGCTTGACAGATCGACATGAAGTTTAGGACGTATCTCACTGAAGCACTCAAGCTATGCAATAGCGTTAAAGATTGCTTTTACACAGCCCCATCTTATAGTTAGTTAGGTACCGAATTTTTCAGCTTACCTTCGTAATTTAGTTGGACTCTAGATTCAGAGGATTTGAAGCCACAAATTTAATATACAATAGAAACCATTGCCTCATCAATTTGCATCTCAAACTTGATCGTATTTAGCCATTTTTATTGTCTATCGAGCATCTTGCTCACATATTTTTAACGTTTGCATAATAAATTCAGCCGAACTGAACGGTTAGAACCTGTAATTCAACCACAGTTAACGTTTAGATATCAAGCTCAGCCCTCTAGTTCAGCCACATTTGACATTTAGACATCAATGGTCACATTTAACATCTAAATGTCAAACGTGCCCAGATTAGATGTATTTAGCGTCTATTTTAACTAAATTTGACGTTTACATACTAAACTCGGCCATACCAGCCGTACTAAGCCGTTTGGACCTCTCCTAGTTCAACCACATTTGATATTAAGATGTCAATCTCGGAGATATTAACCATTTTAAAATACTAAGTTCAATCATTGGACCACATTGGGCATATTGAACTATCTAGCTCAAGTATGTTTGACGTTTCCATACTAAACCTAATCGTATTGAACGGTTTGAAACTTTAGCTCAGCCATATTTGACATTGAGATGTCAAACTTGACCGTATTAACTATTTTGATCGTCTATAGTTTGGTTACATTTGACATCTCAGCATCAATTTTAAATAAAAGGTGTGACAAACACCGATTCAACCCAATGTGAAATAAGATTAGCCGAAAATCAGACAATTACTAGAGAGATATAGTTATGATAGAACCTTTTTAGAATGTTATATACAGTTAAAAACAATAAAATCAAGAACAATGTCATTTGTTTCTTTATAAAACAATATTAACCACAGTTTATATAAATTTTAAACATTACCAAATATATTTCCAATTTTATCATTCGCAATATAATACCACTAATCGTGTTCTACATATTACATAACCAACAACCCAATCACGCGTATCGCTAATTTCAGGTATGTACATTGTATAAAACGGTAAAGATATCGATTAGCATAAGACCATTTACGAGATTTAAAAAAAAGATCACATAAATACACTACTCTTTTTGTTTATATTATAACAAAAGCATTTCTAGCAACCCACAAAGTCATTGCATACAAACCTATTTAGTGGAACTTTTAGATATAGATCTAACGAATTACAAATTTAATAATAATTTGAATATTTCGCCAGAAATTATTGCATTTACATTATTTCATGTATATAAAAGGACATTTTCATTTTGGTTTCACGCATTCGGTTTTAAGAAAATTAACGGTCAGGAGCAAAATGTTGCTGAGAGTAAGTTTGATTAAAATAAAGGAAGCTTCATATATTAAAATCGATTTACTTTTTCCTTTGCAAGGTGATTCTCATTACTGTGTTTGTGGTCGTTACCAATGCTGATGGAGGAGCACAATCTTATGTGGATAATCACTTATTCGCTTATGGCGCTCAACCTGTCGGAAATCACAAAGAACAAGATTATTACGTAAGTAACAATTTTTAATATCATACTATCTTAGAAAAAAAAATTATCTGCTCTAAGGCGTACCCTAAATATCGATTTGAATACGGTGTAAGGGATCCGCATACTGGCGATAACAAAATGCAATACGAAGAACGCGATGGTGATATTGTTAGGGGATCTTACTCGTTACACGAACCGGATGGTACAATTCGAACTGTTCATTACACCGCTGATAAGAAGAATGGTTTTAATGCTCGTGTTGTCAGAGAAGGTCAAGCTCAACATCCAGCTCGACGAGAATCTGGTCATTCATCTGAGGATTAAATAATTGGAATAGATTTGTTGTTATGTTATGCCTTGATAAGTGTAATGATTTTGTTATTTGTTTATATTTTTATAACCGTTTTATTTATTTAAATATATATAAATATGAAGGTGCAATCTGCAAGATACTACATGTCTTAAAAACTGGTTATCTATCTACATTATCTTCGTCTTCCTCTATTACTAAATTACGATAATAAGCATTACAAAATATGATAATCTGTACTGAGTAATCTTTTTTTGTGATTTCAAATTAGGTCAAAGTTTGCTATCAAGTTTAATCAAGTCTGAAAATAGTCTTTTTAAGATTGCAATGTTCATATACAGTTTGTCCCGGAACGGTCGAATAACTTTATTTGAAAATTATGATTTCAAATTTGGTATGGGGGTCATTTTATGCAATACAATTTATATTTTTTTCACTTCCGGTTTAATCGGCAATACGTCCAACTTTTTTTTTTAAACGGAACGACCAGATTTTTTAACACTTTTGAATGCAAAATAAAAAACTGTCAAAATTAAGATGTTTATTTTTATTCACAACAAAACAGTGTGTCCTAATACAGAAAAATCAAGATACCTGTCTAATCAGGTTGCGATTACAATAATTGTTCAAAATGCTCTCCATTTACAATTTGACAAAAATGTAAACGGTCAGTAAAATTTCTTATTGAATTTTGTATTTGTTCTGGAGTGATGCGATTGGCTTCTTGAACTATTCTCTCTTCCAATTGTTCAAGATTATGGGGACGATTTTTGTACACTTGACATTTCAAGTGACCCCAAAAGAAAAAATCTAATGGCGAGAGATCTGGCGAACGTGCTGGCCATTCGATTGCTCCTCTACGTCCGATCCAACGTTCCGGAAAAATTTCATTCAAATAATCGCGGACATTATGGGCAAAATGGGAGGGAGCTCCATCTTGTTGAAACCAAAAATGTGCATTAGGGTGATCACCTATGTTTGCATTTGGAAAGAGGGCCGCAAGTGCTGGAACAACCTCATTTCGCAATAAATTTAAGTAGACGTTGCCACTTAAATTTCCTCTTATAAAAAATGGTCCTATGATGTTGTTTCCAACAAGACCTGCCCAGACATTCACCTTTTGAGGACGCTGTGTATGGACTTGTTCAATCCAATGCGGATTTTTAATTGACCAGTAGCGACAATTATGTCTCTTTACAGTGCCGTTGAGACAAAACGTTGCCTCATCTGAAAAAATGATGTGATCTATAACATTAGGCTGTTGCTCGATCAATTCCGTCATTGTTTCGCAAAAATGTAGTCTACGATCTGGATCATCTTCAGTTAACTCATGGACGGGATACATTTTATAGGCTTTCATTCTTGCTGATTTAAGAATCTTATGAGCAGATTTTTGAGATCTCATGAATTTGACCTAATTCTGTTGTGGACACGTGATGATTTTCTTCCACTGTAAGTAACACATTCAAACTAGTTTCTTCATCTGTTGCTGTTAATGGACGTCCCCTTCTAGGTAAATCCTTCACCTGACGAAAGACTTCAAACTTTTGAATTGTTCGGCATACCGTACTTTTACTAATGTGACGATCCGGATAAACAGTATTAAACAAAATACGAACCTCTTCAAAAGAACGTTGACGATCACCGTACCCACGCGCATCATTAATATCTCAATTCGTTCTGATTCAGTAAGTTTTACTGCCATTTTCAAATGTGTCAAATGTTTAAAATAAGTAAATTAATAGCGATGCAAAAGTTAAAACGCTTTTAAAATTGTCAAATGTGACAGCAAAAAGAATGCAAACACTAAACGACAACTTTTTTCAAAGGTACCTTGTTTTTTCTGTAATAGGACACTTTTTTAATTTTTTAACTGTTTTCTTGTGAATAAAAATAAACATCTTAATACTTCCTGAACGTAGTTTTTTATTTTGCATTCAAAAGTGTTAAAAAAATCTGGTCGTTCCGTTTAAAAAAAAAGTTGGACGTATTGCCGATTAAACCGGAAGTGAAAAAAATATAAACTGTATTGCATAAAATGCGTTTATATTAACTATACCCCCATACCAAATTTCAGAAATCATAATTTTCAAATAACAAAGTTATTCGACCGTTCCGGGACTTTTTACTAACGCTGTATAATCAGAGCCTATTTCTAATTTTTTCCTCATACACTGGCCAAGTTCATTTCTTTTAACCTTCCGGTTGAGGGGTGGATTCAGAATCACACTATTCGACGGGTTGGGTCTCTCAGACACAAACTATGTTTTATTTTTTTCTCCTAATAACTCATTAATATGCCCATCAGTTTCTGGTATGCGTTTGTTAATCTGGTATATTTTGCACTGTAAAGAGTAAAAATAGTTGTTAAAAAAACATTACATGTAATGCAAGTTTTCAAAAGAAATTATAAATTGTAAAAACGGAAAAGGCAATAACAATAACATTCAATTATTTGTAAAGTGTATGGCTGAATAAGTGTAAAAAAAAAATAAAATGACCATACACAAATTTGACACACAAAATATTGAATGGGGAATTTCGTTAATCAAATTTTGCCGCACAGTCGGTGCAGCATGGTTTTGTGTGTTCCAAACAAATACAGGAACCACAAAACTTGCACGAATATCTTGATTTTCAGTCCTTGCAGAATTTGTACCTTCTTCGAGCAGTTGAAGTCGTATGTATTGTGTACCTTTTTCTTCTGACTCAGATGCTTCCAAAACGTCCGAGGTTGGTACTTCATCATAAAATGGCTGAAGTCTAATAATTTCCCGTTCATAAGCATCCAACTCGCCAAACAAAACTAATAAAGCTACAAGTGGAAAACGGCACAAATGGAAAATACGGCTAACAAAGAGACTAAACCAAAAAAATCCCTTGTATTACCTTATATAGTACAAACCAAATTTATAAAGAACGGGGATTCCTCTACAAAAGATAAACTATTTAGAGTAAGAAAGGTAAATTCCCTCAACTCGAGACAAAAATTTCTTAACATGCAAAACGCGCAGAAACGATAAACAATTGAAATTTATGGACTTACCCGTACGAAAAAGATACTGCGTGAATACTTAGAAACTAGGGAAAGGCTCTAAGAATGTTTTATGCCTAAATACGACACAAAATTAGTCTCTTTACGAAATACGAAAAAATAAATTGTAGGAAAAAAACTTACACGGGTTGGATCTCACAAGCCCAAAGCCCTTATGACAGCCAAACTATGATTGATAAAATTAGGACAAATTAAGGAAAACATATCTTTAGTAGAGTTAGGAAGGTGCCAAAAAGCTAAAGAAATTAAAAAATACAACAACAACAAAATTGCCTGAACGTCACAGACCCAGCCCGTCAACCGGAGGGTTAATTTACGCCTCAAACTATCTACCCCTTCTGTGCACGTTTACGCTTTTATCTCGCTACCGCCACCCACAAGTTGTCCCAAAATTTCTCAAACTTTGACATCACATCAGCACTTCACTATCGCAAACTATCTTAAGATGAGCCAGCTTAGTACTCATCCATGTACGTATCAAATATTCCCATCTTGTATCCAGGAAACTTCTTTCCTTTTATTTAGAACTTTTCAGCACTTTATCTGAAGATTATTGGTCCCTATTAGATCGAACTCTTTCTATCCAACCTCAAAGATCCTCAGAACGCATAAAGGAAAATCATATTCGGAAATTTCAATTGCTTGTCCGTAATAATAAGAAAACTCCGTAACCCATTCACCATCAAAAACGGTCAAAAATCTATCATCACGTCCTTTGTCGGAAGCAGAAACTCGAGTATTATCCCAAAGTTGACCTTGGTAGAATCATCCAATCGCACATTTGCTAAAGGACATGCCATTATTCGTTTTGAAACAGCCAAATGTCTTTCTTCTGCAAAACCTCCTCAGCCAAACTTGTCCAAAGTAGAACGTACAGCGCTAAGGATAAAACATAGTCATTCTTCCTGCTGACAAAGGAAACACAACTGTCATTCTAGACACAAGTCTCAGTACGTGGCCAAAATATCAGATCTCTTGCAAGATGGTAGCTACACCTCCTTGCGTGGTCCCGTGGAAGCCTTCGATATAATAATAATAATAAGTTTATTGAAAAGATGCAGTAACAGTAGTGACAATAACAGAATACATAATATGACTATAACGCACCTAGTTCAAGTAGGCCCAGGTTCAGAATTGGCCTATAGCAGCATTCTGATCTTTCACCTGTACCTTCTGCAAATAATATACATATATATCGAGTGCACGAATATTGGTAAATGAAAATGTAATAATTTTATATCCGTTTTATGCCTATTCGCCCATGAATCGTCCATCAATCGCTCACGCCAAGAATGATTAAACGTTGAAAAATATAACGTCCTGATCTGTTCGGGGATGCAATTCCAGATAAATGCCACGCATGATACAATGTAGTTTATGTATATATTCTTTCATAAACTACATTGTATCATGCCTTTTGTAGCTTAATTCTCTGATGAAGCAGTAAATAAATTGCGAAGGCTCAGAACTGGAAAATTTGAGTCTATCGTTGGGGAATCTTTGGCTGCCATACCCAAATTCCCAACCTGTAAATATAATGATTACGCTTTATAAAATAGTAATTGCCCCCATAAAAATATCGCTTCAAAAATATGATAACGAAAAACGGGGGCTTAAAAAAATTATTCGAATAAATAATTATTCGTGAATTTACGTGAAATAAAGGAAATTTGAGACCCTACATCGTACTGCTTCCTATTTTAGCTGGTTAATGATATATATAATAATAGAGAATATGAAAAATTATTAATCGCCCTCTATTAGGAATATACTTAAGTAACGATACCTACAATTCTATTTCTATATCTCTTATATTAATACTATACTAGATGGCAGCTCCCGCTCTTGACACTAACTAGACTTCAACCAATTCAACGTTGTTGTGACAGAACCCTTTCTTAGCGCTAGTATATTATTGCAATGAGGTAAGAGCAATGCATAATAGATGGCGCCAATAACTAGCTGTAATTTAGATGATTCGATATAATGTTTCGATCAAGAAAAAATTGCACAACTGTATTTATGTAATCAGAAACGTGATATAGAAATTAAACTGTTTCATTTTGTAAAATAATAGTTTAGGCGCGTGAACAAATCAATTAGATTAATACTATTTAAATATAGATGGCACCGCTTAACATGATCGTGGGAGAGCATGTCAGTGATGTGCTTTAGATTGATTCAAAGACAATTTAATAAAAAAAACATTTATTGCGTATTGTCTACTTGTAATTCTTAATATTATATCGTTCTATTTACAGTTTAAACATTCAAATAACCAATCACATTTTCAACTGTCAATTTCGAGTGGATAGTTTGACCAATTTCTTGTTTGTTGCAACAACGAACATTCTCAGCAAGAAACAGTATATCCTGTATCCTGGAATTGTCATAAATAATAATTTGATTTCGAAAAATTTCATGTTAGATTTACTTACAATTGTAACACCTCCTACACTAGTAGAGATATCGTAATTGTGTTGATAAACAGAAAGCTCTTCGTCATACATTGAAGCAGATGTTTCTCCTTCAATGGTAAAATCTGTTATTGCACCACTAGAAAAAGGAAAGCATTCTATGAGAATTAAAACGAAAATATTTTGTTTTAATATTCACCTAAACCTGCCCACTATACAAAAATCATCAAGCACAGGATAATAATCTGCTTTAAATGTATAATAGGCCATTATAGAAATTTCTGGGAACGTCAACTTTCCGGATATTACTGCCGTGTCTTCTATTTCATTCTCGATTAACTCGTAATCTTTTAAAACTACATTTGTTAGTCCTCTTATTTCAATATCTCTGAAGCTAATAAATCCACTGAAAAAAACGTTAATAAGCAATTTATGAAAGAAATAATTTCGGTTTCTTACCTAAGTCCAGATACCTCTAATTCTGCTAGGAAATAGATTTTGTTGTGTATCACAAGTGGATCAAGTTCTGGAATATCAGCGAGTGGGACACCACTTGCTAACGATTTTCCTATCCGTTGTAGTAGAACATTTCCTAACTCGTTATAAAGACGATTATTCAAATTATGAATTTGATCAGATTCGATTTTAGCGTTTACGTTTACAGAACTAAATTGTACTAATATCCATAGGACACAAATAAACTGCAATACTATTTTTGAATACATGGTTTCAATCGTGTGCTAAACAGGATATGACTTGTTTTAGTTTTGCGCTTCATTTTATTACTGGAAGGATGAAAAAATGAGATTGTTTTATCATTGATATAAACTTAATTGATACTATAGTACATAACTGTTATCTTATAAACGAAAAATATATTGTATGCAAATCTATTTGTTGAAAATAACTGGAAATAAATGCTTGCACATTGTTATCCTTTATAGAACTTTGGACATAAATACTTACAGTGAGTCACGAATGTATAGGTATGTATAACAAAAAAACATTTGTCATATTTGTTTAGCGAAACTCATACAGTAAGGGAAGTACCGATTTACGAATTTGAGAAATTCAATATTAATACAATTAAGAAAGAAATAATTAATAAAAATATAATCACGACTTTATTTCGTATGCGCCTTTTTGTGAGACAACGAAAAGGATCTGGTCCAATGAATCATGTTGAAGTGCTGGTCTTGGTTGTCTGAACAAACCTGACTTTCTATAGACCAACTTGACACACGTATTGCTATTTCTTGCAGGATTTGCAGATGGCCTGCTAAGTTGTGTGTGATAACCACAAGCCCGTAAAGTCGTCAAGTGATTTATTTTTGAGACAAACATAGAAGGTGTTTTTTGGGCCCTGTAGAACTTACGAAAGGGTGAACTGTCAAACGAACTAGAAGATCCAAATTTATCGATTCGTCATCGGTCGCAATAATTGGAGCTCTGTCCGTTCACTACCGGGAAAATTTGCGCAAAGATTGGCCTACACCCGTTTAAGATTCAGCTGGTGCCGGAATTAAAGCCGTGGGACCATCATATGCGTCGTTCTTTCGCCGATCGGGCTCTAGATCAGATGTATTATCGAAAAATTGTGTTTTGACTTAACGGGTTTTGATAATAGACAAAATTGCCGCCTATGGAGTGAAAGCAATCCGCAACCGAAGACCCCACAGACTCCATTATTTACATCGAGAAAAATGCAGCGTTTGGTGCGATTTACACGCTGGTGGCATCATTGGATCTTATTTCTTTTCAAAAATGAAGCCGGAGCTAGCGTTACGAGTAGGTAAAGGGTCGCTCCAGACAACCCCCACCACTCCTACCTTCGCTGCGCCATGTGACCCCGCCTCTCACCTAATTGGTTGACTGGCCGCCGATGCAATAAACCCGGTCCCCTCAGCGCGAAATTTAAAAACCTCAAACCAAGCAGGTAGTTACATAAAATAATATTTATAAATTATCTATCATGATAAAAAACTTTTACCAGGTGCCCGGCTCTCGCGAGCTTCGAACCCATGCCTCGCTCGCAACAGGCACAATCAAATCGTCGCACCTAACCGCTTAGCCACGAACGATATAGTAGAGGCAAGCTGAATTGTACATATATATGATAGGAATAGGTCACATGACAGTGGAAGTTAATGCATAGTAGTCATATAAATAGTAAATATTTTTTAATAAGGGGGCTATGACGCTGGTAGCGCAGTAGATTTATACATAACACCTGACTTCGTATATACATATTATCCAATAACTTATTTAATAATACATTTAAGTGTAGCAACCACATGTAATTAATTACACATATCACAATTGGTGAATTAACTAGTACGAAGAGATGTATTTCAACAAGTTTCAACCTGTCTGCATATTGATGATGCGAGATTTTTGTGTCGTGTAAGCGCTCCATACCTATATAATCGCAATTATTCCTCCCTGGAATGAGTACGCAGCTCAATAAAGTTTATACGAAGCAGACGATTGGTGTCGTAGCGTTTCATTGGTTGATACAAATACGGTATAAATATAATAGCATATTGATATAAACAAAACTTTTTAAATATTTTTGACCCTGTCACTTGTGCTGCTCTCCGTACTTTTTTTTTTTTTAGTTAGGCACACTCGATCTTAGCGTTAAAAGTTATAGTTAAGAAAAAGTGATTTATTTGTATTCCATCTGTTAATAATCAGGTGCGTGTACTTAAGAGAACGGTATATCACCTTTCCTCTGTGCTCGCAAATTCTCCGTCGGGAGTATGTGTCCGTTTAGATATGGACACTATCGTTCACAACCGATAATTTGCCACATTACACCGCGAAAACGAGCTTCCATAACTACTGCCTAATATTATATGCATTTCTAATAAACAAGTTTCAACTTGTATAGTAGCCATGCAATTGTACATGTAATTGTGAAAATGCCTGGATTAGAACATTCAATCGGCTATAAATAGATGTACTCATTGAGGAGACCCTCAGTAATAGTTTGTCTTTTGCTAATGAACGACGTGTGGAAGATGCAGAAATTTGACATTGTGTCTGATTTAAACTGTAAAGTGAAGCGGTTCAATTTAAATGGACGCAAATTAATTTTTAAAATAAAAGATGCACCCGACGATCAAGATTCGGTACGGTGGGTAAAAACGGCAGTTAATGATATAATAAAATATATAACAGCTGATGTAGAACCTGAAGATAAAATAGGAATGACGTTCTCTTCGGAGAATTTTAAAGAAAAGGCACCGGGATGGATGGATTTTCGCGACGCAAGAAATGTAACATTTGAAGATGTGTGGAACATGCTCGTCAAAATTTTTCAAAGTAATTCCGAAGGCATGGCTACTGATACGTTTCGCATCACAGCAACATACGTAAGACTGCCGGCTGGTAAGGGTAAACGAAAACTGTATTGTTACAACGATTTCGAAGAAGAATGTAACGGTCGACAGGGTATATTATCAATTAATAACAGCGATAATATGTGTTTACCGAGAGCTATCGTAGTTGCAAAAGCGTATGCGAAAAAGGATCCCGCTTTCAAAAGGATTACTCGCAATGCAACGGTCCAGATGGAGAAGGTGAAGAAGCTGTTGGAGAAGACGGGCCTCGTTATACCCGAAAATGGAGCAGGTATTGCTGAACTGAAAATTCTACAGCAACACCTCAAAAAATATAAAATTACTGTCTATAAATACAACACAAAAGGTCGAGAAACAATATTCGAGGGAGAAAATGAAACAGCTCTACATAAAATAAACTTGATGTATCACGATGGACATTATAGCGTGATTAAAAGTTTAACTGCTGCATTTACATGTGTTTACTATTGTGAAACATGCCATATTCCGTACAATACGAAAAATACTCATCGCTGCGTTGCAAGTTGTCCATGTTGCCAGCAGTCCCCAGTATGTCCAGTTGAGGTAAATATATCATGTGACGAATGTAATAGACAGTTTCGTGGGCTGGAATGCTTTAGAAAGCATATTGAAGATGGTTCATTGAACAGGCACAACACAGTTTGTAATGCGATCAAACGCTGCACTGAGTGTTTGAAAACTATCAATATTGTAGCATCGAAGGGACGAAAACACGTATGCGGCGAAATTTTTTGCAAATGCTGTTGTATGTTTACCTCGCCAGACCACTTGTGTTATATACGGGAAAATATTAGGAAACCGGGACTACAAGATACACTTTTCATATTTTTCGATCTCGAGACAAGACAAGAGAAAATACTAGATGACAATACTGTAGTTCATGAGCCGAATATATGTGTTTTTGCACAGAGGTGTAATATGTGTATTGAAAAAGAAAATTTGGTCAACTGTAAAAAATGTGGATATTGTGAGCAGGTTCTGAAAAACAATGTCATTGAAGGTTTCATGGTACACCTTTTAAATATACGAAAAAAATTTAAGAAGGTCATAGCTATCGCACATAACGGTCAAGCCTTCGATGTGCAATTTATTATGCATTATCTTATTACAAGGACTGCCTTAAAGCCAGAGTTGATAATGAGAGGTAGCAAAATATTAATGTTAGAAATTTCAAATTTGAGATTTATTGATTCCTAAATTATTTCCCAATGGCTCTTTCGGCTTTACCTAAAGCTTTTGGTCTACCGGCACCGAAAGGATATTTCCCGCATTTGTTTAACACAGAAGCGAATGCTAACTATATAGGGCCCCTACCACCAGCGAAATATTACGGCTCCGATGCAATGAAACCTCAAGCCCGTGAAGATTTCCTTAAATGGTATGAGGAAAACCAGGTGAATCAGTTTGATATGCAAAGAGATCTAGTGGAGTATTGCAGAACTGATGTTGATATTTTAAGAAGAGCCTGTATACATTTCCGTAATTTGTTTCTAAAAGAATGCAATGTAGACCCTTTCACCGAAGCTATCACTATTGCATCAGCTTGTAATTTGGTATATCGTCGGAATTTCCTTAAGCCACAGACTATAGGAATTTTACCTAGAGGCGGTTATAGGCAGACAGATAATCAGTCGAAAATAGCTTTACAATGGCTGATTAAGGAGGAGAAGGAAAGAGGCGTGCGTATTGAACAAGCCGTAAGACGGAAAGAGGTTGTGATATCCGGAACAAAATTTAAAGTTGATGGGTATTGTACAGAAACTCGTCAAATATTTGAATTTCACGGGTGCTATTATCACGGTCACGATTTATGCCAACCCACGAAACGTAACGAACCTCTGCATGAATCTCCAGACGATACACTAAACACTAGGCTGGAGAAAACCAGGACGAAAACAGTAGCATTGAAAAAGTTGGGGTATGAAGTTATAGAAATGTGGGAATGTGAATTTAGACAACTAATGAAGAAGAGCGAAAAAGAGTTACAGTATTTGGAGAACCATCCGTTGTTATCTTATACACCTATTAATCCTCGAGATGCCTTCTACGGAGGTAGAACGGGAGCCGCCAAGTTATGTTACAAAGTTAACCCTGGAGAGAAAATTAAGTATGTTGACGTGTGTTCTCTCTATCCTTGGGTATGTAAATACGGGAAATTTCCACTTGGTCATCCTTGTATCCTGCTGGAAGATGAATGTAATGTTGATCTCTCCAGTATGGAAGGTCTCATAAAATGTAAGATATTACCACCACAAAATCTGTATCATCCTGTACTACCAGTGAAACAAAATAATAAACTTATGTTTTCACTATGTCGGGTCTGTTCTGAACAACTTTATCAGGGTGATTGCCCTCATACCAACGAAGAAAGGGCACTCGTAGGTACATGGGTTGTAGATGAAGTTAAGAAAGCCGTAGAAAAGGGATATCAAGTGCTTGAAGTGTATGAAATATGGCAGTATGTAGTTACACAATACGATAAAAGAACTGATGTTGGCGGTCTGTTTGTCAATTTCATCAATAAATTCTTAAAAATTAAACAGCAAGCCTCTGGTTGGCCGCCTAATTGTAAAACTCAAGAGGAAAAGGAAGCTTACATCGAGGCATATTTAAACAACGAAGGGATACAGCTAGAATATGAAAAAATTGTGAAAAATGCCGGTCTTCGCTCGCTGGCTAAGCTTATACTAAATTCATTCTGGGGAAAATTTGGACAACGGGAGAATCAGCCAAAAACTACCATCATAAAGGAACCGAAGATCTTGTACGATTTACTCACAGATCCCGGTATTAGCGTTAACTACATTCAGGAAGTTAACGACGAAACTTTATTGGTGAATTGGCAGCATAAAGATGAGGCATCAGATCCATTAACCACTGTCAATTGTGTCATAGCGGCTTACGTAACTACACAGGCTCGTCTTAAACTATACAGTTATTTAGAGAAACTAGGAGAAAGGGTGCTCTACTATGACACAGATTCTGTCATTTACATTTCAAGGGAAGACGAACCAGACTTGCCTATCGGCTCTTATCTAGGAGATCTGACGGATGAACTAGAAGAATATGGGTCGGAATCCTATATTACCGAGTTTGCATCTGGAGGTCCTAAAAATTATGCTTATACAATTTACAACCCATCGAGTAGAAACAGTAAAACCGTAGTAAAGGTCAAAGGTATAAACCTAAATTATAGAACAAGTGAAATAATAACTTTTGATAAAATGTTATCAATGATATGTAATGACAATGACGAGCAAAATGTAATCGTACAGTCCAGTAACATCAGAAGAACGGAGGACCACCAGATCGTCACCAGACAGGAAACGAAAACATATCGAATAAATTTTCAGAAGAGGCAGAGAATAGAAAATTTTGATTCTGTGCCGTATGGTTATAAGAGCTGAAAGTTAGAATAAAATGGGCGAGATTCAAGAGGACCGATCAGTTTTAACGATGACGCGTTCCCGTGCAGACAAAACAATACTATCAGTTTTAACTGAAATTATATCTCAAGAATTAATAAAGGAAAAGTATTATGCGGCCTGTTTACCCGCGTCTCTAATATTCTGCGACCAAGCAAGAAAATTGGGCTATCACCCCGAAATAGTACTAGGCCATTTAGTACATAAAAGTCTGGGTATTCCAATAATGCATTTTTGTGCTAAAATTGAAAATACTTACTATGACGCAATGTTAAAAGTGTTAAAAGAATATAGTGGAGTGAATGAGGTTGAGTTTATATTCGAAGATTTTGATGTTCAGCCTATAGATGAAGACCAGTTTCTCATGAAAATGTACTATGAAAAGTATAAAGAAAATTCCTCGTGTGAAGATTATTTTGGCGCTGCTCCAGAACATCTTTGTAAAATACGAAAAACTATATGTCGAAGAGTAAACAATCTGTTACTTAGCAAAATGTATAAATAATAAAATCTATGTATGTAAAATCTTGTGATTAAAATAAGCAATTATTAGAAGTAAATTATATTGTATTTCAATATCAGTTAAAAATTCCATCTAATTTATCTATTGAATTTATAGAATTAGTTAATTAATCCAAATGTACAATATTAAAATTTAAAATAAAAATAATTAAAAGTAAAACGTGTTTTATTTGCTATATCAGCTCGATCTGTACTTCTACAGGATTATCTATTAGATTGTATTCATATGATTAATTTATGTTGTATTACGAATAAAAAAAAAGTGCAATGAAATGTGTTTTATTCATTACGTTTATATATTAAAATCTAGCGATAGATGATGATCTAAGGAGACGGCCCTCTAGGGTCAGCAATTGACCGCTTCTTACTTTTCATATCTAACCCTTAAAGACCACTGCTCACTTTGGAGATGAGGCTAACGGAAGTCTAGGCTGATACTCTCTCACATTGTGATACCTGTCATAAGAAGAAGGGCCATCCTTACTCATACTTCAAGCAACTGCCACCAAATAATTTATAGTCAAAAGAGACCCCCTGGAAGTCAAAGGCATTACACAGAAGCCCAGGGTAGATGGCGAATATGCCTGAAGAAGGTCCAACGACCATACTCATCAACTTTCACTAGATCTAAATATTACAACTGGCAATTATTATACACTCTGAATAATAATAATTTGCATAGATTGCACGATCATTTCAAAGCACTCTGTATAACAAACTGTGGTACAATAAAAAAAAATGTACATATGTTGGTGGGGATAAACTTGATATCCGCATCACATACAAATTATTGCACCGATATCGCGCCATTTGTGAGTCAGAGTTAGGTACATACGAAGTGTTAAATCAAATAAGTGTGCGTACATATATTTCACGGAGTAAGTAATTATTAAAATTATTATAGTGTAAGTCAAAACGTCTTGTTTATTTGTATTTTGTTATATTTACACACCATTGCAACATTGGAGAATAATAATTAATTATTATCTACGTTTCTTTAAATTAAATCAAATTATCCAATCTTAAAATAGAATTTTCTGGAATATTCATATGTACATATGTATGTTTGTATCTTAAATAAAAACTATTCTCAGGTGATTAAGTACTTTATATCTAAATTGAAAAGCTAAAAGTTGTTTTAATTATTATCCTGATATCCGCATCACATATACATATTAATTATTATATGTATGTACATATATATAGTCTAGGCCTCATTGCCGTATTTATTTGTATTTTGTTGTGTGTACATATATTCGCTACATTGGAAAGTAGTGATAACAAGTAACCGTGAATAGATGTGATTAACAATTGGTAAGAATTTTTCAAATATCCAATTCACTGTACGTGTTGTAAATCTATGGGGAAATATTTTTAAATGAAAAGGTGGTAAAGTAATGCAATTTCAGTAGGCCGTTAAAACGTAAAATATAATTAATTGTCCTCCTGTACATATTTATAAGCGACAGCGTGTAACGTGTTGAGACAAGTTTTCAGGTCACCGACTTGTCTAGATACGATTAGCAGAGAATTTTTCGCGCGGCAACAGAAAAATACAGACCTACATTGTGGTAAAATGTATTATTTAATAGATCTCTCTGTTCTAGCCATTTAGATCATTGTATTCAAATTTAGGTATGTTTATAATGCAAAATGGTGGTTAATTAAAATTCTGCTGTAAGTTTATAATAATCTTTTAAAATTATGCAGGAGTAAGTGGTCGAGTAGATTCAATAATTCAGTTTTGTTTAAAGTATGTTGTTCAAAATATACAACGAGTTTTCTCAAGTTGAATGATAATATTACCTATAAAAACCTTAAAAACTCTTTTACCAAGCCTCCTACAGTTGAGCCGAGTATACGATAATTAGTATTTTGATATGCAATCTGGCGAAAATGATAAATAAATAAAAAGTTTATTTTAATAATTCTGTTTTTAAATCGATACGGCCGTAGGTAAGTGCTTTTTCATTGGTAGGGCGACATTGTTATTGTCTTCTGCTCCCTACTACTACTACAACTTATCAAGCAAATCCCAAGCGCAATAAATTTTCTGCCTTATTTTTATTACAGTACATATGAGCTAGGGGTTGAACCGCCTTACTTGGTCGGTAGCAGGTTTAAGAGCAGCCAAACCGATAATGGGAACAGCTACTGTTCCCGTGGAACAGGTAGCTACTGTTCGAACAGGTAGTTTCTGTTCCCGTACAGCAGATCTCCTCCGTCGCCCCTAGCACCTGTTCCACGGGAACAGTAGCTGTTCCCATTATCGGTTTGGCTGCTCTTAAACCTGCTACCGACCAAGTAAGGCGGTTCAACCCCTAGCTCATATGTACTGTAATAAAAATAAGGCAGAAAATTTATTGCGCTTGGGATTTGCTTGATAAGTTGTAGTAGTAGTAGGGAGCAGAAGACAATAACAATGTCGCCCTACCAATGAAAAAGCACTTACCTACGGCCGTATCGATTTAAAAACAGAATTATTAAAATAAACTTTTTATTTATTTATCATTTTCGCCAGATTGCATATCAAAATACTAATTATCGTATACTCGGCTCAACTGTAGGAGGCTTGGTAAAAGAGTTTTTAAGGTTTTTATAGGTAATATTATCATTCAACTTGAGAAAACTCGTTGTATATTTTGAACAACATACTTTAAACAAAACTGAATTATTGAATCTACTCGACCACTTACTCCTGCATAATTTTAAAAGATTATTATAAACTTACAGCAGAATTTTAATTAACCACCATTTTGCATTATAAACATACCTAAATTTGAATACAATGATCTAAATGGCTAGAACAGAGAGATCTATTAAATAATACATTTTACCACAATGTAGGTCTGTATTTTTCTGTTGCCGCGCGAAAAATTCTCTGCTAATCGTATCTAGACAAGTCGGTGACCTGAAAACTTGTCTCAACACGTTACACGCTGTCGCTTATAAATATGTACAGGAGGACAATTAATTATATTTTACGTTTTAACGGCCTACTGAAATTGCATTACTTTACCACCTTTTCATTTAAAAATATTTCCCCATAGATTTACAACACGTACAGTGAATTGGATATTTGAAAAATTCTTACCAATTGTTAATCACATCTATTCACGGTTACTTGTTATCACTACTTTCCAATGTAGCGAATATATGTACACACAACAAAATACAAATAAATACGGCAATGAGGCCTAGACTATATATATGTACATACATATAATAATTAATATGTATATGTGATGCGGATATCAGGATAATAATTAAAACAACTTTTAGCTTTTCAATTTAGATATAAAGTACTTAATCACCTGAGAATAGTTTTTATTTAAGATACAAACATACATATGTACATATGAATATTCCAGAAAATTCTATTTTAAGATTGGATAATTTGATTTAATTTAAAGAAACGTAGATAATAATTAATTATTATTCTCCAATGTTGCAATGGTGTGTAAATATAACAAAATACAAATAAACAAGACGTTTTGACTTACACTATAATAATTTTAATAATTACTTACTCCGTGAAATATATGTACGCACACTTATTTGATTTAACACTTCGTATGTACCTAACTCTGACTCACAAATGGCGCGATATCGGTGCAATAATTTGTATGTGATGCGGATATCAAGTTTATCCCCACCAACATATGTACATTTTTTTTTTTTATTGTACCACAGTTTGTTATACAGAGTGCTTTGAAATGATCGTGCAATCTATGCAAATTATTATTATTCAGAGTGTATAATAATTGCCAGTTGTAATATTTAGATCTAGTGAAAGTTGATGAGTATGGTCGTTGGACCTTCTTCAGGCATATTCGCCATCTACCCTGGGCTTCTGTGTAATGCCTTTGACTTCCAGGGGGTCTCTTTTGACTATAAATTATTTGGTGGCAGTTGCTTGAAGTATGAGTAAGGATGGCCCTTCTTCTTATGACAGGTATCACAATGTGAGAGAGTATCAGCCTAGACTTCCGTTAGCCTCATCTCCAAAGTGAGCAGTGGTCTTTAAGGGTTAGATATGAAAAGTAAGAAGCGGTCAATTGCTGACCCTAGAGGGCCGTCTCCTTAGATCATCATCTATCGCTAGATTTTAATATATAAACGTAATGAATAAAACACATTTCATTGCACTTTTTTTTATTCGTAATACAACATAAATTAATCATATGAATACAATCTAATAGATAATCCTGTAGAAGTACAGATCGAGCTGATATAGCAAATAAAACACGTTTTACTTTTAATTATTTTTATTTTAAATTTTAATATTGTACATTTGGATTAATTAACTAATTCTATAAATTCAATAGATAAATTAGATGGAATTTTTAACTGATATTGAAATACAATATAATTTACTTCTAATAATTGCTTATTTTAATCACAAGATTTTACATACATAGATTTTATTATTTATACATTTTGCTAAGTAACAGATTGTTTACTCTTCGACATATAGTTTTTCGTATTTTACAAAGATGTTCTGGAGCAGCGCCAAAATAATCTTCACACGAGGAATTTTCTTTATACTTTTCATAGTACATTTTCATGAGAAAACTGGTCTTCATCTATAGGCTGAACATCAAAATCTTCGAATATAAACTCAACCTCATTCACTCCACTATATTCTTTTAACACTTTTAACATTGCGTCATAGTAAGTATTTTCAATTTTAGCACAAAATGCATTATTGGAATACCCAGACTTTTATGTACTAAATGGCCTAGTACTATTTCGGGGTGATAGCTCCAATTTTCTTGCTTGGTCGCAGAATATTAGAGACGCGGGTAAACAGGCCGCATAATACTTTTCCTTTATTAATTCTTTTTAGATATAATTTCAGTTAAAACTGATAGTATTGTTTTGTCTGCACGGAACGCGTCATCGTTAAAACTGATCGGTCCGACAATATTTTATCCAAAGTTATTATTTCACTTGTTCTATACTTTTAGGCTTATACCTTGACCTTTTACTACGGCTTCACTGTTTTACCATGGTTGTAAATTGTATACATAATTTTTATAACTCTCCAGATGCAAAAACTTGCAATATGGATCTGACCATATTCTCTCAGAATTCATCCGATCTCCTTAGATAAGAGCCGATAGGCAAGTCTGGTTCGTCTTCCTTGAAATGAATACAGAATTCAGGTCATAGTAGAGTACCTCTTTTCTCCTAGTTTTCAAGAACTGTATAGTTAAGACGAGTCTGTAAAGTTATGTGTTTGCTGATACACAATTGGTAGTGGTTAATGGATCTGATGCCTCATCTTTATGCTGCCAATTCACCAATAAAGTTTCGTCGTTAACTTCCTGAATGTAGTTAACGCTAATACCGGGATCTGTGAGTAAATCGTACAAGATGGGTGGTAGTTTTTGACTATGTCCAAA